>VZRE01014707.1:0-119775 GCA_013396775.1 Cephalopterus ornatus
TATATTTATATATCCATTTCATGATGCATAGCAGTCTATCATAGAATCATAGAACCATAGAATCAGCCGGGTTGGAAAAGGCCTCTGAGATCATTAAGTCCAACCTTTGATCCAACACCACCGTGGTTACTAGACCATGGCACTAAGTGCCACATCCAGTCTCATCTTAAAAACCTCCAGAGACAGAGAATCCACCATTTCCCTGGGCAGCCCCTTCCAATGCCTGATTACCCTCTCTGTAAAGAATTTCTTCCTAATATCCAACCTAAACTTCCCCTGGCAGAGCTTAAGACCATGCCCTCTTGTCTTACTGATTGCTGCCTGGGAGAAGAGACCAACCCCCACCTGGTTACAGGGAATTGTAGAGAATTGTGAGAGAATTGTAGAGAATCGTGAAATTACACAAACTGCTTTAATTATCTCAGCCTGTGCTGGGTATCTGTAGCCCCATCAGTTCAGTCTGTGATGGCTCCCAGATCCTGCAGTAGCTCTCCCCTCAGTGTTGCTGAGACCCCTCTGTGGGGAACCCAGGCTCATTTGTGCTGTCCTGTTGATCAGTGTTTCATACTGAAACAATAGTGTTGCTTCTGGGATGTTCTTGTGTTATTCACTGTCTTTAAACCGTCTTTAGTGTTTGTGGAAATGGAGCTCCTCTAGTGCATTCACCACTGCCTGTTGATGGATGGAAGAACATCTGTGTCCAGAGTGCAGTCCCGGTGAAATGGGAGGAAACATTGAAGCAGACTGTCAGTGGATAAAAAAAATAGACGAAGATGTAGATAGTAATGGTAGTAGTGTAGACCTGTTTAACTGGCAATTAAAAGGAATGGGTTTCTTTAAACCTAACAACAAATAATTAGTCGATGTGCTGTTATTATTTCCCACAGGAAGACAAAACTGTTGAGAAATCAAGAAGGCTAATTAATCCTAAGAACAACTATTGGCACAATAAGAAAAATGTACAAAGTAGTTGATCTGTACAATGGGGTAATGGAGAATATGTCCTGGCAAGGCAGTGAGATTATTGAGCATCCTTATAGTAAGATTACTAAAGCGTTCTCCCTAGACCCCCTCTAATCATAAAATAAAGTTATCAGTCTCTTAAGAGGATTTTGTGATACAATTATCTTTGATAGCTGAGAAAGAGATCTGATTATCTGGGAAGATGAGTTTCAGTCCCTCTTTCATTTTAAATTGTGTATTTTCTGATGTTGGCTATTGTTTTCATTACAGGATTTAAGGAAAATGACTTTTGTGTATTTCAAGGAGACTTGTGTACATTGAAAGGATGGCTAGGAAGCTCTCTGTCCCTGTATTTGGAGTCACAAGTGCTGTGCTATTTTCCACCACCTAACAGTGAGACCAGTTAATTTAATGACTTTGATTTTAGGGAAATTTGTCAGGTTTTGTCGGGGAATGAGATGCAATTTGGCACATGTGTTTGAAATGCATGAGGCAGTGTTGAAGGCTGGGCTAAAGCAAACAACTCATTCCAGTGGTGCTGATTTGTACATCTGATTAGCTTGTTAAAAGTTTGGGTGTTACTCAGTTCCTACTAAACTTGGGTGATTGACATTTATTAGCCAGATCATTCAAAGCCTGATATCTTTTCATGCTAATCCTGGAAGACTTCAAATGATCATTGTGACAGATAAAAGAGCACTTTTTTCAAGCCTTCTCTGAAGTATTAAAACAAAGCAGACTCTCCCGAAAGGCCATCTATATTTATTTTCCTGGGTAAAGCTTCTAGCTTTGCAGAAATACAACAAGCTGGAGGGAACATCATTATTACTTGGCTAAAGATGATGGCATTGACATGAGGTCATCTGATAGAGGATTAAAGTGGAAAAATATTGGTGGCAATCTGTTAGGAACAAGAGGATCCGTTTGAAAAAAGGAATCCCGTGTCAACCACAAAAAGTTGATTAGCTTCTGGGTTTTTTCTTTGGTTGTTAAACTCTTCTCATTCCTGCTGTAATTTTTAAATACTGGGTTTCACGTGCAGACTGGGAGGAGAGCCAGTTCTATTCCAAAATAGATGCTTCAGCTGGGATGCTGCTCCATATCATCTAGTTGCCTTTTGAAAGACAACTGGTTGTTGCATAAGGTCTCAAATCTAGTCCAGTATATTTCAATCTACCCTGTTTTCATCAAATTTGACCACCATTGCCACTGATGATGGATTGCTGCTCTGCTTGAGGTTGGTCCGTGGCCACTGTGCTGTTGCTTGTACACAGATGCTCATGATTCTGTAACTGTGGGAAAAATAACAGTGTCTGCTGACATTCTCTGCTAAAGTGCCATTATTGGGTGAATCTAAATGACCTTTTACTTGCAAATGTCTGTGGCTTGTAGGAGCAGAAAACATAGACAATCACTGTATCTGGTTTTTTTAGTGATGATGAAGAGGGAACAATGTGAAGACAAGATTCTCTTAGATTTGCTTGATGGTAGAAACTAGAATATTTAGGTAAACGTCAAATAACAGAAAGTTTATGCTTTAGGCCTTGAGAGTTTGTCGACATTGAAGGTTGTGTCTCCTGATAATCTTACCATAGTCTGTTTCCACTGGTTTCCAGGAGTCTGATGAGTGAGTTAGCAATGGGTCAAACCTATCTTGTATGAATGAGGTATGTATTGCAAAGTCGAAATCACGGCTGACAGCTCTGCTTCCAGCTCATGAGGTCTTACCTACAAAACATTCATGAAAGTGGAGAATCAGTATGGGATGAGAAGGATCCTGGTGTGTGGATACGGCCAGCATCAGCCAGTTTTCAGTAACAGGATCCATTCAGGTTGAAATGGCTTTTACCTCTGTGTTTAGCAGATTTGTTTGAAGAAAAACCCTTGGATTTCATTCTGTCAGGGCTCAGTCCTGCCTGCTGCTGCCTGCTCTCAGTTAAGATTATGCTCTTTAGCCTTAAAGCTTGCTCATCTCCTCCCTGAGAGAGGACATGTTGATACCAGGAGCATAATGATCTTGAAATGCCTGCAGCATGTGATACCTGTAAGACCATCAGAACATTTAATATATAATACAGAAAGGGTGCTAAGGGTTTTTTGTCAGATGTCTCTCTTTAATTTCAGTTGATGGTCAGCTCTCAGATGCTCATTGCATAGGGCTTTCTAATGTCTTTGCTTGTTTTTCTGTTCTTTGTTTTTTGACAGCTCTTTTCCTAAGTATAGTCTTTAAACTCTTGCATTAAATTAAATGTATTCCTTCCCACAGACTTTTCTTGGAATCTGCGTGGTATGTGTTGTATGAATGTATGTGACCATACACGCCTTCTTCCATCCCTTTCTCTCTGAGCACTGACTGTATTTGCTCAAGCTCAGTAGTACTTTCAGCTTCTAAAACGAAAATCCTGTTAAAAAGAAATCAATGTAAGAAAAAAATCAGCGTTTCCATCCCACAGTGCATGCTGAGCAGCTGGTGCTTGTATTTCCATTAAAGTGGACCTGCAGATGACTTGGTGGGCCCTCTGTATTTCCTGTTGCATTGCCATGGGCAATACTCAAGTTGCTCTAAGGAATTAGGGGCTGAGATTTTACTGCAGGCTCTGTAGACCTCTGCGAAGATCCCACCACCCCTATGAAATTTTGCTCGCTTGCAAATCAAGAAGGTGTTTTTTGCCTAGCAACAAGCTTTGCGGTTTCTACCTGAGGATCAAAAACAGAAGTGCATTTGTTCAGCCTTTTGCGTCACTTCGGTACTGAAGGTTTTGTCAGTCAAATCATCACTGACATTTCTGTTGATGCGCAAGGAAAAGAATAATCCAGTATGTTTTTCCATAGCAGTGCTGTCACTGCAGCACTGACAATAGTAAAAAGTGCATTCATCACCATATAACCAGATATTCTGGAAACATAAAAGAAACAGAGACATATTTTCAATAAAAATGTCTCATTTTTAATGGCTATTTTCTGACTTATTCCTTTTTGCTATTTATACTGTCCCAGAAATATTTTATAGAAACCTGAGTCCCTTTGAAAACCCACCCAAACAACCAGAAGTGTATTTTACGTATTGTAGTATGTAAATGATTAGTCATCACTTGTAAATTGCCTAATGTAGGAGGAGGAAATCTATATTGAGGGAAGGTGGAGAGCTCAATTTGACTGCTATATGTCTCACTTCTTCCCTTCTTTTTCTTTCCCAGAAGATAATAATGAGGCATTTCTTTAAAAAATCATCCCAAGAGACATTGTCATGGCAGGTCTGAGGGTGGTAGCTGCATGTTGTAAGATTATTTTCCACTTGCTTATGCATTCTTGGGGAAATTTATGGATAGCTTTTGTTGTTTTAATTTAAGATTCTATGGTCTTCTTGTACATTGCCAACGTACAAATTGCCAAAAATGATGTTGGCTTCAGAGATCTTAACTGTAACAACATGGGGAACTTGTTTTATGAAGAAATATGTATTTGGTAAAACATGATAAGATGAGGTTGAGCATGTGTGGCACAAGACCAAGTCTTGGCAGATCTCTTTGCTTGCTGTATATGATACTGTCGGTTGGGTTGGTTTGTTATTTGTTTTTGCTCTGTTTGTTTGTCTTATGAATAGTTTATTCATAACACATGGTCACACTGAAGAATGCTGAAATTTTTTTTGTCTGTGTGTGTCCTGATTTTGGTACAGATATCTGTGTCTCTGTTCATTTTGGAGGGTTTTGATCGCAATGGTCTATTCCTTGGCTGACTGTTTTCCAGGTGAAACTTTAATGCACTGTACTTCCTTAGGATTTTTGTTTTGTGATTGGCTTTGATTGATTTTTCTTTTTTCACCCCTTCCTCTTCTGGAAGTGTGATGGAAGATGGTTATGAGGAAAAGATTTTCAGTCAGTAGTTTATTCAGTCTTTGCCCTCTGAGCATTGTCTCCATGAAATACTTTTGCATGTGCTTGAGTGCTTGGGCATAGTTTTCCACGTTGTTCCTCCATTCCCACTGTGATCCTCTGTTTGTAATAGGCTAAAATTTCCAAAAAAGTCCTGCAAAAAATACCAAAAAGCTAGTGGGAAGACCTATTTTTTGTGACTCTGTACAAATTATTAAGTGGTTTGAGGAAAAGAAATATTGTTATGTATATAAATTTGCAGGATGGCAGTGGTAGTTTACAGAACTGCCTGCTGGTCTCCTCTGTGCACCAGAGCTCCCAGAGAGAGCAGGACTTGATTTTTTTTTTTTGAAAGGCTAAATTCCATTTCTGGCGCACCAAATTCAACTCTTTTCACATGGTGAGTTCCAGTGCACATGCTGTACAGCAATTGCAATCGTGCACAGTGTAAAACATACCACAGAAACAAGGAATCTAACAACGTGAGATGATTTTCAGTTTTTTTGATTTTGTCTATTTTTCTCCCTATCTCCCCTCCCCCCGAATAGAATGATTCGTGCTTCCTATTTGCTGTTTTTGTGTGCCTGCACTGATTGCTTCAACTGTGACTCACATGCAAGCCTTGAGAAGAGGTGCATGTTGTATCAAGACAGTTCAGCACATGGCCATGGCTTGTAAATCAATCCGACTCATCCTAAAATGCTTGTTTTCTGTTAAATCAGCTGTTCAGCTGGCAAATACAATCCTGATGAACAGCATAAATTGCATTGCTGAGGCAACTCTCTTTAGGTTTATTTTCCAAGCCATAAGCTGGAGGTCTGCTTTTCCCTTCTCACCCAGTGCCTTAAATGAAAGTTTTTGTGGGGGCTGTTGTTCAAAGAATAGGATTTTTTCCTTCTCCTCCTCCTCCCATTCTGGATCCTTTCGGCTTTTATTCGGCTTATTAAATGAACATCTCCATTCACTACCCTGGTAAAGCAGGTCACTCTCAAAAAGCACCCATCTAGCTTCTTTTTCAATAGTGTTTGACTACTGAAATTTTAATTGGAGCAGAAACCATAGTTAAAGAGTAGGAAAATACTTTTTCCTTATACCCTCATTGATTTCTGTTGAAACAAACAGATGAGCTTATATATAAATATGTATATATGCCTTTTTTTTTAATGAAAAGTGATGGAATTCACTAAAAAAGGTTAAAATTGAAATGAGTAATCTTCAGCGCATAATGCAATTGTTAATTTTAGCTCCTTGCGTAGGAGCTGTTATGACTTGAACAGCCGGCTCTAGCCTTCATTAGAGAAGAAGCAGGCAGTTTTGAGACAGGTGGAGCTGGATCAAGCTGTGAAAGTGATTTGCTTGAAGCTGGTCATTAGTGTTAGAAATCTGGTCCTATCTATTGCATCCTTACCTTGTGCCATGATCATTACCGATGTTGTTATTTACTTTTCATCTTTTCCAGGTTGACTATCATGTGTCAAGCTTTCTGAAGGACCAGAATGGAGATTGGCCCTCTGAACTGTTGATGGGGACATGGGACTCACGTTGTCGTTAATCATTTGTGTGGACTTAACCAGCAAAGAGCAACAGAAGACACTAGAAAGACAGTGGGAATTATAGCAGTTTTTAAGGTAAATGGCTTCTTTGGTGCAGCTGGTATGACTGTAATTGTTTTTCTGAACACTGTGTAAGCATGTAAATGAGCTGCAAGTTCATGAAGAGTGTGTGCATTTCTTGATGAAAATCTTAACAAATTAAGGATTATTTAACAGGCCAGTTAAAGGTCTTGCCACTCATTGTGTTCTGAATTTTCATTAAGTGTTTGAAGTTTCAATAGTAACTGTAGAATAGCCAGTATCATCAGCCCTCTTAGGGAGAGCGGTGGAAGGAAGGTGAATAACTCACAGCTGTACTGTGAGCTAATTTTTGAGTTTCAGATTCCAGTCAGTTTGTTTGTGAACCATGTAGCTTCATTTCTTGTGAAATCCACAGTCCTTCTTAAACAGGAAGATTATATAGGAAATTTTATTTGCTTACAGTGTGAAAACAAAAGCAAAAACTGGAAAAAGTAACTTTTTATAACTCAGTGTGTCTTAGGTCTTTTTCATTTAAAACGTAGCTTAAAAAAAACCAAAAATAAAGGTAAGTGATACCAGATCTGTTGAATGTTTAATTTTGAACTGTAAAAAAAATATGACAGAGTGTGGTTTTGTTTAATAGCTGCTGTTTCATTGCTCAGAAATGGCCAGGTGTTGCAAAAGACCCTTTCTGAAATAACTCTGTTTTTCAACCACAGTTGTTTTTCCTGAAGATGCTTCTTAAGCCAAATGGATGGAGAAAGAAAAGTTAAATAATTCATGAGTCTGATTTGACAATTGATCAGTGGGAGAGGCTTCAAGAGGGAGGTGGGGGGAGAGACAGAGAGAAAATAATAATAGGCTTTAACTTTGAAAAGCCTTTAAAGCTTCTGTACAACAACCCGTTGTGAGCTGAGAGTAAATGCGGTTCAGTTAAGACATCTTCATTAGAAGTACCTGCCAAGAGCTTCCTGTAGGATTTGCATAGTATTGGAGAGTGGTACAGGGTTTGGGAAGAGGATTAGGGTTTTAATAATGGAGCTCTTGGTTTGATCCCTGAAAATGCTGACCCTGAGAACTTTATAGCCATATTTATCTTGATCGATTAGCTCTTAAAAAAATTACATATATATATTTAAAGTGGTAGTGAGAACCATGGCTCCTGCTATGCATAAAACTCATGTTTGAGCGCTAAAAACAGTGTTGTTGCTCACGCTTGGTTTTTATTTGTATTTGTTTGGCTATTATCTTTAATTAAAGAAAAAAAATGGAAAAAAGATTAGGGGAGGGGAGCACTGAGGTGCCATACACCTAGAAGCCTGAATGAGTCCTTCCTGCCTAGTGCCACTGAACTCTGTAGCAGTAGTCCTGGGGCTGGGTTGGGTAGTCACAGCACTTTACCTTATATCTGCTCTCCACAAAGACTGTTTAATTGGAGATCTGCTTGCTTAACCTGGCACCATTCTGCTGTTACTCAACATCTTTGATTCAGTACATGTCTTCAGCTGGGACGTACATAGTTTTCCACTCCTGAGCTGCATATTTTAGTTTTTTTATAAAGGAAATGAAATTGGGAAATAAAAAAAGCAATTCACCCCCTGTGGTTTTTTTGTGTGTGTGTTTGTGTCGTGGTAACTTGACCTTTCAGGTCACCAAATCTTGTTATTTTAATTTCTGTCTGGAAGAATGTCTGAGCAAGGTAAATTGAATGAGGAGACAGCAGAGGAAGCTGCAAAAGAGCAGGAGACTGCCATCTCTGAAGCCAATCCAGACAACTGTATTCTTAATAAATCTGAAAGCTCAGAAGTAGAGGAGAAGGAGGAGAAGCTCAGTGATTCCAAGACAGAGCTGCAGGTAAGACAGGAATAGTGAATGGGCATGTTAAAATATCAATGTGATACCATTGGTTTTCCATTTCTGCTATTTCTTTAATTGCTTACACTTCTGCTATTTTTTCTCTTATGATTTTGAGACAGGTTCTAATTTTATCTTTTTAATTATTTATTTATTTGTTTTTAATTTTTTTTTTGGCTATAAAATAAATGCTGTTATTTGTTATGCCTTTCAAGCTCTTTAGGCTGCTGTCCCTGTTATTACTTTTTCTAAGAAGTGAATTTGTAGACATCTTGTGTTAAAACTTGGTGAAATATTTGACTGTTTTACCTCATTGGGATTTAGAAAATTACCTTGATCTCGTGAATATACAGGTAATACTAATGAATAACTACTTAATATGTGGTTTGGTTTGTAGGTGTTACTGCCAACAAAAAGTTGTTATGCAAAGCCTAAGAAGGTAATTTGATAAGAAGACTTTATCGGATGAGGGGGTTTTAATCCTTTTTGCTCAGTCAAATATAAAAATAAAGAGGGACTCTACAATTTAAGAGGAATTTGGAGAGGGGGAGCATTTACTTAAGTATACCTTTTCTTACCTTTTTGTTATATCCAAGATTACAGAACACTGTGCAGTGTGTTTTTTCTTGTTTATACCTGTTCATAAATGAATAAAAATGAGCAGAGATGATTCTTGATTTTCTCTACTTTCCAAACAGGGTTTGGGGAAGTTGCTTTTGCAGTCAGAAACTGATTGAGTCTATATGTTGGTAATGTTCTTGTCATGCCCATTTTCCACTGAAGTGATAACTGCTTCTCTTTTTTTGCTATACCCAGAAACGAGGTGCAAATCAGCAGAAAAAGAGATCCAAGGTAAGGGTCCATCTCTGTTTGGAATTGCATGCCACAATAGGATGAAGAATTTCAATTAAATGTCTGTCTGCAATTGAAATGGTAGCCTTTCAACACTTGTGTGGTGATTGGTGATTTGTTTATGTTGTGGGTTTTTTTCTGCCCCTTACCCCATATTGTTGTTGCACAAAGGCAGACAAGTGCCCCTAAATATAATGTGTCAGACTTCCCTTTATCCATCATACTTTTATGCTGCTGGGCTTGCTGTGTGCTTGTGTTAGACAGCATGTGTGCTTCTATGCGCCACTGGAGAAGGAAAAGGTACATTCCTTTTGCATTAGTAATTAATGTTTCTCTTAGAATTTTATTTTAATGGACTAATCTTGACAGAAAGAAGCAGAGATTGAGTTCCCTAAGGGGGCAGAGTGTGGGGGCAGGAGTGGGAAGGAGCTTCTAGGAACAAATGAAACCCTAAAAACTTCTTTTAATTTTTCAAATGCAGATCCATGACCTGCTCATTTTATTGTCCACATTTCTTGGATATAGTACTACTGGAAGAAAGGGAGGGACCCTCAAAAAAACCCCAAATAAACAAAAAAAACCACAAACAAAAAAACCAAATGACAAAAGGAACCTTTGAGTTTATGTTAAATTACCTTCAGTATTGTTCTTTGTTGTTACAATTTTTGGTGGAAGTGAGTGAACTGTAGCAGAAATGATTAAAAGGAAAAAAGAAAACTTCCACCTTCCCTGTGGCAAATGGCTCGCTGCTTAGAATCCTTTTCTATCCACATTGAAGGCAGATACATTTTTGCTGATGGGGTTGTTAATTGTTATTTGGGATATTTAGGAACAGCTGATGTGGGCAGATTATGTGACTTGGGGTCAGTAGCAGTGTTTTCTGTTTTGTTGTCTCTCTCTCTTATTCAGTCAGGAGCTAAAGGAAAACTTGTCCGGAGTCTTGCTGTGTGTGAAGAGTCGTCCCCTCGTCAGGGAGCAGAAAATCTTCATGATAATCAGGTACATTTGCAATCATTGCTGTTAGCTGCATGGTTGACCTCCATCTTCAGTTGCATGATTGTGTTACTTAACTGGGCATTTAACAATGTCTTTCTTGGGGGAAAAATTACATCCAACAATGAACATGTTTTTATGGAGTTATCTGGTTTAGCGTGAACTTTATTTTGAAATATTAGTTTTATACTATATCACAGGGTGTTGTTTGCTTTTTTTTCCAGACCCCCTGAAAATTTCAGCAAATGGAAAAGAATTCAAAAGTATTCAGATTTTAAAATTTAAAAAAATAGTAACAATCAAAAAGAATATTAATATGTTCTTTTCTCTAAGGCTATCTCTTTCGAGGCTGCACCAAATACAGTTATGAATATGCTCTGGTTTCTGGTTCCTCTAAGACTCCAGTTCATATCAATGTTGCCCCTTCACATAAAATTCAAATGTCCTTCACTCTCTAAAATACCTTGATAGAGCCAAGGATGCTTCCTACTGAGTGGCATTCGTTTTCTAAACTCTTGGTGTAAATTATCCTCTATCAAAAAGTGTGTATTTGAGTTTATCTGTACTGGTGGTGTTGTATTCCCAGCAGCTGGTAGAGTTCTGTCCTCTGCACCCCTCACCTCAGACAGTAACACTGGTGACAGTCTTTGTAGATTAACTTCAAAAAGTCCTGCAAAAAGCAAAAGTTAAGCCTCAGTTAGTCCTCTCTGCTTGCCTAGTGAGAACAAGGCTTAAAAACCCCAACTAACCTAAACACAAAAGATCATGAATACTGCCTATAATTTATGAGATGTTTATGTACAGTTCAGACTGGCTATTGAGAGAGCTTGAGCAAGTGGCTTCTTGTGAGCTTAGCACAAAAATAAAAAATGACATTTAAGTGTACTTTCTCACTGTTTCCTCTATTGACTTGAAATGAAACAAATCTTTCTCTCCTCTTAGTTCATAAATAAGGAGAGGTTTTCTATTTTTTTAATTTTTTTGAAAGACCAAAAACAAAGTTGTTTAGCAGCAGGACATCTACATGTTCTACTGCTCTACAACAACGCTTATGCAGTAGATGAGCAGGTTATTTTATCAGTTGTTCTGTTGTAGGTAGGATGCTTTCTGCTTGACTTGCGTTACTCAAAATGCGTGGCTTTTGTTCTGATTTTGTTTGTATTTTCTATTGTTTAATGGAGAATGAAAAGGAGAACAATATAAAGAGATTGTATTAAGCATTGCTGGTAGTTTATAATGTACTGCACGGGACCTGTATTAAACATCAGAGAGACTGGCAGGTATTGAGGCAAAATCCCTATCCTTACCCCAGGCAGAGGAGGAGTTCCTGTTACACACGGCCTCTGATCTTACCTGACTGACCAACTGTGACAAAGATTTCTTTGACTGTCTTAAAATATTTATGGGAGATGAAATGTCTCCTTTGACCCCAGCATCTGTTTCCTAAAGACACAATTGGCTTGGTGAAATTAATTTGATAGGAATTGCCCTTATGCTCTCACTGACCTACTAATGAACGTGGCTCATCTTTGCCATGGAAGGCTGGACCTGCAGGCTCCTCCTTGGGCTGGCCGAAGGATACAGGAAGTTTTGTGCCAAGCAAATGGCTTTGCTTTCACTTTAGAAGAGAAATAGCTTGTTTTTCGGTTTGGAATTTTTTTTTTTTTTTAATTTTTAAATTATTATTTTATCTTAATGGTTTACAAACCACAGGGAATTAATTACCAGAGAATGTACGGTACATTGCCAGAACTACTGAGTATGGATTGTACTGCAGACTTGATGTTTGTATTTATATTTGAATACTTGCCTTCATTTTCCTGTATAAGGAAAAAAATTGTTTACCTGTATTACTTGATCTTGAATGCTTACCTGATGGTTCGCTATGTCCTTACTTAAAAGAAATGTTGCCTTTAATGTTATACTATTGACCAAGAAATGTATTATTGCAATTTTAATATTTATTTTGTTGTTCTCTATACTTGTATCAATGTATTTATTAACATTGTATTTTATTATTGAGAAAAATCAATAAAAAAATCTAAGAAAATATACAGTAGCTTGCTTTCACGACTCCACAGCCCTTTTGTGTGTTTCTTCTAGTGCAGATGCATCAGTATTACGTTATATGTAAAACAGTATCTACTGTATGTTCCTATGTGTGCTGTGTTCATATGACTGTAAAATCCATCATTTTCATATGAACATTTTTAAGAACCACTGTGAAGCTTAGGATTAATATCCTGGGAACAGCATGGCCAGTTACATTTTTCTCCTGTTGAAAAGCTAGCAGCACAGTTGCTCTGCTTCAGGCAGTACAGGGAATCAAGAGTTGTCCTTTGGGGTCATTTGGCAGTGGTTGATCCTAAGTTTGTTGTTTGAAGAGAAATTGAACTGCCATTTGAAGTGAAAGAAAGCAGGCATAGTGATAGTCTTCTGAGCACAACTGAGCAGGTTAGGAAACATTTTTCTATGAAGCCTTACCTCAAATGACCAGGAATCCCACTCTTTCCCTCTGTAGGCTCAATTTCTGGCTAATACGTCGGCCAAATCTAACAGAAGTAGGGATTAAGGATGATAGGTCGGGTTAAATCTGGGGTCCAGGGTTTTGCTTCTCTTTTACAATGCTTTTCATCTCAAGTCTTTTGTGCAACATTCAAACTTCACAAAAAGTCAATAATGATTCAGCTGAGAGGTTACCAATTTCTGTCTTACTGTGGCATGTTTATGCTGATATCCTGTTCTGTAAGAAGCTTGTCTTACATGTGTTGTGATGGCTGATTTGTAGTTCTTTAAAGAATTCAGAAACCTAAAATTTGTAGTAATTACTAGAAGCATTTTTTGAATTCGTAATGGTCTGGTTGTTTAAAAAAACCACCCCTTACTTTAATGTTTTCTATTAATCTTTTGGTATGCTAGTATACTTTGAAAAATTGTGAAGGAAGGGAATTTACTAGCATTCAAGAAACTCCAATTTTCTCCAGTATTGGTGAATTAGGTTTTTATCAACATAATGCCAAAACATTGTCAGGCATTCAGGACTCTCTTCTATTAAAGAAAACTGCTTTACCAGGGAGTTTTGTGACAGCTTTCTTCAAGCATGCCTTTTTACACTACTTAAGCATATAGTATTATTTTGAGCACTTTTGTTTTTCTTTAAAAGAATAAAACACAGAAGCAGGCTTCCTTCAGTTTTGTCCAACCAGATTAAAATTTCTTGAAATATGTAGATTGTGCCGTGGCAACTTGAAAAGTAAACAATTTGGGTTTTGTTAAAACAAAGCCATTATAAAGTAATATTGTAAGCAGGGAAAAACAAGTTCTTGAAGGGAAATCAGAAAATGCAAACCAGCTTGAATTCTCAGTTTCAATTAACTTTTAAAAGCTGAAGCATGCTTTCAGAGGGACTCATAGTCTCTGAAATACTGACTTTTTGAGGATAAAACTCATGATGCCTTAGAGAAGTTCACTTAGTATGATGTGCTTGAAAAATCACAGTGCACATTTCACCCCTTTTGCTAAAGGCAAATCTCCATATGTCTTTAGATGTAAACTACCTGATAAGTTAGTAAGTCCTCTTGTATCCAACTGAGTACATAATTTGCTGGCACTCTTCAGCTATCAGACCCAGAATGCTCAGTCTAGCTGATACTGCACTTACATGTGCAAAACAGTTCATATGAACCTGCAGGTTTTCTAGAGAGGGGAAGAAGTGATATTTTTCAGATATCTGTCCACTGATCGTCACTTAACATGTGTAGTATTAAATGATAGAATTAATTAAGAAAGCCCATATAAAATGTATTTCACTGTTCTAATAACTCTTAAGTGAGAATTACTGAAGTGGAGAATAATATAGTGCCCTTAATATAGGTATTTATAGTATTCAAATATTAGAGAAAAAATACCTACTTACCAGTAGAATTTGGGCTCTAAGATGTTGTTACTTTCCTGGCTAAAAAAAAAAATTTTTCAAATAGGAAAGAAATGTATCTGGCTTCAACTTTTCTAGCTACACACAGTTTAATGCTAATATGTGCAGGTTGGAAGCCATTGGAAGCTTACTGAATCTGGCCCATAATTTATCTTATCTTTTTTTCCCAACAGGAATCAATCCAACTACAGCTTTCCAGTTTTCCTAGCTTGCAAGAAGAAGATAAATATAATAAAGATGACTCTGAGAAAGAAAAAGAGAAGGATAAAAATAAAGATAAAAACACTGAAAAAAACAAGATCAGAATGTTATCAAAAGGTGAACTGAAAAATATTAAAATTATTATGATTGCTGTTGTAGAAAGGATCGTATATTTTTACAAGCATGTATTTCTTTATTTGTGTATAAATACATAGTAGGAGTATTTTCATATTGAGAAAATTCAGAACCTGAAATGTATGTGCATGAGAGTGTTTTTCATACAAACATCAGGCTTTGAGAGTGAAGAAACCTTCCAAACTGAGGTTTGATATTAGATGTTATTAGTTTTCTTTAATGCAAATCAATCTTTTGAATACTTAACCATGTTGGTATAAACACATAAATATATAAATATATATGTGATTATAAAGTAAGACACTAATATGCTTTTTTCCCAGATTAATGATAATATATTGGCATGTAACTTGTGCCGTGTAGGCAGTAGAGAGTAATTCTCTTTATTGGTGCTCCTCTCTCATGGAGTATTTATCTTAAATGCTGTAAGGAAATCCATCTTTGACATTCAACCTGCATCGCAATCTGATGTTATCACCTGCTAAGATTTATTCAGGAAAGATTTTGTATCTAAATTTGGTATTGTTTTTAAAATCTTTTTATTAATCCATGGTATACAGTTGCAATGTAATCTCTCAAAATAATCATTGCCTACCTGGGTGTGGATCCGCAGCTGGTTTTAATAGTTATTTAACTCCAGTGGAACTCTCCTAGTTCACGCCAACCTTATGATCTGCGTGTACTTTTGAGTCAGGAGATAATGCTGAAAAATTAATTCTGACTACTGTCACGCATCCCTATTACCTGCCCACTCCCAGGTGTCACTGGATTTCAGTCTGTTAATGCAAATAGGGTTCCCACCAGCATGATTCCTCATTTGCTGTGTACAACACTGATGAACCGAATTTTTTTTTCCTCATTTAAAAAAACATTTTTTAGTTGTTTAAAGAAAGAACTTGGCAGGGTTTTGAGTGCGGTTGAAGGTTTGCCATGTTTTTCAAATAAATTGTAGTTTCTTTCAATGTTTAGTTTTGGTGCTGTGTTCTCAGTGGAGTGGTACAGAGGAACCATGAATGTCCATCTGATGCTTCAGAATATAGATCCTTCTTGGCTGAACTCCAAAGGAACACTTTCAGAGCGTATGCTTTCAGATTATTGCTGGAAAATGGATTTTGATTTATAGCATAGCTTAATTGTAACTGTTGAAATGAAATAAATTAGTGGAGGGTGTTTGTTTTTATTTTTCAGATTGCAGTCAAGAGTATACAGACTCAACAGGCATAGATTTGCATGAGTTTCTCATTAACACATTAAAGAATAACCCCAGGTAGGTATTTCCTGCATTAGAGCTGGCATTCCTGGAATTATAGCTGGCAGTCTTTGACTTCCCATAACTGTACACTGTGTTTTACTTGTTCTGGAGATTGTTATGAGGGCAAATGTAAAGGAGGTAGGTAGGCTGTGAACTGAGAAAAATGCTATAAAAAGTCATCAACTTCTACTCCCCCATCCAGTCACCCATTGCTTAATTTCACTTTCAGTAACATCTGGTCTTTGTCCTTACCTTCTTGTATACAGCTCTATGTGGTGATTGCAATAATACATTATAACTACTGCGATTGGAGATTTCTATATGAATATAAAATAGCTTTCCTCTCATTGTGTTGCACACAATTAAACTCCTGTGCACAGTGCCAAATTCTGCTCTCAATATTCCCATAGTTTTCATTTGGAGCTACCAGCCCATCTCATCATTAAATTTGCCTCTAAACATCTAAGGAAAGATCTGTAACATTTTTATACATTGTGATTTTTATCCTTCATTTCAATTGGATCTATTAAATAGGTACCACGTAATTCTGCAATTATAGGAGAACTGGGAATGATTGGGTACCCAACAGCTTGCATAACCTCTTATATAGGTGATGGAAGGTCCTTCAATTGCTTTATCTGTGCAAAATGAGAAACTTCAAAAGAATTAAGGAGTGATTGGGTTCTGTCAAGCTTAGAAATGTGTGGAAATATGCTGGGGAAATTTTTGAATGATTTTGGCAGGAGAGGACAGAAAAAAGGAATATCTGGGACCTTCCAGTTGAAAACAGAGCATTTTGACTCAGAAATACTGTGGCATTGCCTCCTGGGAGCCATAGTTCAAAGGTGTTCTCTGTTGTACACTCTAACTAGATTAGATATGTCCAATCTTCTTGCAGCAAATCAATGTCCCATGTCTCAGGCAAAACGTTGAAAATTTCTGTGGGTAGCAACTCTTCTTGTGAAAGAGCTAGGTTAGCTAGAAATCTCATATTCTATCAAAAAAGGGGTGAATACGGAAAAAAGCTATCCATAGCAGTCAGATCTTTCTATGCAACACATTGGTTGCAGCCTGTTGTGGCTGGAAGCGCTTTCAGACCATAGTTGAGCTCAGAGAAGAGCAGTATCTGCTGTGTATGTCAGCAAAGCTGCAGCAAAGCAGTCTGCAGTCTTTTCCAGATGAGCCAGGGTAAAGCACGTTTCATTTTTAATCAAGGTGACTGCCAACGCTTGCAAAATAGCCTTTTAAATGCTGATATATTAATTTTTCCTCTAAAATGTCTATTGATGGTTGATGGTACAAATCCTTGCGTTTCTTTTTGACAGGGACAGAATGATACTCTTGAAAATGGAACAGGAAATTATTGATTTTATTAGTGACAACAAGTAAGTCAAGTTCCACACTTGGTTATTAAGTCATGTGCTTGTGTTGCAATGTGAGCTGTGTGAGGGATTTGCTCATATGGACCACAGTGCTCCTGAGGGCTGTTACTGGCACGCTGCAAGAGCAGGCTTTTATTTCCTGACACATGGTGGTACTGCTTAAAATACAGTAGATGTAAATGAAAACCTTTTGCTTTTCATTGTGCTATAATTGCACTGGCTCCGCTCATTTAGATCCGAAAATATAATTAAAGCTTTTAGTGTAGAGAATAATCAAGGGTGTTATCTCTTGGCTCTTCTTTTGTGCTGTATTATTCTAATGCGTTGGAAAATAAAACTGAACTTGGGTGGAGGGATTCTTGCTATCATTAACTCTTTATAATAAAATGTTTCTGCAGCTTTGAAAATAGAGAGTCAGAATAGCTGCAGAGGAAGAAATTATGCTGATGGGAAATAAGCATTTTGTCAGTAATAGAGAAAAAAGGAGTATTTGCCAAACAAGATCTTTCCAGAATCATCCTGCCTCTGACCTTTGGGAGAAAGGCAGAAAGGTGTTGCCAGTATCTCAGCAAATATGTAGGATTGGTTGAGCAGGGACCATGAGTGTGTGTGTGGGGTGGTCAGCAGATGGGTTCCTCCCAACACACAGAATACTCACTAGGTACCATGAAGCATAAGCTTTGTTTGTCTCAATGTAGCACATGGAAATGTGCTTATAGAAATTTTAAAATTAATTCCCTTTTTTTTATTTCCCTCCAGCCTTCCTGTAGCAAACATTTACATGTAAATGTGCAACGGAGAAATTTTCAGTTAGATTTCTGTCCACCGAATTATCAAATGAATTGCTATTTTCATTTATTTATAGCTCAGAGGGAAATTAATTATTAATGCTATTTGTTTTCTTTTTTTCTAGTAATCACTATAAAAAGTTCCCTCAGATGTCATCCTATCAGAGGATGCTAGTGCACAGAGTGGCAGCTTACTTTGGAATGGATCACAATGTGGATCAGACTGGAAAATCTGTAATTATCAACAAGACCAGCAATACAAGAATGTAAGTATTGCTACTGTTGTGTAATTGTACTGATGTGTTTTTCCTTGTTCCCTTTCACAGTACAAGAGCTGGTTTGTACCATGACTGCGTGGTGTAATTTTTTATATATGTATATATATATTTTAATTTATTTTTTTAGCAAGAGTGAGTAGTGTTTATTGTTTTCTAGGGTGGAAGGGGAGGACAGGGCTCTCATTGTGAGGTGATATGAGGATATATAAGGAGAAATCAACCTAATTGGTGTACTGCAAGAAACTTATCACAGTATCTTGGAATGTTACTTTACCTGATTCCTTAGTGCTGCCACTTTGCTATGGAAATAATCTCCTTACTTTATATTTCACCTGATACCATAGGCCTATATTTCTAAATAACCCAAATGTATTTGGAAGACTGCCCCTCTTCCCTTGTTCTGGCTCTCCCTGCTTCAAGAGTCATTTTCTGCCCAGCCCAATTACTTAGGATATGGTTCCCCTCCACCAGCTGCCACCATTCATTCCCTTTTCTTCTTATTTATTCCCTCCTAGTTCCACTATATTATCTCTTCAAATCTCGCTGTTTGATCACAGTGTTTTGGTGAAATTTACATTCCTTATGATGGTTCAAATGTATTGGAAAATTCCTGGCAGGTTAAACTTGTGCTGGCATGCATTATGTGCTCCTCCATGAACCTGTATAAAGCCAGCAAAAATTTTATACGAAGGTCCCTGGCTAATTCAGCAAAGGTGCAGTAATGTGTCCTTGCCCAATCAGCATCACTTTTTCTACCAAGTGCCATATGTGTATTAAATGTAGCTTTCCTCTTGCTCTCTACCTATAAACTACATAATGAAGAGGAAGATGTTACAACTGAGTAATGAAGTTCTAGTATCTGGTATTGGAACAGGAAAGCCCAGTTTGAAAATTCTGTACTTCCTATATTCAGTTAGTAGGAGAAATGAAAACATTTATTTCATTTATATGTCCAGTAGTTAGGTGATTTATTTATATCCCGTTGCAGAGAGTTTTTTTTTTAATGTTATTAGCTTGTCCTGTAGAAAGGTAGAGGGACTACCTAATTTTGCAAGATCAAAACCTGAGCCAAACACATTGGTATTTGCTATTTCGCTGAGCTCTAAAAATCTTCCATATGTATGAAGGAAATTAAGATAATGGAGAATTTATTTTATATCCTTTTCATGGGCTATCCCTGAGATAGCATCTATAAAATAGCACTTGGGTATTAATGTTTTTAAAGGTGTTTGATTTTCAGAAGTCAAGAGAATTACAGTAGTTCAATAAAACACTCAGGCTGAGAAGGCTTAGCTTCAGGGTCTGGTAATACCTGCCCCTGCACAAGGGCTATGTTTGAATAAGAAAAAACTGGGTATGCAGCAAACTGGTGTTCAGTTTTGAGGTGTAAATAAGGAAAAAATTAGTCTCCTCTTAAAACACAGTCAATCATATTTGAATGCTTTTTAGGCATTCCTCTCTCTTTACAGTTCTCCCTTTTCACTTCACATCTGTGTCACTGCTGTGGCACACCAACTGCTACAGATCTTTCCTCACAGCATTGCCTTCTCCTGGTTGACTTGACAGTAGAATACTATTACATTAATATGTGTAAATGCCTTGCTCTGTTGTGTGGCCGTCATCTCAGAGGTAGGCAGCACTGGAAGTGCTGTTGGAAATGCTTGCACAGCGCTTCCGGAGAGGACACTGAAGCCTTCTTCAACAAGTCAAAGCTTTATCCGAGTGCTCTGGTGAAACTGTGGCTTCACACATGGTGGCAGTGAGCAAGCAAGCCTATTTGCCAGGCATGAACTGGCATCCTTATGGGCAATCTCACTGGGCCGGACGTTGCAGGGCTGTAATGGATCGAATGGCCCTTTCAGCTGTGGTCTTGCACACTGGAGGTGAGACCAGACAAATTGGTTCTGATACCATTCATGTCTAGATTTTCCAGAAATAAACACAGGGCTTTGCCCCTCTGTTCACTGTGAGTACAGCTGTTCTGTAAGCGTCACAGAAGCTGCAGTTTTCTTCCCTCTTCAGTGATTTGGTGGTAGGTAACTGGATTATGTGAAGCTTATAATGGCTCGTGGTGCTTCCAGTGTGTTATTTACATTATTTTGATATTGCCATAAAATAAAGCTTTGTAGAAGTGGTTCTTTCTTTTCATAACTGGAGGAGATGGCATGTTTTTTTTTTAAATGTCCCTGACTCTGACAGAAAATAGCGTGTTATTATCTAGCATGAATAAGGGCTGATGAGATTTTATTATCCGCGGCGAATATTGTGTAAGTTCCACATCTGAAAGCGTCTGATGTGATTTCATGTGTTCTGCATTTCGCCACTCTCAGAGGAGACAGTTTTGTGTGGTTCAGAATCAACATCAAATACTGGGAATGTGTTGACTCTATTAATTACTACTTGGACAGTATCCAGAATACCGAAGAATCTGAAGAGCATCTGAAACGTTGTGCGATGTGGTTATGCTGTGCTGTAACCCTGAGCCTTGATAGCTTTATGTGAATTTATGGAGAGGCCCCACAGACAGATGTTCTGAAGATTTGCGTTTTGGCAATAAATTATCTCTTTATGGCATGTGGTTTCCAAAGTACTTTAGCTACGTACTGAGGAGAGAGAAGAATGGTCCTGCATACTCAAGAATTTGTAAATTCTGTACTGTCTGTGACTTCTGTGGTCATGTGCCTGTTTGGGAAGAACATATGACTCTGCAGAGCTGCCACGTGGGCTTGAATAAGCACCTTGTGGCATATTTTGGCTGAGTGAGGGTTTGTGTCACATCTCTGCTTAGGCTTGCAGGTGATGGGTTCTTCCCTGGCTCCAGGCAGTGAGGTGCATTTATTCTGTTCAGCAGAGACCTCCCGTGCTCACTGCCTGCAGGTGCATGGAGGTATGAGTGTCAAAAGAGTTAATGGTTTTGGGATGAAAAGGCTGTTTGGAAAAATCTGGTACCAACACTCCCTTAGAGGTGCTGTGGTACAGTCTGTCAAACGGGGGACTGGGGTGTGAATGGACCAGGTGGGGTCATTTTCAGTCCTTTCGTCAAACGGCTGGCTTAGGGCAATGTGTATCCACTTTTTTATGTACCTGTACCTGTAAAGTACCTACTTTATGGAGGTTTGGGATTTATTGAAGAGATTGCAGCTGGAAGGAGGGCTGCAAATTTTCTGATCATTCGTGCTGCTTTACAAAGAGGGGAAAATTATGGTAAAAATTCATTAGGACTTAAATCTCTGAGAGTGCAACACTGTAGCTTTCATGAACTCTCAGTGAGGTCTCTCTTAAAAATACAGTCCAACAATAATGGCAGTTTGGCAGTCGGAAGAGGATTTATAATGAATAGTTTAAGGTGCCTTTTTTTTTAGTTATTTTTATTGGAATGTGAACAAGTCATACTGTCTTGAACCTTTTTTGTATGAAATGAAATTTTAAAAGACAGTGATGACCTCAACTACCCAAGTGTTTTTTGACCTTAATAAAGTCTCTATACTCCAGCATTTATTACAGGATAGTGGATTTAAAAAACAAATTATCTTTTCATATGATTTTTGAAATTTAAAGTAGGTAAAAAAAAAGGAGAACTACTTAAAAAAATGTATAATTTTTCATGGTCTCATGTCTTACAAAGTCCTGCCTAACTAAATCATCTCATTTTTGAAATCTTATTCTCAGCACTATACGTGAAAAAAATTGATCAGAAAATGAAGGAGGAAATTTTGTTGTTGTTTTGTTTTTATAGTTAAAGAACTCAAATACTACTTAAAATGAGAAGTCTGCTTTGTTCAGATGAAACTGCTCTTGTGTCACTGTTTTAATGTATATTTGTCTGTCATCTGTATCTGCCTGTCACCTTTTAAAGATATACAGAAATGTATGGGGAACTTAAGACAGTGAAATATAATATAAAGAGAAGTTTGGAATTGAGGCAATATGTTAGACAGAGCATCCCTATTTGGACCCCAAAAATGTGTATGTGCCACCTTCAATTCTGTATATTCCTCGTAAGTCCTATCAAACAACTGGAAGTACTTCAGGGTTTTTTACAGAACTGTTCATATTGTTAGATGTGTCAGTTCAATCAGATTCATTCATTTGATTATCTGTAGATAGGTGGAGAAATGTAGGGGAAGTGCATTTGGTGTACTTGGTAAATGAGAAGGGTTTTCATTTGGTTGAGATCATCAGCCATGTGACAAGCATGTCTGTACCACAGCCCACACATGCATTCATGTACTTCTTTATATAAGTGTGAGTGGCAGGACTCATCAGAATGAGCAGGTGGGATGCTTATGATATATATGCTGTGTTTAGACATTTTCATATGTTCTGAGGGTGTAACATACCTATTATGAACTTTATACCAGTTCTCACATCCTCAGTTCTGACTATTTTTTTTTCTCCCAAGAACATTGTGAGTTATAATCCTTGTGATACTTGCTTTTCTTCCTACTCTCTTAGCATAATGTTGGCCCTGTTGGAAGGTGTTTTGGTGCCTTTGAGGTGCATAAAAGACTTCAGGCAATGCTAAGCTGTTGTGTGTTTTACAGGGGCTCCTTATGATCTAGAGATGAACTGTATCAGCAGAAGGAGGCGTATAAGTTGTACTTTGTATAACCTACAAGGCCTTGTTTGACATAGAATCTGTGTTATTCTGCCTCCTTTGTATAAGGGTGCTTTGAATCACAAGCAAAGTTCTCTTCAGGTTTCTGTTGTGTATACACTGACTGATGTTGCTGTAGATAACATCTATGCTAGTAGAGGTGCACTGTAACAATTTCACCAACTTAAGAATCTGAACTTGGGTACAGGATCCTACAGACTTGTCAACAAAATGGCATTCACTGAAAGTGGCAATTTCAATGAGGAATAGTTTGTAGAATTTTTTTTTACCCAAGGCCTGAAGTGGCAAGAAGACTTCCTTGAGATGCCAAATGTTACAGCCTTTGGAGCATGCAGAAAAGTATGCCTTTCCCCTTGACTGAATAAGGTATTCAGTGTAAATGACTTTAATTTCTTTAAGAAGTTGTTTGCTGATGGGAAAGATGGGGCATTTTAGCTATAAGAGAGTAGTGACAAATGTATACCTGAACGCGAATATCTTTTTTGTAAAACCTCAGTCACAGCAATTCAGTATTTGCCAGAGCATTTGAAGAACAGTTTTGTTCCCTGCCCTGTTGTAAACCAGAATAGTTATCTGGCAAATGGTTTGCTGCGTGGTATTATTCCATCTGCGTTTAAGCACCTTATGCTATTCTTAATTATCGCATGTGTACACAGAGCAATGATCTCATGAGAGCAGAATTGCTTTTATGAGCCACATGATGCATGAAAACTTACATGAACACCCTTATTTCTGGTTTTACTACTTTCATTGGACTCTTGCACTATTTTCTTCAAGGAGCTATGGAGTCACCTCCATTCCTCCATTTCCTGTTGTATTTAACTCTTTCTCATCTTCACTACAGAATAGTTGCTCCTTGGCTACTAAGAAATAAACAGAAACTGGAAATATCCAGACTTTCCCTCTGGTGTACAGTTGCTGTTGCTCAATTGGTGTTACAGCGTTGTCTGTTACCAGTGTATAGAGAAACATAAGGGTGCCTAGTAGATGTATGCAACTAAAATGGAGAAACTGTGTAACTGAGAAATAACAGTGTAATTGGCCAAGACATTTTGTTCTGGTTTAAGATGAACTAATGCATTATGCGACTAATAATTTAGTAAGAGCATTAATAAAAGAATAATGTATAATAAAAACGAGTTTATGTAATGTAACATTTAAGTAACAAATTATGTTTGTTTTCATGGATTTTATTTCTTGACTTTTTTCATAAAAAAACAACCTCTTTATTTCAGTCTGGGATTAAATTAGGAACATGATTAGAAAAAAACTTCTTTCAGTGCAATAGCAATTATGTTTAGGTTTTAAGAACCCAATGTCCCAATAGTCATTGCTGTGATGCTTATGTTTTAGCTTTTACTTCCTTTTTGTCCTTTCTCACTGCACTCCGAGCTGCAGCCCAGAGCTGGGAAAGGCTTTCACATCCAAGAAGTAGGAGAGAACTTCCCGAAAAATGCTTCAGAAAATCATTAAAGGGAATTAGACGTTTTAGGTTCAGGAAATGTCTGCCTCCAGCAGTGGCCTGAGCCTACTTTTTCTCTGCAGTGCCTCAGCTTATTGTCACAGGATAGAGCCACATGGAATAATTGCTTTTCTTTTATCCAGTCACATGGTGATTGGAGAAGTAATTCAGGGTGTACATGTGCTAATAACTGGTAGAGATTTTATTAGTATCTCACTATTATGCTACAAACATTTGTGTCGAACATAAAATTGCTACCTTTCTATAAATGCATTATTTGAGGTTGTGCACATTCATTATTTCACTGCTTGATGCTCATCCTGCAGAGACTGAGCGGTTTTTGGTCCCAGTCTTTCTTTTCCCCCTTTTTTTTTTTTATGTTTATTTTCTTAATTTTAACAATAGTTGAATTAGGACAGCCTTTTTTGCTCAGCAAGCATTATGCCATTTTAATCATAAGACTGTTTTACATAAAAGATACAAAAGGAAAAAACATAAATACTTGGTACACTTGAAGTTGAGCTGAATTTGACCCTTAAATACTGGCTTCATTCTTACTTCAGTGTAAGCTGTATACTGGACCCATAGAAATTACTTATTCTCTAAATGAGATGTTAGGGTTAATGAACCAGTTCTAATAGCTCCAATATTAAATTTTCATCTAATGTAATTTATTAAAACTAAATTGTTTATAATTAAGGTGGACATGTGCTTTTTACAGCTGTTCTATACTGTAATGAAATATTAGTTAAGCATTAATCAGAAGACATTTATGGTACTTTTTTTCTCTATTTCTTTTCTTTTTAATCTTTACAATCACACCACTTTATAGTCTAAGTTTTGCTAAACCTAGAAGGTTATTGTCACCTGCTGTGTGTGGGGAGATGAGAGGTTGCCCAGGAAGAGAATGCTTTGGAATAGCAAGTAGGTAATTTGGTTGAGGGGAGCTCTTTCTTGCATAAGTAATTAATCTTTGTGCTCGTTGAAGCTGTAGTAGCAAAGTGCTCATTAATCAAGATACTGTTTGGTCATTTATACTTTCAAATCACTGGAGAGGGATCCGGAAATCTCCGATAGCTCCTGTGCTTTCCTCAGAGGTAACTGTACATCAATAGTAGGTGAAGAAATGTATTTAAATCTGAGCATTTTAAAAATAAGATGTTGATAGTTGAGCAAGTAAATCTTAGAGGTGGTCCAGATGGGTTTTATGATTGCCTTTTGCTCTTCTGTTGCATGCCTCATTTTTAATGTAGGAAATAGGACACATAGAAATATAAAAAGTGTTATGAGTTTCGAGAAATCTTTGCCTCTCTCAGTTGTTTCTTGCTGTTTTCAGGGTAGCCTTGTGAGGCTGTTTCTGTCAGTTTATTAAAAACAGGCCCTCTTCTTTGGGCCAGTGATTGCTCAGAGGATGACTTCTGATCCACGAGTCTTCCTGCTGGAGAGGGCAAAAAAATTCACAGGTGTGAAGCAGAAGTCAGCATAGGAATTTGTTATGGTATTAATGTGCATACATGGGGCATTTCAAGAAATAATAGTTTCTTCATTAGCCTATTGGTTTTTAGTGAACCATCTTGCCTTCATCAGTTAGACTTCAAATCTTGAATTTGCTTCCTTTTTCTCTCTCTGTTCCTTGTTAATTTTTGAATATCTGAAATAGAAAAGTGTAATTTTAAATAGATCACAGCAGTTATGCAACACTGTAATTTTCAGCCACTTACAGAATATGCCCTATCCTTAAAATCAGATATTACTGAATTCCATAATAAACTATGCTACCACTTTTGAGCCTCTATTAGCTGGAAATAAATTGGCACTGTGCAAGATGTTCAGTCTTGTTAGGCACCCTGAATATCAAGAATTAAATCCAATTGAGGAAGTGAGCAGGGGAAGCAGGTCCCTCAGTAAAGAAATAATCTTAGTTTGATCACAGGAGGACACTTTGAAGCTCCTAAAATGGTCCCTGCCTAAGAGAGGACATAATGCTTCTGCCCTATCTAGCAGGAGGGGTGGTATTTGCATGTGGCTTGGCTTGCAGGCTTCTCCCCTGTTTTCAAAGCCCATCTTCTGGCCCCAAAATATTGGGCAAAATGTTGAAGTTTGTACTCAAGCAGACACTCAGGAAGTCAAGAGGTACTATGTTTTTGCATCCATATCTTAAAACAGGATGATTTTCAGGAATTAAGTTTTAGGAAAGCTTATGAGGGTCGTGAGTTTTGCAATGGTACCTGAACATTGGATCAGGTTCTTTAAGTACTGTATACTTTGAAATCCTTCTGGAACTGGCCCTCCGCTTGGTCCACATGCAGAACAACTTGGCATGGAAAAGATTCAGTGTACATCCTGCAGCTTTCAGCTTCACGATGGTTTTTGTAATAGGAAATACTACTGATGCCAGCCCTACTGAAGTCGTGTGCTGAGGTACTAAGACTGAGCATCTTGAAAGATGGACAAGGGTGACAGAATAAGACCTCATAGTCACTGAAGGAAAAATGATTCCATGAAGCATTCCTGACTCTTTCTTTTGGTCCTGCCAGACTTATCTGCAACCCCAGTTAGAGGGGGAGAATGTCTGTTAAAATAAATTGTGACATTCCACATCCCTGTTTAATAATAAATACAGGATATGTTTAGAGTCCAGCTGCTGTTCTGAAAAAATTGTTAAAGAATATAGTCTTAAACTGGGGAAAAATTAGCATTTGGTATTTGAGGGTTTTCTCCTCCTCTGTGCCACAGAGAAGACAGCACCTTGAAGAACTGTCTTGTACAGAGTTGATTTTTTTTTAAGGCTTTTAATGTGCTTTTACCATCATATCAGAAGTTCTTAGTGACTCATGATAAAAGCAGCAATCTGTTAATGAGGCATTTACCTTCAAATGCTTGCAATGCCATTTTGAGTGGTTTTAAGTATTAAGTTGTGATAATATAACTGCACTGTGCTTTAACAATTATCTGTATTTAAATTCCCACTTTAGCTTTTTGAAACTGTATTTTAGCATCCATCAGCCCTTAAATACATGAAACCTATTTGAAGGGTGTAATTTCAGGCTCTCATTCTTGAAAAACGTTGTTCTGAGAGAATTTAATCAAATAATTTAACCTGTAGGGCTGGAATTCTGCCTTTTTCATTAAGCTGGGGGCTTTTGACAATGATAATATTTGCTTCCAAGTTCTCTACATTCTCAAACTTTCAGAATACATTCCTATGCCTCTATTATCAAAACAGACATTTATAGTGCAGATAATAGAGTTTTGGCCCTCGAGGTAAAGCAAAGAGACAGTAATGCTTACGTAGTTTTGTTGGGGTAGTAATGCAGAGCCCTAGGAGAGCCTTCAGCCTAAAACCAAAAAAAACCACACAGCAGGCAGATGCAGTAGATATTCACAAACTAGCACAGTAAGAAAGGCCATGCTGTGTCACAGCACGCCTTCAAAATAGAGGCCAACATGATGTTGGACTGAGCAGTCGGTTTAATTAAAGACAAGTGCAAATAATAAGAAAACACTGTTAAACCATCAGAACACCTGCATAAGAGTGCCCTAAATCTTCACAACTTCTCAGAATCCTGTCAGCAGCAGTGCTTCTCTCTGGCTCCCACCATGCCATTGCTCTCTTGATGGCATCCTTGTGTAAGATCGTTTTTGTTTGTTATTCATTTTGTTTGCCAGATGATGATTCTGCAAGTACCCTGGGTGGTGTTTTTCCCATCCTTAGCCTCATTGCCCTACCTATTTTTGATTTTGTGTTGCCATTTATTCAGGATAGGAATATTAACATGCTGTTCCGTGTTACCGGCATTACATGAACATTGGATTGCAAATGCAAAGTTCAATTTTTTTGGCTCCTACATACCACAGCGATCTCCCCTTTTGAACTTGCATTCCTGTATTGCGTTCTTTCAGACAGCTGCTTGGCTGGTACCTGTGAGGCTTTTGCAGATGACACGCACTACAGTGCTTGCTAGATTTTTTAACTACATCAGGTGCTGTACTGCCAAACCCATCTTTCCCCCACATGGTGAGGTTATTCCTTCTTCTGAAAGACATCTTGCAATAGCCTGTGTGCTGTGGTGCTGTCAGAAACATATGCCCCATAATAAAGATTTATGTGCTGTGTATAAGTCAGCCCTGACAATACCAGACTGTTTGTGTGCTCTGCTAATGCAGTGACTGAGTCTGCAGAACTGTAACATTCAGAGCTCATGCTTGTCTCTTTTCATTTGTCCTTTTGGTGTGGTATCTGTGTTTCCTGATTTTTAGCCAGTTATTTTTAATAAGCTAATTAACTTATTTTAAATGAGCGCAGATTTTTTCCCCACAGTATTTCATTTCTTATCTCCTATCCAAATAGAGGTCTATGAAACTGCATTAGTTGGCTTGGCAGACTCAAGGAAATGCCCAGTTCCTTCCTTAGTCATATATCCTAATAGCTATTACCATTTTGCAATATGTTTTTAAAATCTGTAATTTGATTAAATAGGGAATACCTGGTTAAAAGTAGTTAGGGTTTGGGGTTTTTTCATTACTACTTACAAGAGTTGACTCAGAATCAAAAGCATTAAATGAGCATGTAATGGGGAATTCTCCTGAAAGAGTCTGTGTAAAAAAAATATGCCTGAGGCGTGAACTCTACTTTCTGTCATCCAGAGATAAATTGAGAAGAACTCTACTGAAGTGAATGGAAGCATCTCACATTAAAATCACCATAATGATAGTAGGGGAAAAAAATCATAAAATACTATAAAAAAACTTTTTTTTTTTTTTTTTTTTTTACTTTTTGACACACAGAAATATTTTGCTGCTTATTCCAGCTGTAAGCAATGAGTTCAAAAAAGTGCTTTTGGGGCCTTGCTTAAGTAAGGGCTGCAGATGGCTTTTAAGGAACTATAAAATCAGAAAGGCAAATGGTAATGGCGAACTTGCAAAAGAAAGAACAGACACAAAGACCACCTAAAAGGTAGTGATGGAGGTTTGTTCTGCCATGGGTTTGTTACTGTATATCTGACTCAATGTTTCAAAAAATAACAGTATGGCTAAGGTGGGAAGGAATCTCTGGAGGTTGACTTGTCCAACCCAGCCCTGCTCAAGCAGCACCACCTGGACCCAGTTGCCCAAGACGATATCCGGGACTGTACCAAGGATAGAGACTCCACCACCTGTCTGGGCAACCTGTGCCAATGCTTGGTCACCCTCACAATGAAATTATTCCAAGCATAGAAATGACCTCCCAACACAAAAATGAGGCTGAAAGAGTTGAAATGATCATTGCCTACCTGAGAAGGAGCACAGCCATGAGAAATGGGAAAATTGCTCTGAGATTTTGCCTGAGTACTCTCCCCAAGTCTGGACCTGATATTGCACAGAAGTATGTAGAAATGTTCCTGAATCAGGAAAAAAACTGGACTGTAGGGCAAATGGTGCCTCTTACATATTCTGTCTGGCCATTGGGTAAACTGATCACTTGCCAGAAAGTGATCACTTTTCACTGTGGAAGAGAACAGATTAGGAAAAGGTTTCCAAAGATTTTTAGTGATGGGGGCAGGCTTTGCAGAAGTTTGCAGGTGCTCAGAGAGTTTTGGGAACCTCTTCATGGTGAAATGTTTGGGTGCTGCAGGATACCTACTGAAGTTGGCTCCCTGAAGGGGAGAGAAGGGGGGCAAGAAGGAGAGTAAGCAGCTGTCTGAGGATGTGCACCCAAGAGCACTAACTCCCTTTAACGTTTGTAGTGCCTGATGAAATGCTTTATAGGGAAGGAAGAAACGTGCTGTGTGTTTTCTTCTGAACCACGTTGCCAGAAAGATGACTAACTGAGCTACCTGGCAACTTTTAGGAAATATGAAATGAGTTCATCTGTGATTGTAGTTTTGTGAAGTTGCATTTTCAGGGCACAGATGTTTTGCTTCCCCCCATACCATCAAGCAATAAAAATCTGGATGATCAAAAGGTTATATTAAATAAATCCAAACAAAGAAAAAAATCACCCGAGACTTTACATCTTTTTAGCCTGTCTGCTTTCACCCTCCCTTAGTGTTGATTTTTGAACCTTTAAGGTATAACTAGGTCATGCTTTTCAGTTTCTCAGTAGAGTCCCCAAATTGCAAAAATCCTATGGACCTAAAAGGTATTTCCTCCTTGAATTTTTTTCTGGAGTAGTAGGACTTGAGATTCTCAAGTGATGCACTGATTCCAGAGATGGGGGATAAATGAAATCCTGTCATACAGGTACGCAGCACTCCTTGTACACATGCATTTTCCAAGCCTTTTTCCTTGCACGTGACTGTTACCAAGTAGATAGGTGTGGCCAGGGTCAACACACAAATTGTAGGTTGTTTTGTTTGTTTATTTCTTTGGGAGTTTTGTTTGTTTGTTATTTGGAAGATCCCTAAATAGGGAAGAGTACTTGCATTAGCTATAAGGCCTTCAGAAGTTTTCAGTGTCTATTCAAAAAGAGAAATCCCATTTCTAAAATTAAACTGAGGTTTGGTTAGGATTTGAAGACCTAATCTAGGTATCCGATGTGACAATAGTGAATAAGTTCCTGATTTTTTTAAATGGGTTTTTAACAGTAATTGTAAACCATGCTTTGACTACAGTAAGATCTTAATGTATGCCAGTAAATAATCTTGATAAATTTACTCCCTTACGTGCATGAACACAGTTTTGTATATTGTACTGACTGCTACTGGCAATATCAGCTAAAAAAGCTCAGAAGAGTTAATAATTTAGGACTCACATGAGATGAAATCACTGTATCCACTGCATTACTGTAATTATATACTGTGTTAGTATCTTGCATCTCACTCAAAATTGCATATTATTTTCTTCATTTTTAAGCAGATTGACCTGCAAATTCATAAACTAATGTAACAGATTTCCCCAGAATAACCACAAGATCTCTGCTTCCTTACAGAAGTGCATAATACAGTTACACGGAACTTTAAAGCTGGGATTGTGGAGCTTGCACTGGCTTCCACTTCTATCAGGGGAGCAGACCCAAACCTTTGCAGAGATATCTTTAAAACAGTTTACATTTCTTTCAACTGATGATTTTTAGTGTTTGAGGGAGGCCTGCAGGTTGGCATGCCTGAAGAAATTTGTTGCTGTGGTATCCTATTTCTCACCTGGCAGCCTTCCTTCTGGCTTTGCATCCTTATTAACTGACCTGGTCATGCTCTTTGCAACCTCACTGGTAACAGTGACCCAGAGCTGCAGTGACGACTAGGAGGAAAGGACCTTCTCATGGTGCTGATAATACCCTGATGCTTCGTAGTGCTCTGCGCATTCACAGTCTCTCTCCTTTTCACAACCAAAGATTAATCACCTACTGGGCTTGTAGATTAATTTTATTAACAGGCACATAATGAATCATTAGTTTTTGACTTGTGGCTTGATCTCATGCTACTCCTATTCTCTTATGACAAGTGGAAACATTTTATAATTGGTAAATGAAGTGAAAATAGGATTTAATAATGATTTATGAAGTATGAAAATCATGTTGTTGTTTAAATAAGTTAGTAGTTGGAGGAGGCTTTTTTTCAAATTGTTTTTTCAAGCTTTTTTCTCTCTAATTTTTGATTAATTTTTTTCTCAGCATTTTAAAATCTCATTTATTTATTATGCTTGGTATATAGTTTGTTAGATGCTCAGCAGATAATTAACACCTCTAAATTTTACATTGATAGTACAATTGCAAAAATTTTGTTTCTGCTTTAGGATGTAAAATCAGAAAAATAACAATCCTCAGATAGTTCTGTTAAAGCAGAATATTTGAGTGAATGAATCTTTATTTCTGGCTGTGTAAGTGTAGTGCTCATTAATGGGAGCAAAGGGAGAGCAACCCACCTAGCACTCCACTAACGGGGCTTTTTAGCCTTTCTGTTTATAAGGAAACATAATGAATGACCCATTAGATTAGAAAATTATGCAGAGAGCCATGGTCCTCTGGGTTTTCCCAAAAGAAGGCTAATAGGGCATCGAGAGAGTCTGCTGACTTGGGCCTTATATGTTAGCGCTAGCAGCTATGGATGGTGGACAGAGGTTTCTTGAATTGTCAAACTATGTGGAAATCGAGACCATATGTTTTGTCACTTTGTCATGAAAATGCAAATTGTGAGCAGAAATGGGAATCCTCTACATTAATAGAGAAAAAAGGACAGGATAACTGATGTCTCTTAATATTGAATTTCTTACAATTTATTATGAATATTTTCTGCACATCTGACGATGATTTGGTATGGACTGCAATTATGGCATGAATATGTGCTCTATTTTGATTTGAAATCCATAATGCTGTAGCAACAAAATGGTGGATGACTTACACATCTGGTTTAATTTTCTGTTGTGAAATAACATGAAGCTGAGGTTTTTCTTTTAAAGTTTGTAAAGGAATTCAATTTACAAAATCACTGACTGAATTAAATTCTACCTTTTGATTTCTTCCCAATGCTCCGTTAATGCCAGTGGAAGCTTGTTGTCTTGTTTGTGTAGGTCTCTAGACATGAGCTCTTTCTACCAGTACTGATGTTTGCAGTTCTTTCAGCACGTTGCATAAGGCTTGTGTTCCTTGATAGAAACCCCGCTATGTATTACTGTTTTTAAAACAGTCTGTGCATTAGCAGCCCCTCAGTCAGGTTATAGCAGTGTACGAATCTTAGCTCAGTACTTGAGGCCATTTGGTCACACTGTCGATGTTGGTTGAGCAGAAAACATTACAGGTTTGGCCCTGGGAGTGGTGCAGGCCAGAATGTTACTTATTGACAGCTACGAGGCATTGGCAGTGACCAACTCAGTCACAAAAGTTGCTTCTTAAAATTCTCTTTTTGCATGAGGTGAAGTGATATATGATTCTGCTTTTTGCACAAGATGAGAGCATGGAACAGCATCATACCACCTCACAAACCTGAAAATGCTGAGCTTTTAACCAGTGGGGTTTGACTTTTAAAGTAAATGAAAAAATGTTGGTATGAGTTTAAATCAGTGAACTGATTGATACTCTTATGGTTGTTCTGGAGTATTTTCCCAGATAATGCTGATGAGGTAAAATTTAGTTTAAGCAAAACATCACCAGACCCTTCCTTTACTCGCTTTGCTTATTAGGAGTGAGGAAACTCTTGAGCATTTTGTTTTTTAAAATTTCTACCAGTTTTGTCTTTACTTATAAAGATGGGCAGGCTTCACTAAGCGGCAGTGTTGCCGGAGGTCCAAGCTACTGAAGGAAGCAAATTAACATACAGTATGGTAATTTGTTTGCCCTGTCCTTCAGTCACAGGGAGGAGAGTCTAAATATTTCAGTGACTGAGACTTTGGATTCCCGTTCCTTGCTACACAACAACAACAAAAGCTATTTATAGCAATAACAGTTAGCAGCGATACAGCAGCCTCAGAAGCTATAGACAGCATCTCACCATGCCTGCAAATGTTAACTGCTTTCGCACTGAATGCCTCTGTGAAAACAAAGAGCACTGAGAAATAAAGATCAAAGCAAAACCAAAAGAAAGATTTTTTTATTGCTATGTTTTACTTTGCTGGCAGACCAGAGCAAAGGTTTTCTGAACATTTAAAAGATGAAAAAGGTGAAGAATCCCAGAAGCGATTTATCTTGAAGCGAGATAACTCTAGTATTGATAAAGAAGACAATCAGGTTGGTTCTTGGTTCGAGAGTTGCTGAAATTTGTTCTGTTTTTGAAGGTGGGCTGACTGATGTTATTGTTGTTCTTTTGTTGTTGCTCTCCTCCTCCCCTGCCCTCCTGCCCCCTCCCCACCTCCTTTGGCATACATACCACCGTGGGTGGCATCAAGCCCCAGCGTGGCCGCTTCAGCCGCTTCAGTGTGGGGTTGCATGGGTGGTTTGCTTGGCGCAGGACTTGCTGCATGCCCACGGGAGGGGGAATGCCGGTGGCTCCAGGCTGTGTGGAAGGCTGTGTCAGTCGCATTTCTCAATGTCTTGGCTAACTATGGCAGTTGTTACACTCCCTATAGCTCCCTCCTTCCATTGTACCCACTCAGAGTTGGATTTCAGTATGGACCAATGATAAACTGATGTAGCCCATAAAGGAGAGAGGAAAAAACAAACAAACAAAAAAAGCCCCAAACAAACATGTGATGGTGAGGCCAGATTGATGATTTTTTTTTTTTAAACCATCCTAAATTATGTTTTGATCAAAAATAAATCAGGTTCATCTTTTAGTTCCCTTCCTCCTCCAGTGCCTTCACCACCTTTTACTGTCTGTGTAACTTACTTGCTTGTGCATGTACTGTAGCAGACGTTCTCCCTTTGTGTTGCCTGTGCCATAACACTACCGTACCTTAGGTGAGCCTGATAAATAAGGGAGCGCCAGGGAAATGTGTGTGTTTGTGCTGCCTTTAAAAGTGGGTGTTGTGCTGTTTCAATCCAGTGCAAGCTGTGTATGTGGAATATATTAACAAAAAAATAATCTGAAAGGGTTCTGACATGATTTGCTTTTATGAGAAAATTCTCACAGGTAAGAAGACAGCATATGCTTTCTTTGCTTAGGTTATATTTGTGGAGGGACCTACCAGTGAGTCTCTCGTTGCCACTTTCCCTCATCTTTTCAGTAAAGAACTGCTTTTTCCCTTCCTTTTTTCTTTTTTTGCACCCTCTTTTTCCTGGACTTTAAGTTTACATAGCAGCCTTGCCAGTTGTGCTGCATCCAGGCTGGTTTTGAAAACAAACCCCAAGCAATTTCAGGGTGTGATGAACATGGAGATCAGCCAAAGGAAAGCAGCATGACCGATCTGACCCAGTGATGGTGTGCAGGGGGAGAAGGAGCAGTACTTGAAACCAATTGCCAATGAAGCATTTCCTGGTGGGGGGTCATCTTCTCTTCTTCTTGCCGTGGCACAGCCATTTCCCCCACTGTGGTTTACCAAGAGGCACAAATGGCCCTTCTTTACCCATCAAAGCTGAAGTAGAGGATTCCTTACAGTGTGGAAATGGTTGAAACTGTCATGCTGAATATCTGGGACTTCTTGTACACATAGACTTTGTGGGTTTCTTCTAGGGTTTGCAGTTTAGTTCTTGCAGCCTGGTTTCCTTCTTTTCTTCCTTGGTTTCTTAGGCGGCACACCACTGCCTGTCCTCCTGCTCCTCACAGCTGGTAGGATGATCAAGAAATGTTAGCAGCTGAGAACAATGGCACTTAGACTTGGGGTGTGAACACCCAATTTTAGGATGGCAGGTCCCCAAAAGCTGTGCAGAAAGCCTCATTTTGTCCACCTGCTCTACAAACCCATATGCAATATCTAACTGGAAATCCTCAAGTGCCCAGTCTTGCGCAGGGTGCTTCGTGCAGGAGCGACAGCTATCATTTTTGTGCTTCGTTTGTTTAAGTGAACATTTATTATTCTCAGATGACAGTTGCTTAATGGCAGTTTTTAACAGCTCAACTTATATAATCCTCCTGGTTTTCTTTCTGCTCAGCAAAACAGAATTCTTCCATTTAGAGATGACAGACGAAGTAAATCAATTGAAGAGAGAGAAGAGGAGTATCAGAGAGTGAGGGAGAGAATATTTGCACAAGATGTGAGTAGTTGTTTTAATTGCCTCTTTAGTGCCATACCTTTGCCGGTAGTCAGACAGTCTTGCCCCCCTCCTACAATAACACCACAGTTGGGCTTGTCTTGTGGAGCTGGAGGTGACAGGGAAAGCAGGTTAGTGCAGAGGGTCCGAGAGGAATTTAAAAGGTGTGGAGGTTGGCTTCTGGAGAATGAGGTGATGCAGTTGCAGGGAGAAGGGTAGAAGAGGGATCAGGCCCAGCATGTTGTCTGGGGAGTGCTTATCCTGTTTCTTTGAATGTTCATGTTTATGTTGTCTAGGTTTACTTCTTGTTTCCTTCTTTTTTGCTAACCAAAGAGCAGTGATTTAAATGGACACTCTCAACAATTTCAAATAGCTGTGTTATTTTATATCTCATTTGAAATAAAGTGTCCTTTCGCAGAGCCTCCTTATGGTTTTTGTTTCTTTGGACCAGTGCTGTAGGCCAAGACACAGAACAAAGAAAAGTCAGAGTTTAAACATGAAGTTGCACTGTTTTTTTGAAATGACTGATTAAAGACTCATATTTCTGCCATCAGAAAGTTGGTCATGCTGTTGATGATTATATTCTGAAAGGAATAAAATGAAACAGACATCATAATTCTTGCCCTTACAAAAAAATCAGAACTTGCACGGCAAGGTATATTTCTAGAGGAAAACATTTAAATGTGAAACATCTGTGAGCAATACTTGATATTCCTGAAAAAAAGAAGAAAATCATAATTTGCTATAATACTGTAATTTTTTTATCTCACATCTTGGTGGGAGTTCTGCCACTTAGAAATATGGGAATAAACCCAATTAAAACTGTTTTTGAAAATCATATTTGGCAGTGTCCTTTTAAATTAAAACTGGTCGTATGTGGCAGGGCTAATAGTATTTATTATTTGGATTTGGAATTGCGCACATCCACATTATTTTTCTTTAGCAGAATACACTGTATATTTTTAAGGTGTGTGTTGTCTCACTTGTGTTAAGTAATTTTGCTTTTTAGTAAATAGCTAGCTACATCTAAATGTTTTTAGCTTTACTTCTTGTTTCTTGACTGATACAATTCCAGTGAAAGCAGAGGCCCTTCAGTTTATGTTTTGCTTTCAGCATGTGGATTTGTCACAGTCTATACATGGTATAGACTTAGGAAGTTATTCAAAAGCTGCAAAAGCTTCTTTGCAACCAGTTTCTTATATGAAATTTTGAGGTTTTGGCATATTACAAAGGAGACTGTGCAAAACCAAAAAATCTTTGTGTTTTGAAGCAGAATTCAGATGAAACAAAATGTTAAAAAAATACAATATGGACAGTCATTGCCAAAATAGTGCTGTTTCTATCACAAGCAGCATCTAGAAATGCCAGGCTGAGAAACAGAGGTGTCTGGAAAAGTGTTGAGAAACTGGCTCCAGAATATGTATTGCTGCTGTTGTCTTTAGATACTTGAGTTTTAAAAACAGGCAAGTTGTGAGCATTTTAATTGCCCACAGCAGTAGATTGTTGTGGTCCATTGGGTTAGCATCTTTGAGTGGCAGGACCTAAGTAACAGTGTGGTTTGTGGCAGGTATTTTAAATGGATTGGGAGTGAGCATTTTTAAAGATGAGCGATGTTAGATATCTCTCCCTCTCTCTCTCATATCCACTCATTTGCTCTCTCTCTCTGCAATTGCAGGTGTTAGTGAGCATAATAGTGCAGCTAATTTCAGCAAGCTGTACAACTACTATTAACAGGAATATATTTCTTAGCTGAGCTTTTTTGAGTGGAGCACTCCTTACAGATACAAGGTGTTTTTAGGATGATGTCAGTGGCTGCGGTGGTGGACAATGTTTTTTTTTCCCAATTATAGTAAAGAGAGAAATGGCTTTCTATTAAAGATAGTCATTTACTGCACATATGACTTTGAAGTTTTAAAGCCCTCTGCAATCATTAATTAATCCAGTTCTCCCCAGGTTTATGTGAGGTAGGTAGCTAAGCCTTGTCACCCTGTAAATTACAGATGTAGAAAGAGAGTCAGGAAAGGATTAATCAAGCCATATTTTTATTATCTCTATACTGTTTTCACTGCTGTAGTCAAGCCTGGATCATTCCCTTGCTTGTGAACCTTAGCAAATGGATTATAGATACTTCCCTTTTAATTGGAGTATGCATAAAGAGAGCTTGCATGAGGTCTCCAAACAGCAGCTATGAAGGTCTAGATTACTGCCATAAATTGTTGCATCTTACACCCCCTCTCTAAACACGTTTGAGGTACCCAAAACTCTTTAGATAACATATCAGCCCAAGAGTCAGAACTTTGAACAAAATTTAGGAGGAAAAGGCAGTCTGGTTACTGGGGCAGAAAATTCTATGCATGTTTCAAATTCTGTGAAAAATGTCTTAACCTGGACCCCACATACCAACAAATTTTGCTTGTCCTTCCTTTGATCTTGTAGTACTGTAGTGCACTAGATCTCTTCATTTCCAAGTGGGAAGGTTTTAACAAAATAAATATGTTCATGAGTAATGCCATCATTATGATAGTCCTTATGATGATTAGTCTGATATTAGTCAGTTTAAATTATACTTTCTGGCAAGTTTTCCATCTGTTGTGTTGGCCATCATGAATTTTGACAAGGAGAGCTGGAGATTTTAATGATTCCTGTCATAGCAAGGAGTCATAGCAAGTGGCAGGGATTGAGAAGCATCTTAATGTGATACCTTAATAAAAGGATAGGTGAAGAAGTAAATAGTTAATAAATCGTTCCAGCTCACTGAATAAGAACTATAAAGTGCACCTCAAATTTTTCAGGCTGCTAAGAGTAAGGCCATGCTGCCTGAGCTCTGTTATGCTCAAAGCTTTTTTTCAAGGTTATTTTTTAACTGCAAAGACTACAACTTTCCTTTTTAAAACATGTTTTTGTTAGAAACTTAGTTTTACAACAATTTATGAACTTTACGGCCAAGTTCACTGGAGCAGAGGACCTTGGAGTATTTGGGTCTTGCAGAGAGATTTCTTGTCTGAACTGTTTTAGTTGCCTTTAGGAAGTTGTAAAGTTATTGTCCAAGAAAGACAAAGAACAACCTAAAGGAATAAAAAAATTATATGTGGTATTTCCCTGTGTGTAGATTTAACAGAGAATCTCAAATGAGGGCATCAATGATACATGATGTTTGGCTTTTAAGCATGCAGAAAATTGATTTTAAAGACTAGCAATCAAATTACATGGGGAAAATTTCATTCTTCAAGGTTAATGCAATGTATAACCTCGTGAGCCAGAATCACGCTAGGAACACTCACTGTTCATAAATGTATTCTCTGGGAATCATTGTGTATTCACTAAAAAATGTAGATGTTTTCTTACTTACACAAATGGTAGAATTGCCCATAATACACATGGGATTTATTAAAGGGAATACACCATGCTTTTTATTTTCTGTTGTTAATTGTAGTGGCTATTTTTGACTAAGGAGTGTATTCTAAAGAACCAGATCCTTTATATAAAGTAAGTCGTGATTCCTCTACTTAAGAAAATACTGAGAATCTTTATCACAGAAAAAAACCTAAAGAAATACTTGAAGGGGTGGCTTCAGCCTGCCCTGTCCTTCTCATGTGAAAAGATTATGATGAAGAAGGCATAAAATTAATAAAAACAAATCAGAGGCACACCTGGTTTTGGCTACCATAAACCTGTAGGTACTAAAACTCCTGTACTGCTGTACGGAGCCTTTGTTTGTGGCTGCAGATCAAGTAATAAGTATTAGTTGGAAGCCTGAGATTTATCACATCTTGTTAACTGACAAGAAAATTGTTACCTGATGGGATCCACTGCAGGATATTGCTGCATGTTAATAGTTATCTATGTTGGCTAATGTAATTAAAAACATGAGCAGCAACCCCCAGTATACCTAATGCACTGGCAGCAGAGCTGATGCACATTTTCCACTTTAAAAGGTTCTTGGAAATCGGAAAAGTGAAATACTCATTCCATAAATGACAATTAGTCATAAAGAGCACCCTAATGGAAATCTTGCATGCAGAAGTCTCCAAGGAGGCTAATTTGTAGGTAATCTTACATAACTTTTTTCTTTTGTAGGTGTGTTGTCAGTGTGTTTGATGAGTATACAAGAGCCAAGTGTTTTAAGGATTTTTTTGACAACAGCTATGCTGTGTGTTTCAGCTTTCCTGGTGCTTTAAATTGAGAATTATTGATGCTATAGATCTGGAAAGTGAGTCCTGACCTTGTAGTAACTCAATTGCTATCCAGAGCTGCTTAACCATCTGATTTTTAACAGTAAGAATAACATAATAAACAAGTGCCTGTCTTCTCTGCTTCTCAGCCTCACACTTGAAAAATAGTTTCAGGGATTGTTTGGCCCTTTGCCAGCGTCATCAGCCAGGAAGACATGGAGTTATTATGGACTCTGTCTTTAAGTCTATAATGCAGTTGATAGTGGTTCCCGACAAGACACTGAAAAGGAAGCAGCCCTTTGCATTTGCTTGATAAAAATATAAATCCCAAATATTTGTTCTGATTTACACTGCAGTCTCTTTAAAGACTTTTAAAAAAATAAAATTAATCTAGGCAAGTAAATGCTCCTTTGCTTTTGTAACTTTGTGGATATACATACCAGTGCTTAGTCTAAGCAAAGGTTTTTCTGTAAGAGTAGCTGTAATGCTGCTTTGGAATCTGTCTGCAGTGAAGTCAGTGAACAGATGCCTATCATGGTACCTCAAGATGAAGACATCCACCTCAAGATGAACACCCCACAGTTGGTGTACAAGCCCATGGGTGATTTCACTATGCTTTTGTGAGTAGTTAGACTATGCTGAAGTCTGCACAGCCACATTTGTTAATGAAACCTGGTGAGTAAGGTACATAAAACAAGAGAAGACGCAATGTCATAGTTGTACGAAGGATCCCAGTGATTTTAGATGAAACAGTTTTTGTCTTCTCTCAGCCTGGGGTGAAACCTTAGGTCTACTGTAGCTGGTGGATTTTGGTCCTTGGTGATGGAGAACTTGCTCCTGATGTCCTGAGGCTTTGTGCTAAGGAGAGATGTACTTGCCACTGATGCAGCCAAGGGCCTTTCAAGTTTAGCAGGAGTACAGGGTGGAAGCTTGCCTGGGAAGCCTACGGAGCTGCCAGATGTTCTCTAATGTGGATTCTGGGTGGGTGAATTAGATCTTTAATGAGAAATTGCATTGACAACTTGGGGATGAATTCCTTCCTTTTGTAAATTGGCTGTGGTGCCAAGGAAAAACTTCGTCCAGGCATCTGCTGGAGCACTAAAAATGAGCAGGGTGTTGCTTCTAGTGTTGGCCAGCACTCTTTTGAGTAGGTCATTTAGCTCACCCTTGTCAAAACAAACATCCAAAATCTGTGCATATCCCATAACATTACAATTTGGCGCAGCTAACGATGGCATTTCATTATTCTTTGAGCTGAATCCCGCTGTTACAGAAGTAATGGGCATGATCTCTGGTGCCCTCCTCCCTTTGCCTGCCTTTTGTTTAAATTCAGTGCAAGCACTGGCTATTCTTTCTTCTGTACCTCATTGAGATATAATCCAGTGACAACTATGAGGCATTTTGTGTAGTGAACATGAAATAGGAGGGAAATGAAAAAATCAAAGAGGGAGAATTATTCATGGAAAATTGAGTACAGCTTCATTTCTCTGCATAAAAATTAACTAATGCTAAAAGAATTATACACTTGCCCATAGGATTTACTTCTTTTCAGCCCTTCACCTTTTTTGGAATCTAAGTCCTCCAGCAGGGAACCTTTTTGTGACAGACTATGATTGTTGTCAATATTTTTATTAAGATGGCTATTATCATTTTGTATCTCAGTGTTCCCTCTCCAACTGTAAAATGTGAAATCACAGACTATTTCTAAGTACTGCAGTAGCTTCTCTCCCTTTGAGGAACTTTGTCAGTTCTGCATGTTTTCCTCCTGTTTGTCTTTTCCACCTGCAGCTGTGTGCTATCCTGCAGTCTTACTTTGACGTGGTAGGGCAGACCAGTGGAACCTTATATTATGCAGGAAAAAATGGCTGTTCCTTCAACTTGCCAGTATTCTGCACATACTGCCTTCTTCAGATCCCACAACTGAGAAGTTTCAGTTTGTTTCCAAACTGAGACCCCTTCTTGGCAATGTGTTGTAATGCATGGAATTTATTTTACTGGCCTGACCTTATTCTTGACCTTTTTTCCCCTCTTGTCTTCTGCAAAAGCAAATGATGCATGAATTGAAATCCCCTTCAGCCTGAGTAGGGGAGGTAATTCTAAAATCAAGAAATTGGAACAGCAGAGCATATCTAGAACGTCTGATACAATGCCTTTTTTATTTTTCAGTCAGTTTGCTCCCAGGAAAACCTTTTTGTGGAAAACAGGTAAAAAATAGCTTGTGTGTGTGTGTGTGTTAAATTTAGCTGTTTCTCTGTAGTCATTTATCCTAATGTGAAGACTGTTGAGCAAATTTTTAATCCATATTATCTGAAGTGTTTTTGTGCTTTAAGAGGGGGTAAAAGAGATTGCCTTGCAATATGGTATCTGAGCAGATAAGGTATTATTACTGCTGCTTTCCTGAGGCTTTGCATTTCAGTTTAAAAAGCAGACTGTGGGAAAGAGGGGGAGCCCACCTAAGCTTTCATTTCAAATGACCATTCTGTCTCTGGAGTGCCTTTAGAATTTAACTTATTGATCTTTAAAAAGCACTCTAGCAATGGCTGGATGATGGTATTTATGAAACACCAGACTTGTGTTTCTGTTGTTTAACCTGCTCTCCTGTGGGGCTGAGTAACAGTGCTGACATTACTTGTTGCTTTTGAAGGCTCTCAAGTTCCCCAGGCTGAACCTGCTTTACTGCTGCAGTGTAGTAATGAGACGGTGATATCTGAGCCCACCATTACTTAGCATTACCGTGTGATAGTTCTTGTGAATGTTATTTTTATTACTTTAAATCCACTTAAAGCAAAGGGAAAAATAAACTGTTTTTAAGAATCTATGAAGTGTTGGCTCCATAACAGCCACAAGTTGCTTAACTGTGTTGAAAATCTTAAAACCTGTGCTACCATAAGGATTTTAACAAAAACTGGGAATTCACTGGTGAGTGTTTGGGCAGTGCTGGCCCGAGTCTGTTCTATGAAGGTATTAGAACTGTTTACCACTCCCTTGAAGAAGGGAAGGCTATCTGTCATAGTATTTCATTCTCTGTCCATCCTTACACCTGTCAGATGTTCCCATAAAAATTGACTCCACAGTAATGGTACAAACCAGCTTTTCCGATGGACAGTTCTGTAAGTGGAATGAGGGAAGGCTCTCAGGAGATCCTGGGCACTGTTATCTGACCACCTTATATTCTGAGAGCCAAGGATATTTCCTCAGCTGATTCTTCTGTGTTGTGACCATGGAGATAAGTTTTATGAAAAAAAAAATCAAAATTGCAACAGAGGAACCCAAAAAGCAAAAAAAACCCAGATGCTCCCATAAACCTACTTTTCCCCTCTCAGGAAGGATTGGGACAACAGACATGACACAGTTGTTCACATTTCCAGGTTAGCATGAAAAGCCCTCAGAGGCTGTGCTGCTGAGGGTGGGGTGGGTGTCTTTATGGGGTAACCATGAACTACACAGCCAGGCCTCCCCTGTGTAGGAGAACGTGGCCAGTTCTGGTATTTGAACGCGGTTTCCTGTGCTCAAACCCATGAGCTGACTGACCTGCTTTCTTGGACGGAGGATGTGTACCCAAGTGGAGACCAGTAAAAGGCCAGGTTGCAAATTGTACTGCCTGAACTGTTGCTGTCCTGAGGGAGGCTCCAGCTGTGTTCCTCAGAACACTGCTTTTTCTTGCTTCATGCCCTACAGCCTTTGATCAGGTGAAGCACTTGAACTTGTATGTGGCTCTGCACACATGAGCAATCCTGTTGATTTGCTGTGTTGAAAATTAGGTATGGGTTTAAGTGCTTTGCCTTTCTTTTTTTGTCAGAGAACCTGAGCATTTCTCTGAGCTGCAGAGACTTCCAAGCGACTTAGCAAGTACTTAAAATCACATATGCAGTATTTTGCTGGCTTGCATTTTTAATGTTCTTATTAAGTGATATTTTTATGAATTTTCCTTTGGATGTGGATATATGGTTCCTTGGCTTCTGAGAATTACCTTGCTTGTTAACAAGAAATGCTAAATGGACTTCAGCCTCCCTGGCTGATGTTTCTTATGTTCAATTGACTGTGCTCAGTTACCTGAGAGGGAGGAGGGGGATATTTTAGCCTTGTTTGTTTTAAACTTAATCTAGCAAAAGTTGAAGATGTTTCTAGAAATCTAATGTAGATTTACAGATCACGTAAATTTGAATTACCATGTTTGTTAGCATAATCTTTCTTTTCATTTTTCAGTAGGCTGTTGGAAGACAGTAGCATATGCAATGATACCCATAAGAAAAGACAGCTGTTTAGGTTTGTATGACCTTATTTAATATTCATTTCCCAGTAACTTTCACTTGTGATTCTCTCTGTGTCCTTGCCAAGGGAGAACCTTGACAGGTGTGGCTGTGTCATTTTTCTGGTTGGAAAGGAACATGGAGAATGAGTTCCATCACACTTATCCCATGCTCTCTGAATGCAAAGGTAACAAGAGGACCCTTTCCTTTGCTTTTATGGATCACTGTCTCAGGAACCATATGAGATTTCCAGGTGCCCAGCTGCTCAGACTGCAACAATTTGGGAATGACTGTAACTGGTGGAAGCTCATTTTTGCTGGAGCATATACAACAGGCACGTTTCATAGACTAGTGCCCCGACTGACCTTTTATCCTTTTGTTGGTTTGTTAAAAGCTGAAGTAATAGTACATTGAGGTGAAACTGATCGAAGTTCCATTAGCCGAAGCAGCTATATTTTGAAACATTTTCTCTGTGAACTTTGTCTTCCCAGCTCCACTTCCTGCTACCCAGAAAACATTCAGATGTGTACTATATCCCAAATAGCATTCTAAGCCACAGGATCTCAGTAAGGGTCAGTCGCTATTTTCATGGAGGACATTTTTACCAGTTGACACACTAGATTAGTGGAAGACCCAATCTAGTTGTGGCAGTGTTCTTCTGTGGGTCTTAGAAAGGTTGTCTTCCCCCATCATGAGCTCTCCCAGGTTCAGTTCAGATCAACCAGAGCTGAGCATGCCAAGTTGCTTTAGAAGTCACTCAGCTGCCACAAGTCTTAAGCGGAGCAGGCAGAGGGAATGTGTGCTTTCAGAAGCATGTCCTTCATCCAGTAAGGGACGGGGAGAGCTCTGCAGAAATAGGGTGATCACTAGATGTCTGTGTGCACTGGGGTTTTCATATGTAGGAGTGACAGCTTGTGTGACTTCAAACCTATATTTATATTTATTTATAATACATAAATTTTCACTGTGAGGAGAAAAGGAATATTTGATGTACGGTTGCTAACCCTGCATGTTATCACAGCAGCCACAGAGGAGATGGAGAGATTGCACCAAATAATGAACAGTTCTGGAGCATCTGCTTCTGCATCCCATGACCACAGGCGGCACACAGAAAAACATTTCTCCTTTCTTTGGGTTAGGCTTGATGACCTGAGAGTAATGGAGTGGGTGTGCAGGAGTAAGGAGGCATCTACACACAGATACTCTTAATAAGTGTTGTATCTGTTTGGGTTTGGAGAACTAAAGAAATTTTGTGTAACCAAAAACCACGGAATACAGAAGCATTCCATTTCTCTTCCTCTTTTCCACTAGAATATAAATATAAGAGACTTGTTAATTTCTGAGCACAAAAGAGTCTTTAAATAATATACTTTGTTAGCTTTCTTTCCAATTAAATCTTAGGATGATTTATTTTCAAAATCTTTTTCCTTTTTTTGTGTTGTTGCTTCTGTGCTGTTTCTCTTTATGCCTCCCCACAGTCTGGATCTAGCAAAGGTCAACAGGTTTATACTGCTGATCACATCTGTGAGAGGCTCGGTTCACAGGCAAGGAGTGCAACAGCCTGATCCTATTTTGATGCGTTGCTCCTTCATGTCCCAAGTGACAGAGCCCAGCAGGTTCTCCAAATAAAAAGCAGGAGCTATGTTCACAAGGACAAAGGGGACCAAAAAAAAAAAATGAAACAGATACAGTCCCATCCTTTTTGATTTGTAGAAAGAGCTTTGAGCCTGCAAGTTATTATACGGTAAAATAAGACAGAGGGGTGGAAAATGTCTTCTAAAAGACTTCCAAAGACAGCATTATGAGCATCACTTGGGATAACAGTCATGGTGCACTAAGCTGTTATAGCATTCTGCTTTTGTCATTTTAGCAGTGCAGTGTAAAAGTTCACCATAAATAAGCCAAATTCTCCTCCAAATTCTGGTCACAGTTTAGTGTGTTGTTACTCACATTGCACTGGGTGCTCTGCAACTGTTCAAGGACAGACAGCTTCTGCCCAGACGTTCTTGCAGCTGTATGCAGAGGCGAAATAGAGCAAACCAACTCATGCATCTCTAGGTGGAGCGTTAGCAGTGAGGAGTTTGGGGTCGCATTGAGAGGACACATGTTTAGGGAAGCTTTGGATGACTTCACAAAACTGATAATGACTAGGAGCAAGGCGCAATAAAAATAAGGAGGACCGGTATGAAGACAAAGGTGAAGTTGATGAGAAAAACATCACAGGGGATGCACAGAAAAGTGAGAAGTAGTGAGGGGTTTGCTGAGGGAAGAGAACCCTCAACAGACAACAGAAATGCTACATCAGTGCTGCCTAATAGTGCTATGTCAGCCACATCTGGTGAAGTGCTCTTAGGGAATATGCAGAAGGGGAATGGTGGTAAGCGCTGTGCATATAAAAAGTGTATACCAGTGTTTACATGCTGGAGGCAGATGAGTAGGGGGGTCAAATCCCCTGTTTCAATCATGCTTTCATAAATGAAGAGTAATTCCTTTTTCTTTATTAGGGTCGCTGCAGGGTACCCAAAGATAAACTCTGCTGTGACATGGTTTTATTTGTGTATAAGTCTTTGTTTCCTGATGTCTGTAGGGGTAATAGAGACAGCATCGGGAAGACATCTGGCAGTCGACAGAGCAGTACAGAGAATGAATTAAAATGGACAGACCACCAGAGGCCATGGAGCAGCACGGACTCGGACAGCTCAAATCGAAATTTGAAGCCAGCCATAACAAAGACAGCCAGTTTTGGTGGGATAACCGTCCTGACAAGAGGAGATAGCTCATCAAGTAACAGAAGTACCGGCAAACTGTCTAAAACAGGTAGCTAGTACTGTATTGGGTTCACAGTGCTTCTTGTTATGTGCTGGTAAATGGCTGTGCTGCTACTTGTCTGAGTATGGTATATCACAGATTGTTTTGGATTGGAAGGGGCCTTCAGAGAACATGTAGTCTCACCCCTATGGTTGGACTAGGTAGTGAAATACATAAACAGCTGTATTTCCTGCACACAGGAGATGTATATGTCCATCTATAGATGCTAGTAATCTGGGTACCTGGTATTGGCTTTTTAGGAACCAGAAAAAAAGCATGGGACCTGAGGTTTGCAAATCATAGGAGAGGTAGGCTTTTCTTGGAGTATAGTATGTGCACGTCCTATTTGAACACCGTCTGCACTTGTAGCCTGAAAAGGTGGCAATCCTTTCAGAGAAAGCACAGATTTTACCTTTTTATTAATCTTAATATTTTTAAGTTGTGAATAGTTAAATGTCATATATCTGATGAGAAATCCAAGAACATTTTGTTATCCTTGCTAAAATACAGACCATCTGTATCTTGGAGTACAGCCTTGCCTTGCTTGCTGGCAGATGAGGCTATGGTGGAAGCAGGCAGAAGTGCTGGATTCACAGGGGTCCCACAATCTCTCCATTTCTCTGTTTAGTTCCCATTAAATGAAAGCACCATTTAAGCAGACTATGAACCTGGTGGGAATTCTGCATTTATTAGCATTAACTTTACGAGTACATTAACATATGAGTGAGTCACAGGGTCTAAGTAATTTCAAGCTATGCCATTAAGCTACTCGTTATAGTGTAAAAGTGCATAATAAATAATGAGCCCATCAGATGATTCCATCAGATTGGTTCATTTGATACATATAGTACAGGTCAAGCAGTAATCAATACTTAGCACTTAGTGCTCTTTCAGGTTGAGAGTGTTTTATGGACGGTACTTAATTTACACCCAGTTTATCAAACCTGGGTTGGTCAGATTTCACTCTGTGGTCCTACTGGCCACACTATTTCTGATACAAGCCAGGATGCCATTGGCATTCTTAGCCACCTGGGCACACTGCTGGCTCATATCCAGCCAGCTGTTGACCAACACCCTCAGGTCCTTTTCCACCAGGCAGCTTTCCAGCCACTCTTTCCCAAGCCTGTAGTACTGCTTGGAGTTGCTGTGACCCAAGTGCAGGACCTGACTCTTGGTCTCATTGAACCTCATAAAATTAGCCTCGGCCCATTGATCCAGCCTGTCCAGATTCCTCTGAAGAGCCTTTCTACCCTCTAGCACATCAACACTCCCTCCCGTCTTGGTGTCATCTGCAAGCTTCCTGAGAGTGCACTTGATCCCCTTGTCCGGATCATGGATAAAGATATTAAACAGGACTGGCTACAATACTGAACCCTGGGGAACAGCACTTGTGACCAGCTGACAACTGAGTGCAACTCCATTCTCCCCTACTGTGGACCTGGCCATCAGCCAGTTTTCATCAGTTTTCATCAGCCAGAAAAGTGCAGCCATCCAGGCCATAAGCATCCAATTTTCAGGAGGGCGCTATGGAAAACAGCATTAAAGGCTTTAGTAAAGTCCAGGTATACAACACCCATAGCCTTTCCCTCATCCACTAAGTGGGTCACCTTGTCATTGCTCTCGCAAGTTGGTCAAGAAGGACTTGCCTTTCGTAAACCTGTATTGGCTGGGCCTGATCTCCTGGTTGTCCTGTACATGCCACATAATGGCATCAAAGATGATCTGCTCCATAAGTTTTCTCATACCAAGGTCAGACTGACAGGCCTTTAGTTCCCCAGATCCTCCTTCCAGCCTTTCTTGTAGATGAGCATCACGTTTGCTAACTTCCAATCAACTGAGATGTCTCTCGTGAGTCAAAACTGCTGATAAATGATGAAAAGTGTCTCAGTGACCACTTCCACCTGCCTCCTCAGAACCTTTGGGTGGATCTCATCTGACCTCATAGACTTGTGTGTGTCTGAGTGGTGTAGCACATCGCTAACTGTTTCCCCTTGGATTATGGGGGCTTCGTTCTGCTCCTTGTCCCTGTCCTCCAGCTCTGGGGACTGGGTACCCAGAAAACCGCTGCTCTGGATATTGAAGGCTGAGGCAAAGAAGGCATTAAGTACCTCAACCTTTTCCTCAGCCTTTGTTTCCCCCCAAATCCAGTAAAGGATGGAGATTCTCGTAAGCCTTCCTTTAGTTGCTAATGTGTTTTCAAAAACATTCTTTACTGTCTTTTACAGCAGTAGCCAGATTAAATTCTATTTGAGCTTTTGCCCTTCTAATTTTCTGCCTTCATAACCTCACAATATCCTTGTAGTCCTGCTGATTAGACTTCCCCTTGTTGAAAGGTCATAAACTCTTTTTTTCCTGAGTTCCAGCCAAAGCTCTCTGTTCAGCTAAGCTGGCTGTCTTCTGTTGTGGCTTGTCTTTTGGCACATGGTTACAACCTGCTCCTGTGCCTTTAAGATTTCCTTCTTGCAGAATGTCCAGCCCTCCTGGACCCCTTTGCCCCTCAGGACTGCCTCCCAAGGGACTCTGTCAATCAGTTTCATAAACAGGCCAAAATGTCCTTCTGTAAGTCCAAGGTAGTTGTTCTCTCTCTCCACCACCATCTGAGAGTTGAAAACTGTCTTCCTGTGGTCAGTGTGCCCAAGATGGGCCCCAACAAGGCAGCAGACGACCCCAAGAAGTGAGTCCTATCAGCATATTAGGCCTTCTATTCCCTCCAGAAGCAAGTCTGGTATGACCATGACCCATCCTTTTAAAATTATGGAAGCATATTTGATGCAGAACATAGTCTGAATTAACCTCCATTCAAAGGAACCACCATCCTTGGTATTGTTTGGTTCCACTTTCAGAGCCTCACATCTGTTATCCCAGGGCACCTGGGACAGTGGAGTAATGACAGAGGAGACCTGCCTGCTGCACCGGGCAGGAACTTGTCACCATTGCCCCCTGTCCCTTCAGTCACTGTGTTCAGCCAAGCAGAGAGAGGACAGAATCCTTCATATCGTTCTGTCTCCCTATGGGAACTGCCCTAGGGAAGGCACTGTGCCATTCCAGTGTATATGTAGTTTTGAAACTACACTCTTGTGTACTTTTTGTTTGAATGTAGACTGAATAGGCTATACAGTGGGGCTTGAAGTATGCAGCAGACCGTGTTTTTACCTCCACATTTCTTTGACACTCGTGAATTGTTCCATTGCACTAGAATTGGATTTAATGTGCATGAATTAGGGAGGAAGCACAGGTCCCTGCTATACTTTCTTTGTATCATTCACCTTAAGTAGAGTGCAGGTAAATGTATTTCTCTGTGGCATTGTGTTGCAGAGGTGAAGAGCATTTAAAATGGTGTCAGAGAAATCCAGTTTGAAGGAGACATCTAATTGCAAGAATAATATTTTTAAGTAGCCATTTTAGTGTTAAAATCAAGCATAATAAAGGATGCACTTAGGAAATGTATTAAAGGAGAGACTTCTGAAGCATGCCAATACTTGTAAATGCATCTGCACTCTGTATGCACCAAACCCCAAATTGCTTTCAAATGAAAGCTCTTATAATACATTTTTAAAACATCAGTGATATTAAAATTTCATGTTCTTTTGTAAGTACTTTGACTTTTTGTAAGGAAGGTGTTTAAATTGGAAAGCTAGTTCAGGCACAGGAAGAGTAAAAAAGAAACAAAATGAAAAGAAGAGATGTTGGGGAAAAAAGCAAGACTGGATGTCAAAACAAATCTATATCTTCAAAGCCAGGACACAAAGTCAAACAGTCAATCAGCCTGAGAAAAGTCATAGGAAATAATATTCAAGTCACTGTTTCTGTCCTTCTTTCTGAAATGCTATTGAATGGCATTAAAATAGAAAAGAATGACTGTTCAAAAAATAATGGGGAAATGTGTCTTGATACAGTGTTTTCACTTCACCAAAAAAATGCTGAGTGCATTCATATAGTAGCTGTCAAAGCCCCTATGTGCTATTTGCATTTGTTTTTTAAGGTGAATTAGGTACCAAGTGACACTTCAGTGTGCATGTTTTGCATGATATCTTCTGTACACTGGCCATAGGTAGCCCTGGTTTTCTGTAGCTCAGTGGACATTTAAATGTTGATCCTGTTTTTATTTTGAGTGATCTTGATTATTTTTTTGTTGACTTTACTACAGTGATTGAAATGGAATTGCAGAGCTGTTGCTACAAACTTTAGGCACACTACTCTGGTAGTGTGGCAGAGCCTGATAGGCACCAATTCTGTCTCAGTTCTCCTCTACAGAAAGTACTAGTCTATTCTCTGAAGGGCTTTATGTTTCACAGTAATAAATTTAAAACATTTCTGTCTCACATATAGTATATATGAAAGTGGTATGAAGTCATTAGTTGGTCAAAATGTTCTTCATTGGCTAAATTATAGAAAATATTGTGGCCTCTTCAAATGTAAAAATTATTCTAGATATGTGACCGTCATACAGAAGCATTGTTAAACGCTCTTCTTGAGCATAGAGTATTAAAAGTTTCAGGATTTTCAAAGAAGGCTCACGATTGCCTTTGAGAGTGTACACAGTGATGCAATATTAGTATTGAAGTCCTTCTGGATCACTTTTAATATTGTCATCAGAATTAAATGTTCTGCCCTTAACCTTAACTTCTGATAAATCAGTAATTAATGGTACATAGTAAGCAAGCAGGAACTGGAGCACAGAAAGATGTTAGCTTCCCCCTAGGCAAGAGATCATAGAACATGCTGGTCTCTGCAATAGAGTCCAGCAGTGTCAATTAGTCTTAGATTTTAATTGCATTCAGCTGCACAGGAATTGGAGCTTAGTATAGGAATTATGTTACCTCGTTTTTGCAAACTTCACAAAAGGGGCTGTTTGAAACCCATTACATGGTTATCTTAATGGTTCTGATGGTTATTTTCATGCACCTGTTGATTGTTTAGAGAACCTCGTTCTACTGAAAAGCACAGATTGTATTTTGTAAATAAAATTTTCTTCTCTGTTATTCTGAAGCATAGTAGATATGCAGAGATGTGTTATAGTTCAGTATTGAGTGGGGAGTTAATAACTAATCAAATCGCAATCAAGTTGTATTCCTACTGCCTAAGACATCATACAAAATGTTGGTTGGTTTAGATTTCCAGGAGTACAGTGGACTTTTCAGGGTTGACTAAGCATGTAAAGTGGTAAGTGAAAGAGTTGTCCATGTAGGTGGACAAAGATGTACCTATTCAGTCTGTAACACCAAAGAAGTGAAAATACAGCATATCGACTACCGTGTTACTGTCACTGACATGTTGCCACAGGTTTTAACATAGATTGTTGTGAGGGAAGACAAGATGTGTTTCAAAGAAATGTTCTCTGTGTATCTGCATACTTATTTAAATAATTGTTGGAAGACTTAGGGGATGTAACTATTGCACCTTTAGCTTCTCTTAATATGTTTTCCATTCAGTGGAATGCACATCTGTTGGAGTGTATTTCTTTCCCCCTCATTTACAAAAAGCTGGCTGTACTGGGATATTAGCTGTGTTGATACAGGTCTGTAGGGATCATTAACTTCCTTGGCAGGGCTCCAAGTAATTGGAGACACAGTCTAATCTCTCGTTAGGTGTTCATTGCTACTCCTGTTGGGGAAAGATGATTATATGCAGGCATTTCAATACATTAACCTTCCTGGTTTTGGTTTGTCTGGGTTTTTTTGGTTGTTTGGGTTGGTTTTGTTTGTTTGTTTGTTTGTGTGGTTGTTTTTTTTAATATAAATTGTCCTGTGTAATATATTTTTTCTCTCAGTTTTGGAACTGGACTTCTGCTTTTTTATTATTTTCTTGAATCAGCCACTAGCCTGATGAATCTGGTAAGTCCAACAGAAACTGTCAGAATATTGATGTATGTGCAGTAAGTCACGAGCCAGCTGCTTCCAGTCATAATCTTCCCACCAACTGATTGTGCTGAAACATCATTTTTATTTTTAGAAGTGCAGCTTGCAGAGAAATAATCGTGTTCACATAAGCATGTACCATTATCATAAAAAAAGCCCCAAACAACTAAATAAGTGGGTGTACAGAGAAAAGCAAGTGAGTTATAGAAATAGCAAATAAATATTTCTAATCCAAGTAATTATATCCAAGACAAAAATACTTCCAGCACTCTACTGTTCCTGAAAAAAATGACTGTCTGGGCTGAGTCGTGGATAGATCTTGAGAGTCTAGTTGATAGGAAAGGAAAAATTTGCCTTGGACTTGGAAGGTGGGATGAGCAGAGATGTTCAAAGTCATCAGATACTGAATGCTGACTGAAATAAAATAGAGCAAGACATATTGCATCACTCACTAGTGCTTAGAATATTAGGAAATTAATGGTACTGCCATGCTCGCTCCCTCTGCAGACCCTCTTTTACAACTCTTTGAACTGCTGTATCTCTCAGAATACTTAAAAAAATATCTTAATGGAAAGTGATGAGAATGTAAAGGTTATTATTATGTCAACTGTGAAGCAGCAAGAAAATTATAGAATAATCTAGAAGAAGTATGCATCATTACGTACTGAAAAAGAGGTTGTATTGTGTAATGGGGACAAAAATCTCATTTAGACCAAATTCCTTTCAAAAATCTTTAGCAAGACATCTCTTAATGTGAGTCTGAATAAAGTCAGATAGTTTAATTTTTTTCCCATTTCTACAGTACTGAATTCATTATGTGGTGACTTCTTATTCCAGATTTAGACAGCATGAAAACAGCTAATCAGAGCTACAAAGATAAGATTAATTGGTGTTAATTTCCAAACATTAGTGTTGGAATTTACATTTACTTGGCTTAATAGGTCTAGACTTAAAATGATAGGAAATAAGTTACAGTGATGGAAAAAAATTAAGTAGGTCATTCTCATACAGGATAAATGGGGGCAAAATTGATAAAGCCGTGATTTCTGGGATTTTTTTTTTTTCTCCCAAGCAGTCAGAAAATTCTTGATATAGTTTTGTGACTCATTTGTGTTCTTTCGAAATCACTGATTTGATCTACTGACATGGGATCTAAGGTCTTTTATGGCAGACATTTCAAAGCTATCAGCTTGACCAGTATGAGGTGATAGCTTCAGAAGATTTTCCATTGTTTCTGCCTGTCATTTGAATTCATTGCAGTCCTCTGGCTTTTGTCATTCAGAAGCTGGCATAGATCAATCCATGATTCTGACATATAAATAGCTGAGAGAGGTGTAAAGATGAAAAAAACAATTGAATATCAGGGTTGCAGTCTTCTTTTATGCTAACAGCTTCTTTTGAATAGCACAAAAAGTGAGGAGAGTCTGAACTCGGACTTGATTCTACTTCTGTGCTTAGAAATAATGGGAGGTTTATGAAATCTCATCACTACTACCATCTTCAGGTAGCTTTCTAACCTGTTGAATTCAAAAGGTGAAGGAAAAGAGGAGAAAGTAAAGCAAGAACTCAAAGAACCAACATGAAGCGCATGTAGAAAGGCTAGGGAAGTACAGCAGTTGCTTTTACAGTTTCAAGCAAGACACCAAATACCCAAATATTAGTTGCAGCTTGATGAGGATGGCCTCCAGGAATAACTGTGCAATTTGTAGAAACACTGAAATCTGAAATAACCCAAAAAATAAAACTATACCTACAGGAATAGCATTTCTAAATTTCCAACTTCAGCCTACAAGGAGGGGAAAAAATATAGCAATTAATACAACTGTGAAGTGTATTTACAGAAATTAAAAATTTCTTCTGAAATCTCTGTAACTTTCTTGATTACATACTGGAGAAGCAGATTTAGGGTCCTGCTGATGTCAGTGCAGAGTTCACAAAGGGGACTGTCTCTGTAGTAGCTGTTGTATGAATACGAAGTTTAAAGAAGATGGATAAAAAATGTGTCTTACACAGCAACCTACAGCAATCTGTGAAAAGACCCTTTGTTAAGTAACAGGATGCAAGTATGATTTCTTCAGAAGAAACCTGCTTTGCTCTGATTTCTCTAAATATGAGGAAATGAATGAATTTCAATAGCGATTTGACTGAAAATTTGAGGCTCTAGGCAGTCTACTGCAGGGACCACCTACAGTATCTCATATCTGAAAGGATATAATTTGCCCTCGAAGAAGCTTGCTAAAACTGAAGTGTGGGTTGTGTCTTTGCTTTTAGTCTATACCTGCAGATGGGCACTATGAAGGTTAGATGAATAGACAGTGCACAGAAGTAAAATCAAAGAAGTTGCAATTAAAACATACTTTGCATCCATAACATCTGTTTTCAGGAAACCAGTCACCTTAGCCCTATGCTCTCAGAGATTCTTGTCTTTTTTATGTGAAACAAATTGAAATCTAATCAAGTAGTATCTCAGAAGTTTGGAAATTATATTTGGGGTTTAAAATAATATATCTCTCCATTCTTCCAGGCACAAATGTCTTTTAGCACATTTGATTTCACAGAATCACAGAATATTCCAAGTGGGAAAGGACTCACAAGGATCATCGAGTCCAACTCCTGGCCCTGCACAGCATCATCCCCAAGAGTCACACCACGTGCCTGAGAGTATTGTCCAAACTTGACCTCTGTGAGGCTTGGTGCTGTGACCACTCCCCTGGGAGCCTGTTCCAGTGCACAATCACCCTCTGGGTGAAGAACCTTCTTCTAATATCCAACCTAAACCTCCCCTGACACAACTTCAGGCCGTTCCCTCGGGTCCTGTCACTGGTCACCACAGAGAAGAGATCAGTGCCTGCCCCTCCTCTTCGCCTCATGAGGAAGTTGTAACTGCAATGAGGTCTCCCCTTATCCAGGCTGAACAGACCAAGTGCCCTCAGCCGCTCCTCATCTGGCTTCCCCTCAAGGCCCTTCACCATCTTTGTTGCTCTCCTTTGGATGCTCTCTAATAGCTCAATTTTGATAGGTTAGGTGCTGACAAATCAAAGTGGCAAAAATCTTAGGTAGCATTTAGCATCAGTCTTTAAATTAATATGTGTATTGCCCAGCTACCTTCTTATTTGACTGATAACACAGTTGTTACTTTTTTCTTACAGAATATGTTTTGTGTTTTTTTGTGTTATGTTTTTAGTTTGTTTTTTTATTTATTTATAAACCCTATATTTAGTCTTTACACCTTATGAACCAATACTTCGGCATTGTAAATACATGCTGAGCATTTTGTGTTGTCGTTGGTAAGTCTGTTTACTGGCAGGGAGGAAGCAGGTTTTGTGGGAGGAAAGTGGTCTTTTAAGTTGTAAAAATTACCACTCGATACTGGTCTCAGTAGGGAGTGAAAACCCTGCTCCTAGCTGGGCATGGAGTGGAGTGTACCTTTGCAATCTGTGAAGTCTCTCCTCGTGTATGTACCCTATTTGATGGGGACTTGGGACCCTTGTAACCCCCTCTCTTGCTGTGGTTGTGTCTCCCTGTTAGGCTCAGAGTCTTCCAGCAGTGCTGGCTCCTCAGGATCACTGTCACGAATACATCAGCCTCTCCAAAGTGCATCTCTTGTCCCTGGGGTAACAGTCAGCTCTTCAGGCAGCGTGTCCTACCCTGAGAATGGGATGAGTGGCCAGGTGGCCCCCAGCAACACCAGCTATATCATTCTTCCACTTGAAGCTGCAGGGATACCGCCTGGCAGTATCCTTCTCAACCCGCACACAGGTCAGTATGATTCTCTCCTGCCTGATACAGGCCGTTGGTCCTTCTCATGTCAGCTGAGGAATTGGCAAATTTCTTGTTTCTAGGCGTATTCTCCTGGGGGCATTTTATGAGCAAATATACATCCAAATGACATTTTGCAAGTTGTCTTTTTCAAATCTGCTGGCAAAGTTAGATTGGCTTTCTGAGGCTATCGTGGCATAGCTGGTGGGAAGTGATACAAAATGCACTTGCTTGATCCTAGACAGGATATTTGTCATTCAGAAGTCCTGGCACTCCTTGGTTGTGAATCTTCTGAGATACCATTAGCATCCATAAGGACAGATGCTTTTCTATATTGAGCGTGCTGAGATACAATGCAATCGAAATACAATGTCAAATTCTTATAGATTGTGCTTAATAGCAGAATTTCAAAAGGCTTAAAGACTGCGTTTGAATTTGCACTTCAGAATTAATCTTGTTATGTGAGCTATATGATTAGCAATTGTATTTAAATTGTGAGTTTTGTGATGAGAGAAAGCTGTAACTCTTCAATTCCTGGTAGTTAGCAGCACCACAGTGCACAAACAAGATGCTTGCAGGCACCCAAGTGCTGTGGATACTTTGGAAACTGCTCAGTTTGAACTTGAGTGCTTGCTGAAAATTTAGGGCAATTTGTTACTGCCTTGATCTAGATGAGGTCCAGATCATATTACACTATTACTCCCCACAGTATTGTACTATCAGTATTGAAATGGTTTAGGGAGTTTGAGACTGATGCTTTTTCAGTGATTTGGACTATATCAGTGACCATGACTAGCTGTGCTGTCAACCTTAGCTGAGTTATGCTAGGTTTAAAACAACACAGGCTGTGGTGAAATGTATCTTTCATTAAATGATAACTGAGGGTCGAACTCCAGAATATTTTTTCAAAATCCTTGATAGAGCATCCAGGATCTTTTTCTTTGGGGATTTTTGTTTATTTTTAGTATTTTATATGTGTTACATCCCTGTGTTTCAGTATTTCAGTGCAAATGCCTAAAACTTATTTGTGAGTCCACTACTATGAATACTTGGTTTCGGTCATAGTTTGGTCAAGAAAGTTGAAGCATTTAAGAAAAACACAGCTTGGCAAACTGTTGAGCCAATCTTTCCTCAGATATTTAGAGATAGTAGTATCTGAGGCTGGTCAATGTATATCAGCATATTTAAAATCAGGGAGCATTTCTTGTTTGTTTAGATTCAAATGTGAGAAGTTCTTTCCAGAGAGGTGACTCAGTTACTTGCACAAACCTTTACTTTTCTAAAGCCTTTACTATTTAAGTGTACTTTTTTCCAAGCTATTGCATTATTGACATGAGAGCCTGATACCGTCAGCAAGAAAAAAGTCCATCAATACGCTCATCTGCTCATTTCTCTTGTTCCCATAGTTTTCAGTTCTGTCTGCAACACTGAAATTTCTTGGTTGATACAGAAGACAGCATTTTGTGTGCTGTGCCGTCCACTTCCATACAAAACCCAGCAGGCCTAGACAGGAGTCATCCATAATTCAGATGACAGGACCGAGAAACAAATGAAAGGAATTGCTGCTGCTTGGAGATTGTGCTTGTTCCTGGCCATGGCAAGGACAGAGACTGGAGCTCACCACACTTGAAAGCCGGAAGAGCAGTTTAAGAGGAACATCTCCTATGTCTGTTTTGTCAGTTTAGCAATTTGCAGCAGCTAGTTCATATTTTTCCCTGGTACCTGGGTAGTTTTTTTTTCTGATATAGGTATAATGCCTTTCAATACTGTTACTAGACCAGAGCACCTCATCTTCCTTCCCAGTTTGCCTCATTGTCAGCAGAGGCATCACTGGGAAGCCCATATGTGTTAAGGGAGCAAGTATTTTTTCATATGCCTGATTTTGTGTTTCTTTCAAACCCTCTGTTTTATTTCTGTGGTTCCCTTATAAATATATACATAATAAAGAAAACGGAGGGGAAAGATTCTTTAAAAGCCTAAAATTCTTGTCTCACACTTCTAGCTTCATGCTGCTGCCTGTGCTGGAAGTCAGACTATACATCAGCATCTGCTGTGTTTTTTACATGCAGCAAAATACGTGCTGCAAATTTGTCACTCTTCAGGCTCAGAATCTTTGCATCTTATTAGGGTAACATTACAAAAGAAGCTCCATAGGGAGGAAATTTAGATTGCTAGATGCTGTGATCGACTATCAAAGTGATGGATGCTGTCAGAAACATAGATGAAGAGAAGACAGTTTAAAGAAAAGGGAAAAGGAGCTTTGTTTCCTGTAATGAATAGATTTTCTTTCCCTATGTAACACCATTGTTTAGCTCTTTATTCTCCTCTTGCAGAGTGGCTACTTCCAGTATTTTTCTCTCTTTTGATCATAACACTATGTCCTTTAAAGATCTTTTGCTTCCTTTCACACTACATAGTCACTGACTGTGCAAGCCTCTAATGGCATCCATAGATGGTGTCAATATCTTCTTGCTCTGACTGTACCTCTCTGCTCCTTCCCAGGTGTTGGCAGTCCACACTTTCTTTTCCAAATCTGCAATTTCCTTTACTTCCTCTCCTCTGCTTTACCGTTCTCCTTCCCCAGCTAGACAAGCTTCTTACTCGCTTTGGCAAAGAACCATTTTGGCAAAGAAATGTGCTGTTTTGCTCTCCATTTCACCTGCTTCTGTTTTATCCTTTGACAATTTAAGAGCATTTATGTTTCATTCTTACTCCTCTAAATGACATCGCAATCTTTGCCCTTCTATCAGGGCCACAGTTCATAACTTACAAATGTCTTCCCTGTTACCATCTGATCTCTCCTTTTCATTTCTTATTTCAAGATTTCTTCATGAAAAGTCTTTTTTTCCCATCTTTAAAAGCGTTGCTGGGGCTTTTCTCTTTCAATGCTGTCATCTTTCGCTGAGCCACAGGAAATGCTCTTTATTGGGTTCCCTTGAGTATCTGACACAGGCTTTGGGTGGCTGTTATCCCACTCAGTCTTCTAAAGTATTTCTGGAGCCTAGGATTCCCAAATCTTAGTAGTCCATGCCATAGTCACCTGGTGTGTTCACAGCAAGATTCAGGAAACCAGTGGACAGAGCTGTCTTATGCTTTTCTTCCAGTCATGTCCTTTCTCACCATGAGTGTGATGTCGAGTTCATCCAGGAAGTCTTGATGCTCTAGAGAAAGAGAGAAGGCAAGGTTCTTTAGCCAGTGCTCTTGAGGCATTTCTGACTGTGATTCATAAGAGGGGAAAACTGAAAGTCTGAGGAGTAGATAGAACAGGTAGAAATGCTTTGTAGTATACAAATCAGAAGTTCATTGTTTAACTCTTGCTCTAAGTCACCGAATTCCTCCAGATCTCCCTTTGTCATCTCAGATACTCATACTTTAGTTAATTGCTTTAATGGTTATGGTATCATTGCTAAAATTTTTCTCATGGAAACATTTGTAATTCCTTTGATTTACGGATTTATGATTGAAGTGAAAAGAGAACTGAGGTCATGGAAAACATTTTTCCTACAGAGGTATACCATTTCTTTTTTGTTTGCAGGACAGTGACTTGGGTAAACTTTTTTATTATTTCAAACAAACATTGGTTTTGCAAGGTTATTTCCCCCACGTAAAATATCTGAAGTGAAACGAGTTCAACAATTTTTCTTGTATATGAGAGATTTTTAAATACATCTTAGGTGTTGCTTCTTTGAATACCTGAGTGCTGGCTCCTCTAATTACATAGGGCACAGCTCTCGAAAGTACATCACTGTGTGCTCTCGAAAGTACATCACTGTGTTATTGGAATGTGTAAATAAATAAGTAACAAGTGGGGGGTTGTTTTTTTTTCTTTCCTACAAACTATAGTGTGTCAGAAGTAGTTGTGTACATTTGACTGCTATTGTGTCAGAGTAAAATGTGACTGAATATTCACTATGTTTAGTGTTTGCTCCAAAGTTCAATTTTAATGTTAATTGATTCACCATTGAATGACTTCAAGTAACAAGAGCATATGAATCATCTTATAGCCATGGTAACTTTCCACCCATTCCTTAGAAAATCATCCTTCCAAAACAAATATATGCTGTCTGTCTTGCCTGAAAAAAAAAAAGAAAAAAGAAAAAAAAGATGGCTAATACTGTAATTACTGCAGTGAGGCATTCAGAGTGATGAGCACTTTACTGTTGTAGCAGGTCAGCTAAAGCGTGATCAGTTAAAGCACGACTGTATCCTTTCATACAGAAAACAGTATATTCTTTAAATGTTCAACAAATGCAGGGTGTTTTGTTTCAGGTCAACCGTTTGTAAATCCTGATGGGACACCGGCAATATACAATCCTCCCAGTGGCCAGCAGACGATGAGGAGCCAGATGGTGGGACAGTCTCAGCAGCAGCCTTCATCCCAGCAGCCTCAGCAGGTTCAACAGCCACAGCAACAAATGGCAAGTCACCTTGTCACACAGGTAGGTGTGGTGGCCATTGGAAAAAAGAAGAAGCTCTTAGGGATATGCAGAATGACCTAAGGGGTAGGAGAGAGGAATGCAGCTAGACAAAAATACCAGGAAGTGCTTTTCAACATGGATGAAACAGATAGAGAGAGAAGATTACTTTTTCAGTTTTATGTAAAGGATGATTTTATTTTCAAAAGTACTGTTAAGCGAGTTGATGTGTGTCTACATAAGGTTATTTTGCAAAATTCACCAGTAAGTGGAAGCTGAAGCATTCATTCTCAAAGTAGTGCAGTCTGTAATTCTCTCCAAGGAGTGACCTATCTCTGTCCCTTTTGACAGCAGTAGGTTTGAGTCAAAGAATCAAGTACAATGAAGGGCTCTACAAGCTCTTTCATGTCCTGTTGTACTGGGCCCAATCTATGGGTAACCCTCTCTCCAAGTACCTCTGCCCCAGCTTGCTGGTTTTCTGCCTGCACCCCATGTTCTTGCCATGACCCTGCTCTGAGCTAGAAATTCTGGAGCTACAGCAGCAGAGGGGAAGAGCAGGGCGGTTTGAGCACCGTGCTATGGTGTGTCAGCTTTCTGGTCCCTGGGCTGGCTGTGGCATGTGGCCAGGTGTAGCCAAGCATGAGCAGCAGGGTTTGGATCTAGTTCAAACTTAATTTTGTGGATTGCATGTCTGCTGTCCTGGAGCAGAGCAGGCGGAGGGAACCACTCAAGCAAGAATCCTATATCGTGTTTAGTCACAGAGCAGCCAAGATCTACTTCAATTCTTGTATGGCTTTATAATTTGGCAGAGTTTCATCCCAGGTTATCCAGAAATACAATGTTTAAATTCAGTGAAGTTGCTTTGATTTTACTGGATTTGGACTTACATGGTTATGACTCTTATTTCTTGATCTGGTCCTCACAGTTTTAGAAGACAGGAGTAGTACCAAACCTGTGTAAGAAGTTATATGAGAGGTTAAAATGAAAGGAATACTAAAGCTATTCCAAGGTAATAGTGCTGTGGAAAATTGTGTTTTGACTTAGATAAACATCTGCTCAAAGCTGATGGCCTGTTTGTTGGTAATTCACAGCCTGTTCTTCATAATTTTTTTAAAAACTCTTGTTTTCTGTCAAAGCAGCTTTACAATCATTATTCCTTTGCCTATGACACACTCGGAGTTAAATCAGTCACTAACAGCAAAATTCAAATATGCACTTATACTGTGCTGCTCTTCCATTTTTATCTCCGTAAATTAAATCTAGAATCGTAATTTGGCTTTGGCTCACGTTAGTAATAAGAAGATATAGCTTGGCTTTATTTAATCCAACATCCATCAAATATGTGAAAAGAGGCAGAAATATCTGTAATAAAGAATTGTTTGATATAAGGCTAAAATGAAGACTAAAATTGCAGTACCTGGGCTGTTGTACTTGGGCTGGTGATGAGTCACCTGTATTTTCAGAGCTGTGATTGATACCTTTGTTCTCAGTAACAAAGGTGGTGGTGGTGGTGATACCTCTCTAAATGGTTGAATTTATTTTCTTTCACTCTGTTTATTTTGCAGCCTGTTCAGACAATGCAGCCATCTTCTCAGTCAGTCCAATATCCAGCAGTTTCTTATCCTCCCCAGCATCTCCTGCCAGTCTCTCCAACGCAGCAATTTTCTGTGGTACTAAAGATTTTCTTTTTTCTTTCCTTGAAGCTGGGGATGTGAGTATGACTATGCCCAAGAGCCTCTGGGGAGCACTGCAATGACAGGTGTCCCACACGAGAACCCTATCTAAATACCCATTTGCCTTAATGCTTTTGGTACTGACAAGCAGTTTGTAAGAACATTCCCACTGATTCTGGTTAGCTAACCTGAAGGATGATGTTAGGAGCAGGGCTCTGTACATGGTGAGCACAGCCTCCAGAAAAATATTTTGTTGTGCCTGTGATAAGAGCTTATGTCTTGTCACTTAATGTCAGGGGATCTTAAATTGCTAACTTGAATAGTTGAGATTTAGATTATCCCTCTTTTATGTCCACAAAGACTGGAGAAGAGACCTCTAGAAATAATTATTTTTTTATTTTACATTATTTTATCTGTATACTAAATCCCTTGCCTGTATTTATTCCCTGATGATACCAGAGCACTTGGGGAAGAGAGTAGCGGTGAACCAGCTGCAGAAGGTGTGGTACGCTATACATCATGACAATGCACCAATGGACATGCATAATTAAAATAAATAGAGCGCTCTTCTAGAGTCTGATTCTGGCTTGGTGCTTACAGGGCCAAGATTATACTGTTCTAAAATGAAGCTGACATTTTAAGAGGCACTACAAAATTTTTTCTGTTGTTTTTCTCTCTTGCTCTAGTAATCTTGTTTATGACTGGGGTTTTTTTTCCCAAGGTAGAAATGTCATGTAGTTATAGTTAGGGATAGAAACAAAGCGGAGTGGATCCTTGCAGATAAAATAGTGTTATTAGTGCCTGGTAGATGAGTGGTACCATTTAAAGGACAATAAAAATTATTCTGTGCTGAACAAAAGTTGCATATCTCACTGCTATTTCTCTTGAGAAGTGTGTTGTGGGAATATCAGGTTGTTCTAGTAGTAGTCATAAGAAGGCTGGTATTTTTATTGGCTAATTTAATAGTGCAACTTCACCTGAATTAATGTCTTCAGTGTACATTATATTATACAAACACTGCATAAATTACAGAGTTTTGAAGCTCTTGTTCTTTATTGTGCAAATTCAAAGCATTCCTGGCTCAACAAAATTTCTTGTAGAATCTGTTTGCAGTCATTTGCCATTCAGATAGCAAATAACCTAGGTTTTTAAAGGAGCACCTTCAGACAGACAACTTATGTGCCTGAATATGAATGTAGGATGATAGTAAAGTTAATAACATTACTTCTGTGTACCACCTCATGATCTGTTGGGAGTGTTTAAAGTGTTGATCCAGTGTGCTCTCAGAGTTGGGAGGGTGAGTCTCTGTGCAGTGTCTGTCAGTGCTTTCCACAAGCAATTTTTTTTTTCTTTTTTGCATTTTGAAGTTTCCTGACATTAAATGCATTGTGCTGGATGGTTTTGGAGAATGAACACCACCGGGCTGCAAACAAAACTGAAGAGTCTCCTTTTAAAAAATAGTATGAATGTTCTAAACAAAATGCATTTTTATAGCGCTTATTTCCTATCTGTAAACTGCATATTAGCACACAATAGAGTTTTATGTTGAGTATTTAAGAGTCTTATGATGTGGGCATAAAGGAAGATGCATAGAACCACATTTGTAAATCTTTGACCTTCACAGAATAAACTTGAGAGCAGTTAATAGTATGAATTTTTTTGCAAGGCTGAACAGATTCTGTCCAGAATGCCAGTGTTATTACCAGCATGTAATGAAATTTAGGTCCATTGACTTTATTTGGTACGTTCATCCTACCATAGATTCTTTTTTCCCCCTACAGTCAAATAAAGTACTTGTTTCTTTCCAACGCAGAATAAAAAGCCTTGAAATAGCAACATAAGGCTTAGCTTTTTTTTATCTTCTCTATGTTTACAACCTTGGATTTTCAAAACAGTCCAAAAATGGAAAGTTCTGCGCCTGAATCCTACTGAATTCCTCTTGGGATCAATTTGAAACACAGGTGAAACTACCAGCATGTGCTTGGCTGACAAATTCTGTGTTTGGGGATAGAGGTATTTGTAATGTTATTTTCATGCCCTTTTTATTTAAAATGTCTTCTTTTGAACACTGTAAAGTTCACTTGTCATTTTGGAATAGAAGGTGAGGGGGGCAGGGTGAGAGCCAAAACTGGCTTTTGTGCCAAATGATGCCATTCACCTTGCAGTCTAGAAGTATTTGTCAAAGCATTTATAGTGATTTTGATTGTAATGGCCTCCATTTTTGTAGATCCATGCAAAGTACGGCATGGATTTGAGCTGAGCGATTCCTTTTCCCTTCGTGCTCTGAACCTATTTTGTTTTACTAATTTGTGTGTCTACATCATTTTCTACTGCCTTTTGCCCTGCAGCGAGATGACATGACAGCACAGTTTAACCAGATGAGCTTAAGTCGTCAGTCATCAGGAGACAACCCTGAATCGCCTTCTGGTCCTGTCTACCCATCGCCTATCTTGCAGCAGCCTGCCCAGCAGACGAGTTACATTATGGCTTCCCCAAGTCAACAGCTTCCCCCAGGAAGCTTTACAGGTTCAGGTCCACCAGTATCCCAGCAAGTGCTGCAGCCGCCACCACCACCCCAGGGCTTTGTGCAACAGCCACCACCACCTGCTCAGGTAGGCAAAACCTTCCCTACCAATGTGGCGTGGTGCTCATTGTAACATCAGAGAGAGAACATAAAAATTCTAGATTTCCCCCCGCCTCTGGTACGAGCTTAGCAGATTTTTAGGCAGCAGCAAACTTGCAAAGCATCTATCATTTCTTGGGTTTCATCAATTCCTTCCTTATCTTCAAAACGTTTTCTGAACATATGTTTGTACTCCAGGACACATCTGCACATGAATATGAAGGAGGAGGGTGAGTAAAATATACATGGTCCTTTTTCCCTGTATATATACCAAAAGAGCAACATGCACATCAGCCCAGGTAGTTGTTAATCATATTTAATTGACTTGAACATGTGAGATGTCACAGATCAGTAATTTTAACTGTCTTCCTGAAGACTGATTATGTTTTACTGTTCACTACCAAACATCTCTGCTTTTCTCCTGGGTACCTTTACCGAATATTGAAAGTGATTACTGTCAAGAAGTAAAATGCACAGATGACTTTCTGGCCAATTTTCAAGGCATACACATTAAAAAGACAAATTTCTTTATCCAATTATAGATAACTTCGTTTAAACTCTACTTTAAATGGCATTAATAGTATTTCTTCTGTTTTCATTTTGTCCTTTGAAAGAAAATATATAAAAATAAAGTACAAAACTTCACCATTCTTTTAATGTAAATGTATTATAAACCCTACTAGTCTGGGGTTTTTTTCTTTGTTTACTGCTGCTTACTGAAAATCTCCATTTGTGTTTGTTAATGGAATTCTGTATTGCTACAGGAATGAAGAATAATTATTGTTACAGTGTTTTAAGTGGCCTAAAGATCTAATTAATTAGATCACTAATTAACAATAAAAGAAATCTGAGTACTACTGGATGCTGACGTCCCATAGAGGACTGTGACATACATAGTTTCAGTGGTTAGAAAATATGTGGCTATTTTTTCTCAGAGAAAGAGAGAAAGCTTGTCAAGAACATGTTTTAAGGGGCTGAGGTTCAATATAATGTGATTTAAAAAAAAAGTGAAAATATTGCTAGAAAAGATATTTCATGGTTTGCCAAATGTAGTGGGAGTTTTTTAATTCAGGAAAGAAAAAATGAACTAAAGGGCAGAATTCCTTGATGTATCCATCTCCCCACCTAGATTGTGCTTCCTAAGTGAGTAAGTAGAGGCTGTCTAGGTTTCAGTCCTCTTGTACAACCGCCAGGTACTCTTAGTGTTTCCAAACATCATTTAATCAAACCTCACAACACTTCCAGTGAACCAGATAAATGCGAGCACCTCCATTTTACAAGCTGTCTCCGCAGCCGGCAAAGTGATGTGTTTCCAAGCTCTGCCAGCCTGGGTTTGCCAGGAATTGTGAGTGCTGCAGCATTGTGCTGCGTGCCGTGATGGGGGGCTCCTTAATCCTGTGGGTGAGACCAAGTGTGCAGCTCTCCCTGGGATCTCTGCTAGACCCCACCTCAGTTGACTTTGTATAGGCTGTTTTGGCGGGTTTGCCCACAGCTCTTGTCTGCCTGTGGCTGAGCCTTGGGGTGTGAGCCTTGGATTGCGCCCTTGCATGGGCCACAGGGTGCAGGGTTTTTACTCAGTGTGCTATGGTGTTACTTGATTAAGCTGTTTTCCCTCATTAACACTTGATCTGGCGCTACTGAGAGGCAGATTAACTTCCTCAGAGGACAAGTGATGAGGAGGTGCTTTTTTGTATACAGGCTGCAGTAGGACTGGTACAGTACTAGTGTGTCTAATGGGCCACTGTGTCTCTGACCATAACCAAAATAATGCTATTTATGGGTACTTTCCTCCTGTGCAGTAACAAAGTGGAAAGTTACTGAGACCAGAAAAATATCTTTGTAACAACTTCAGTTATTTCACTGGGGAATGGTTTGTCCTTGGGGGGGTGTAGGAAGGTGAGAAATTCAGCAGTGTCATCTTCCTGTGCATCTGCGGACACCATTCATCTCAGCTTGTTGCTCTTCCAAGCAACCTTTGTTAGATACCTGTGGAAAAGGTCACGGCAGGGTTTAGTCCCTGTTGCCTGTGTCCCTATCCTGTGAAAACACAGTGGCCTTGGTCTGCTGGAGGGAGAAGAATCCGCATTCACAGAGGGGAAATTCTGATCAACATTTCAAGTTTTAATTCATTCACTTCAGCCCTGGAATGTGGCACAGTGGTTTGGATACTAATTGTAGCACATGTATGGAAAATAGAGGATGCCTCTTATAAAAAGATGAATGAATCCTTGGGAAATAGTAGTTCTTCTGCCCTGAGAGCTCACCTTTCTTTGCAGGTAGACCCCAACTCCTTGTCTTGCCCGTGGCACAACTTCACTGTGGCAGTGGCTATTGTCAGTCTGAATCAGCTGTTGTTACTCTTTGGGGCTTAGATGCAATTGTAAGTCTGCTCTCAGACACCAAGGTAGGTGGTCTGAGGCAGGCTTAGAAAAAAAAGAGCAATAAAGATGGTAATGGAAGCAAAACATTACGTGATACATTAATCAATGCAATGCAATCAATGTAAAAGCACTTTTATATCTTAAATGTTGCTATTGAATTTATACCAGTGAAAAAGAGGCATGACTCTAATGGCTAATTAGTTCCTGTAAATGCATTGCTGATAAAGCTGGCTGTGATGCTCTGTATGCTGTTGGAAAATAGCAGTGAAAACTTGGGTGGAGGTCCTGTGAGTATGATCATTTTCTTTGGCAGCTGATATAAGGAGAAAGAAATGCTCTCCAAGTCTACAAACACAGTAGTACTGCATTTAAATTACTATCTAATCTATTAAAGTTCAGTTAAATGTGGCTCTACAGCTATTCTCCAAGATTCTTTCTCCCAGTCTGTATCGAAGTAGAGGCAGACTGGATTTGAAATGACATGCCTAAGAAGAGGTGAGAGGACCCGTTACATTTCTTTTGCTTCTTCTTTCATCACAACTAGCTTGACAATAGTCATGATTTAGTAACCTGAAAATAAGAAGCTATCTTTGTTCAGCCAATAGGGAAAAAACCCAAAAATAAAACCCCAAAAAATCACACCAAAAAACCAAAACCCTGACTTTGCTGGAAGGGACTTTTAGCGGCAAATAACTGTTTGCTTTATATCACAGATTTCAAACGTACATCTTTACTTCCTCTATTTTCAATTTTCTTCTCTTTTTGGTGTTTCTTCTGTAGTGCTTATGGGCCCAGACACCTTAACAAGAGTTCACATTCTGTTTTGCAGTACTCTATCAATGGTGCTTGTCTTTGCCTCCGCAAATGAAGAAATGGGAAAAAATGGGAGTATTATGCAAGTGGGAAATTATATCCTCCTTTAAAAGTTATTTTCACCTCTGTCTCGTTCTTTGGCAAAATTATGTCCAAAAGTGAGATGGCATGAATTCTTGGAGAGGCCTGGAGAGGCCTCAACACATGTTGAGGGATTTTTCACCTGAATTAATTTTATGTCATCATTAATTTTAGCTGTCTCTTTGCAGAAGCCCCCTCCTTGAGAGTTTATAGCTACCCTAAGTCAAAATCTTTATTAATAGCATGTCTCCTCTATGAAACTTGTTATGAAGAAAGTTGGGGAGTCACTGGAAATTAACAGGTCTTTTCTTGATGATCTCGGAAAATTATATTGGAGTACAGCTTACAGTTGTCATACACAAGCCATTATTTTTTGTTACTGTTATTGTAAGTATTATGGGGGGCAGGGAGGGGAGGGGAAGAGAAAAACCCTTGAAGAATGACTGATCCCAGTCATTTAGATATTGGGAAGAAATGGTACCTCCAAGTGTCACTGTGGTTTCTTTTGCCTTCTTCACTCCCGTTTATGCAACTGCAGCTGTTGCATTAGCAGTAGTATCAGCATCTTTAATCATCTGGATGAAGCTGTTAATCCAAACCTTACTGGATATCAGCAATGTTAAGAGAAGGTGGAATACCTGTCTGATGGCTGAATCAAGATGTAAGTTAGTAGGGAGGTAGTTTATGGAAGTAAAATTATCCTAAAAGGTTAATCCTACCATGAGAAAATATACCGGTGAATTTCAGGGGTGCTGCTGGAGAGCAGCCCAAGCAGCCTCATAATGGATTTCAAACTCTATGTAGACAGAAGAAAGTGGAAAACCAATGCTGTATGGATTCTCAGCATGTCATCTATAGACAAACCACATTATAAGCAGGAAAAAGTAATGTCTCTCCGTGCCATTTCTTGAGTGTCTCTGAAACAACATGTCCAGTCCTGTTAAAATTTAAGTTAAATAAAGTACTGAATAGGAGAGAAAAAGTAGAATGCAGTGGAATACTCAGCCTATGAACAAGGAAGGTATTCACCTTCAAAATAAGAATATCCAAGGTATTGGATATTTAACTCTTTCCATGGTAATTATTAAAAAGGAGGGATTTTTCACAGCGTCAAGGATTAGGATCAAGGAACTATGCTTTTAAACTAAAGAAGGTATCATTTACTTAGGTTATGCTCTTAGAAGCACTTTTTTTTGGTAATATAGTTTTATTTTTAGGATAACCATATTTCTTTATTGGCATGCTTATTAATGCCATGGAAACTTTCTGGTTCTGTAAATGATTACATTTTGCAAGCAAAAGGTCCAAGGTTAGATTGTGCATTTCACGTGGGAAAGTAACTCAAATATAATTTGGCATGTTGGTAGCCTGCTACAGAAATGTAATTTTTTTTGTTGAAGAGCACATAAGTAAAGGTGTTAGTAACACTGATGTAATGAGAAACTAAAAAATTCAGGAGGATCCGAGTAGATGATGTAAGTGATACATGTCAGCACTGATCCCTCCAATTCCAGTGTTCACTAAAGTAGGATCAGAAAGGACAAATAACATGTTTCAACTACTGACATAGAGATGTACTCAAGATAAATGAAGATGGATCCTTCCAAGCTCCTCAAGCACAAAAGACCTATTTTAGACCATGTCTATATTTTATACTAAGCCCTTCTTTTAATGTCTAAGTTCTTGAAAAAACCAAAACCAAACAAAACAAAAAATCCCCCACAAGCAACAACAACAACAAAAACCCCAAACCAAAAAAACCAAAATCCACCCCGCAATATAACCTATCAAAACCTAGTCCCCTTCTTTGCAAGTCATGTGTGCATGATTACTGGCAAATTCATCCATTAATCTTTATAAATGAAATAATTTTTTTTTACCCTCCTACTACTAACATTTTTCATGCTGATAGATTGTACTCTAATAAGCTTCTAAGTGGGTTATGTAACAAATGCATTCCAATGAACTGAGAAAACGAGAGAAAGGGAGAAAGCCCTTTGACTAACTCTGAGGTGTTATCTGTGTGGTAAAATATTTGATTTTGAGCTCAGCATGTTCAGCTATAAACCTCACTTCACAGCCTATATTCTTCAATATTTTAAAGTTAATACCTACAGAATCATTCCCCAAGAGATAATTCTTGTTGTTCTCAAATGCTCTTGTATTTTCAAATATCTGGGGGCTTGTCTGCACAAGGAAAGTGAAGAAGCTGAGGGTAAATCAAATAAATTTAAATCCTTTAAGTGAGATTAAGATGCTGGCAGGAAAAGTGAGAGTATTTCCGTGGGGGTTTAATATTCTTTAGTTTGTAGAATAGAAAATAAAGAATGTTTGAAAGGATGTCTATTCTGTTCCCCTGCTCCAAGGAAGGATTAACTATTTGCATTGATTTGACTTAGAGTGAGTCTTCTCGTTTCTTTCAAGTCTACTGTAGTAAAGTGTTGCTGAAAACAATCGGCACTCCACAAGATGAGTTTAGCACACGAAACTTTCCTGATCCACAGTTTACACTGCTATGATGTTTAAAGAATGATTTTGCATCTTAAATATCTGGGTCCACTTTCCTGTCCCTTGTGACTTTACTTTGCAGAGAAGCAAATTCGTAATGGTGTTGTCCATTCTCCAAAGGCATTTTGTTTTTGTTACTTTAGTCTCTAACAAAACAAATTACTTGAGTGCAGGCTTGTAGCCATTAGGTGTCACTTGGTATTGTCTGGAGAGAGGATAGCTTACAATGTTTTCTGATCGAAACCTTGTTTTTCTGATATTTGTCTGAATCTGGTATTAGCAGACTGAGGAAAAAAAAAATTCAATTGATTGAAGAAAAAACTAATAGACCTTGAAGAAGGAATGAGTATTTAGCCTCCTGATTGACAGATGCTGTTGACTGTCAGTTGGTCTAGGGGGTTAACTTTTCCACCACCAAGTCCAGCTTTGTTAATCCTAATACTTTTCCTACCACAGTTACCCATTCAGTCGTCTTCTACTTGCCTGAGTAGCCGTCCATAGCCTCTTCTTGCCTAGTCTTTTGTGTCTCTGCCTTTTTTTTCTCATCTGAGATTGTAAAATTTCCAAGGAAAATTTCTGATCTCTCTTATGATGTCCTAGCAGTATGCAAAAGGACTGTAGGTACCTTTACTTTGTTAACACTTTATGGATGATCAAGTTAATGTGCTGTTCCAGGAACATTTCTTCCATGCAAATAAAAGTGGCAAAAATAGTTCTTGTTTTTTGTATGAAAAAAAAAATAAAAGCATTTGGAATGATTCGGTGCATATGTCTGAGTAGGATAAATGCTACACAAAGGTGAGAAAAAATTTGTATGGCTTATTAATAAATTCTGACAGTTGTGGCAGAAGTTGCAAGAGAAGCAAGGTTCTCCTGAGCCTGTGCCCCTCTGCAGTCTGTTCATACCATACACTGCCAAATTCTGTCAGGTGTCCACAGCCTCCATGGCAGCTGAAAATGAAAAATTTTGAGTGCTTTGAACTTGTGAAGGGTCAGTTGAAAACTTTTTGGCTAAAATGCCTCAGTAACAGTGATACAGCATGTATAGGAAAAATATTTAGCTTCAGTCACCCTCAAACTTGCATGTTCACTTATGTGATAAGATGAGGTAGTACACGTTTCTCTATAACGACAATAATAATAGAAAAAAGAAGCCCATCTAGCAGAACTTGCTGACTTAATGCCTACCATTAGTTCCTGCAAGAAAACAACTGTTTGTTTTTTGAACTTTAACTGTTTTCTCACCAAGTACAAGAGAGGCTTTAGTAGGAAATATTCATGTAAGGAAGAATGTAGCTGTTAACCAGACGCGTGAATTTAATGATTGTTTCTTACAAGTGTTTAGGGCACATGCACTCCATCTTGGTCTCCATCTCTCTTCTAAATATTTTTACTCTGGGCCATTCTTTGCTTCGAAAGGACCATTTGCTCCAGAGTTCATTTAATGGTTCAACATGCTGTCTGTATATATAATGTTGATATGGAAGGTATGCAGCTTTTGATATTTTAGTGTGATAAAATACTACTGTGATATTTTTTCTTTGGTATATGCATTTAGCTTTTTATGAATTCTGTCTGATTTTTGTCTCTTTCAATTAAAAATCTGTTTATTCCTGTTTCTTAAAGTATCTGAAAAGAAATGTGGGCACTGATAGCCCTTTTCCTAGCAGAGCTGGAAACAAGCAGTGATTCTTGATGAGAGATGATGCAAACCGCTTCTCGATTCATGTTACCACTGATATGCTTGACTCAAACTCTTGCTCTTCTTCCAGTTTTGTTTTATTTTATGAATCTTTGATCTTTAGAGTTTGCAGTTAGCTGCTGTTCTCTTTCTTTGCAGATGCCAGTGTATTATTACCCATCTGGTCAGTACCCTACCTCAGCAACTCAGCAGTACAGACCCATTGCCTCAGTTCAGTATAACACACAGCGGAGTCAACAGATCCCACAGACTGCACAGCAAGCAGGTATGTACATCTGTTACTCATTTCTTCAGCTGCTTGCAGTGCCTTTGCTGGTCTATTGGTTGTGTTTTAATTGAACAGTGGAGAAGAAAGCTGGTCACTGTTCTGTTTGAAAATACAATGAAAATTACAAGTTAGGAAACGTTTTGCTTGGACATACCAAGCAATGGAAGAGCAGAGGTTGCATTCTCCACCCCTGCTGTCCTGCATGCAGTGCCATGACCTCAGTGTCCATGCTCCGTGTGACAGGGCAGAGAGAGCTGAGAGGGAACTGGTGCGAGCAGTCACATTGCATGTTCAAGTCAACCATTGTGGTAGCCCTTCCTCATGAAAACTCCTCAAATGTTTGTATGACTTTACATAGCGGACAGGTCTGCAATGATGCAGAAAGGGCCAGTTGTGCTCCACCGCCTTCTGCTCTCCTCGAGCCCGAGGAGCGGCAAGATTGTCTGTGTGGTTGGTGCCCATGGGGACCAGCTCCGCGCAGCGACGTGCGGCTGGAATGGGGGCCGTTACACTGTAAGAGAGTGAGTAGCAGGTCTCACAGTGAACCGGTCTCTTTTCCTGCTGTGTCATGTCACTCCGGATGAATCCAGAGTAAGAGGGACACGGGGAGAACTGGGCTTGTGTGTGTTGCGGGAGAGCAGGAACTGTGGTATTGAAGGAGTCCTCTCATTTCAAGGGAATAAACAATTCCGGTGTTGGAGAATTTTTTTAAGGTGTTAACTGTCTGTTTCTTTAGCACATACCTCCCCTTATAGGGTGTCTCAAACAGTAACTCCCAGCGTATGGTGGGGGAGGTGAAGGGGAGGGTGTTGCTTTCCCAGTAGGGCTTGCAATTACAGACGTGCCAGGTAGGACAAAGCATTCACTCACTGTTCAATCTCAGTTTGGCAGAAACCATTCTGAATGGCAAAACAGATTCCCTGCAAAGGCATTGATATGAAAGTCATTTAAGGTGCAAGTCAAGAGCCCAGACATGAGATGTGAACAAGACTTATGGGGTCATCCAGCCTGTCAACCTGTCTCCATAATGTGACTGCTGGCAATTTTGTTCCACTCTCTCAGGCACTCAGGGAGACAAAGACACAGCAAACACAGCTCTAACTAAGCAATTGATTACTTTTTTTTATGCTGTTCTGTGTTCTAATAAAATTGGTGACATTTTGGTTGGTGTCAGTGGTGACTGACTGTGTCTGCTTTCATACCTTCATGTTACACATTCCTGAGAGAGAAGAGGGTGAAGTATTGCACAAAGGTCATCTGTCTCTTCTACCTTCTCCTGCCTGACAGCCTGGTATCATATTTATTATCTCTGTATAGCGAGTCTGTGAACCTAAGTGCAAATCAACTTATGTGACATTATCTATATCTACTGTGTTGTTATAAAACCATATTTATCAGTTTAATGCTACATCCGTACCATAGTGGAGATTATGGTAAGTGCAGTCCACAAGAGATGGTCTGAATCACATGAGTGATGTTCCGGAGAAGATCCATCTGTTTGATCTTGAGGAAATCGTAGTTTTAAAGATATATTGTAGCACAGGAGCTCTTATGTTTGAGTACAGACAATGCAGAGATGCAAATGCTAATTTTGTTTCAGTGTTTACTGCATCCTTTTCCTTACACGTTTGGAAAACATGAGTCAAAGAGTTTGTGTAAAATCTCCAGCGCATCAGTCTTTTCCTGCAATTCGCTCTTTCAGCTGCCTACTCAGTTGGAAGCATTATTTTTATCTCATGTTTAAAAATGAAAACATTGTGACTACTGTTTAGACTCCCTACCGTGGTGATGATTTTAAGTGTTTAGCTATTCTCAGATCTTGAGACTTGGCTGAGAACAATTCCGCAAGCTGGTTCATCCCTTTGGCCTCAGGTACATCCTTTCCCGTAGTCATTGTCCAAGCATGTGATATATGTGACAGGATGAAGCTTGCAGTTTCCTACAGATGGTGTAAGGATCGTTCAGATTTATGTTCAACTGCAACCCTTGGAATCTGGAAAATAAATAGCATTCCGATATGTCACATAATAAATAATAAAATCGGAGAATTTAAAGTATAGGAAAGCATATGCTACAGATTTCTTGCAGGTGGTACACTGTGAGCGCTGAGACACCAAAAACCCAAATGATTCAGTGATAGTTTCATGCCTGGTATCATCACTGCATCTGCTTTTCTTACTGTCAACCTCCTCACACACATTCATTTTGTTCCTTATGTGCCTCAGCTCACCTGCAAACTCCTCATCTCTTCTGGCTCCTCTTAGATCCCCAGTAGCTGCTTGCTGGGCAGGAAGATGGTGTTTCACCACCACAGCAGATTGACTGGTGGCACCTAAACAGCAAATAGCTTCTGGCTCCTGCTGCAGCCTGTTGACAGTAGGGCAAGTGAGCTGGGTTGCGTCTCTCTTCTTTCAAGACATTGATTTTTACAAACCTGAAGAAATGTCATATCTTTGAAGTTTTCATCTCTCCATCAAATGTGATAGAAATTAGAAGATGAACTCAAAATGATATTCTGAAGGTTGTTTGAGGAAACCTGGCAGAGTAATCACAGAAAAAAATCCTTTTAAATTTTTGTAGAAATTTGTCTATGACCGGAAAATAGCAATCCACAAGCAAGTGTTTCAGAGTGTAGTTTTCCTTCCCACACAGACTTAGCTTTAGATCAGCACGTGAGGGGCCAGGGATGACCAGGGACAGGAAAAAGAGGGACAGGAAAAAGAAGACATGAAGGACAATGGTGCTGGTGAAATAGAGTTCAGGGCAGGAATATTGAGGATGGGAAAAGTGAACAGATGGAAAGGAGGCAGACGAAAAGATGATTTCTGAAATGGTTTCCCCAAAGACCTCACATCACTTACTGCTGCTTCGGAGAGAGGACAGCTGTGGTGCAGGCAGGCCCATGGGAGCCCCAGCTGGCTGCCTGTGCCTGCCAGCTAGCTCATATTGACAGCATGAGCAAGGAAGCAACTTCAGCCTGGCAGCTCAGAAAACATTTTACTAAAATAAAAAAAGTTTGCCTTCTTGGAGGAGCTTTTGGAAGCTTGCAAAGCAAAGAGTTTAGAACTCACTTTTCCCCACTTTGGGATGTGGAGGTCAAAGTTTGATCTAATGCTAGCAATTTGTTTTCATTTTTGTTAGAAAAGGTCTCTTCAGGAGTGAGGCAATATTGATGACTTTTACAGTGAACAGCTAAAGTAAAATGTCAGCACAGCATCTGTGGTGGCTGAGGGAGCCTTTACTCTCTCATGGCTCTGGAAGGAGAGCAATATTGAGTTAAAATGGCTCCAGGGCAGAAAAAAAGATGAGCTCACCTAAAATTAGATTAGGGCTCTGGCAACAATAAATCATTTGGAGAGAAGAATGAAAACATTTTCTGTGTTTATTTACCTTTTCTATTTTTATTTTTATTTGCTTAAGTGCTGACTTATATGAGAACTGTGACCCATTTCTGGCAGAAGCCTAGTACAAACAGTGTCATCCATGAAGGTTTTATAGAAACCTCTGCCATTTGAATTAGGTTCATTTCTCTTCAAGCCAAAATGTGGTATCTGACCATGTGGTGTCATTGTCTATAAACAGAAATAGTTTTGTTTCACTCAGATACATGCCATCTTTGCTCTTCTTCATTATGCTGCTTCTGCACCATTCTTGTGTCCAGTCCTGGTCAATGGGAAGTTTTTCAAAGTGTTGCCATTAAGTAGGGCCAGGGTTGAGCCAGTGTCTGTCACACCATGGCATGTGTAGGACATCGTAAGTGGATTCTTAAGGTGCATTCAGGCAGATATTCTCAAAAACAGTATGCTCATTTTTCAAACATTTAGGTATGTTGCTGTTATTAATTTCTCCACACTGTAAGAAGTGATACTTGAGATACTGTGAATTCCCCAGTTTTGTAACCTCACAGAAGAGAATATTATTTCTCTATTCTCGTAAAGCAGTATTCTGTAAATTGCACATCCTAGCATCATCAGTTTTTCATTCTTCAGTAATTATCTCTATACTGATAGTTTTGAAAGCTTTCAATCCTAGTTATTGTGTTTGAATAGAAAAAGAGATGTATTGATGATAAATCAGTAATTATTTTTATCATGATAATAGAAATCAGCAATGTGTTATTTTATATCTGTGTCTCTATTTTCTTTCATTATAGCCAATGCTTTGCACTTTGAGGATTTTTCATCTCTGAAGTTCATAAACATGAGCTGGATAAATACATGAGTATTACCTTGGGATGTGCAACTGTTCTTACTGCTGTTCACAAATGAACAAGCTGCAACATATTGCATGATTTTTTTCCTAGTTTGGTTCATTGTTGTAGGTTTGCATCATGTTCCAGGTAATTTCAGAGTGCAACAAAACTTTTAAGGATGAAATAGTAGTATTATTATTATCTTGTTTGGGCCTAGTTCTAAAAGGCTGTTAGCTTGGTTTATCACACCGTTGTAAGGTAGAAGTCTGTGGTGTGTGTTTTGCATCAGCAATGAAGATCATCTTTTGAGGAGATTAAAGCTAAAATCTATAGTACTGCTATAGTAAATCTTCCAGCCAAAAGTTTACACTACAATATTTCTAGACAAAAATAAGATGCTATTTAGCATAATTGGTTGTTCTGTAATTCTTGTAATTAATGTAATTATTTTAGAATTTCTCATGCATTCAAGAATCAACAAACGTTGCCATTATAACCTGTTTTGGTGCCCAGAAAGCATGAAAAGCTCAGACAGCATAGGAAATCTCTGCTTTTTCATAAAAGCAATATAGTTGTTTTGTGTACAGTAGGCAAACGAAGTCCTTATGTGAGGAAAGTATATATCTGAACACTGCCTGGATGTAGAATCCTTTCTTAATCAGTATACATGGATCTTCTGTAAACAGAAAATGTTTATCTTGAAGGAAAGGTAATATTTCTGATGGACTACTGTATTATTAGCCTTTACAGCTTACAGTAAGATAAAAGAGGTAATTGTCTCCTTAATGCATCTCCGAGGCAAATTTTAAGTGAAGACAAAATGTACCTTAACAGAGTCCACAAATTTGTTTGGGTAGAAATCAGAGTCAAATTGACAATGAAATACTGAATTTTTGCTTAATTTAATCATTTCAGTGTCAGCATAATTGAAGAGTGTTATCGTCAAGTCTCTTTCATCCTCTTTGTCTTCTGAAAGCATTTATCACTATAAACTGATACTCACCAGAAAAAAAAATGGGGGAAGGGAAATGTGCAGCACTAAAAAAAAAATTGGTTTGTTATCGTGGTCATTAGAGAACCTTATAAAGAAAGATTACTGCTTTCTACCTTCATTAGCAACTTGACAGGAGCTCATGGTCCCTGATAGATTTGTTTGCATAATTCCACCTATAATTTCTCTTCTTCTATAAACATAAACAACTTCAATTTTTAAGTATCTAATTATCTGAAGAAACTGTTTCTCTAACAGTAATTGCTTACTGTGCTATTGAAACAGATTTGTACAGAAGGTGTCCATCTGTGTTCAGTGCTGTATTTTTTTCAGTAGATACTGCTCTCCTGGAAAGCATTGCAAGGGAGGCGCGTCTCATTTTTACAGAGTCTTGACAGGAATGGGAGGGACAGAGCCCTACTGGTTTAGATACTGAGGTGTAGTGCTGTGTTCATTAATACTGATGTACAGCTTTGAAATTTAAAAGAATTTTGAGAAACAGTAGGGCCAAATCAAGAAGGAGTTTGCAGCACTTGCAGTAGGAGTAATTTAAAAATTGTGATCTGGAAGTGATCCACACAGATATTGTTAGTTTCTGTCCAAGTATTTTATGTTTAAGTTGCTCTACCTACAAGCACGCTTCCATTTAGAGAGAGTGTCTCAGCCTGAGAGCATCTGTAAGGCAGAGCTCAGCACTTCTACCAGCTGCCTTAGAGACTTGTGATGGCTGTGCCATGAAGGTGCCTATAGCAAACCTAGGGGACTGCTCTTAAGATCTATTTTTTTTCCCCCTAAATCACATCTGGAGAAAAGAAGCCCTCTTTTTGTGTGCATGTGTGTGTGTTTGGGTTTTTTTTTTTTCCCATTTAATTTTATGATTTGGTTCCAACTTTAGGCAGATGCCTCAGTTGAAGGATTTTAAGTCATATTTGTGCATTGCAGAGGAAATGCTTACTGTGGCCTCTGCTGTTAAGGGATGTTCTCTGTCTTTCTTACAGTGCTTTCTTTAAAGGTGTAAAGGAGCAGAGAATTAAGAGTGTGGGGAAAAAAGGTCATAAAGCAAGAAACTTGCTTAGTTCTGGTTATATATTCTGTAATCATTTTTTGCAAGTTTAAGGTCTCGTTTTTATAGTCTTTCACCATTGTATATAGTGTATGTTTAAGATTAGCTCCAAGACCCATCTATCTCCTCAGTCATACCTATTAGCTACCCATAGGGAGTTTGCTACCTGAAATTTTGCATTTTGGATTTCATTCCACTACTGCTGGAGGAGAATTCTGTAACCAAATATTGCATTTAAGATTTTTTGAGAAGGTTGCTGGAAGACCCACGATGGGGCCTTAAAAGTTTTTGAATTTCTACTCTTAGAAATGCTAAATCCTTTTGTCTCTCTGACATTTAGCAATAGTGCTGCAGCAGTACTGGACCAGTGTTCAGCTTTACAGAGTATCGTAGATTAAATTAATAGCAGGATTAATACTATCACAATCCCTGCAGCATACTTGATTCTGAAAATTAACATTCAAAATCACTGTTGTCAAAAAGCTTTGTTCTTCCTCAAATGATTTGTTTAATTATTCACACCGAGAGAGCGCAAATATTGAGGGAAGAGAACACTGGTAGGCTCAGAAGCTATAAGACTCTTAAGACAGGCACTTATTTGTGGCTTTCTTTCAAAGCTTCTCAAGTTTTGTTCAACTTCTCTAATACTAATTAAAATCTAAGCAATTTCTGACAGAATTCCAGTGGATTCACAGTAAAATACAGATTTTTTAAATTTTAGGGGTTTTTTAGAGAATTAGTATGTGTTAATCTCATGTCAGTCAATACACAGAAACAACAGAGAGAGAAAAGATTTCTAACAGCATTGTGCAGTGGGTACAACTTCAAAAGAGCCTCTGTAAAAATTGCAGAGGCCACACTAAAATGTAGGGAACACTAAGGTATTCAACAATATCTACAAAGAATCTTTGTATCTCTGTCTTTTCTTTGCCAAAAAGAGTCCTACAACATCTCTATTGCTAATTCAAGGTTGGATCAATGTGCAGTGCTCCTACTACTTGTGATGGAATTTTCCAGCACTGAATAATTGAGAGCTTTATATTGTAGCCCTTGAGAGCAAAGACAGATTTAGTCTTTTCTTTTTTTGTTTCTTTTTTCTTTTCTGATACCATCCTGCCATTGGTAGAACTAGTGGAGTCCCACCATGGACAGAAATACTAGAAGGCCTATCTGGAGGGACAGAGGCCATCTCCATCTCAGTTTCAGACATGCTGTTCACAGTAGGTCTGTAGGCTTTGGGCCTCAATTTTCTGTAACTTTTCTGCAAATGAAAGCATGCAACAGGATGGAGAAGTGGAAAAGTGCAGGAGGGCTTTTGGGTCTCCGCTAATAGTTTAAGAAATATTCTGAATGTACACCAGAGGTCTGTACTGCGTGAAGGAGAAGAAGGAGGGAGCTTTTGCCTTACAGTTGCTATTGACTGAGGATTTAAGAATTGAAGCACAATTTGCAGTTGTAGAACTCAGTAGAACAGGACACTTACTTAGACTGGAATGCAGTAGAAGTGTGTGTGAGTATGAGCTGCCTGGAGGAAGGGCCCTCAGCACGTGTTCAGTGTTAGGGCAGAGAACTCAAGAATGACATCCCTGTAACTGAAGCAGTGTTCTGCTGACTAGCCCTGTTATGTTAAAAAGTCCCGTTTGCTTTACCTGAATTTTGTTCAGCCTTTGTTACAGTCAGTTATTGTTTGCCTAAACTAATCACAAGAGCAGCATCCCTCTGCAATTTCAAGGATGCTTTTATTTTGACTCACCATTGTTAGTTATATAGAATGTATAAATTTATATAGCAAGTGAGCAATTATTTAAAGTTCTCCTTTGTTTGTTTGCAAGTGAAATAAGGCTGATAGTATGTATGTGTGAATTAGGCAGCCCATGAGTCTTCCCAAAGAAAGAAGCCGGTTTCCTTAGCAACTGGCAAGGATACATGATACCTCTCCTAATAGTTCTTCACCTCTTCCCCAGGTCCTGCTCTCTGTTGCAGCTCGCTCATTATGCACCGCAGCAGATAGCATTCCTGCAGCATGAGCTAATTGTAATGCATGATGGCTGGTAGCTGTCATTGGTATTGAACAGAAAATAAAAAAAAAATTGAATTTGCTGTCTGAGTGTCTGGTTCTAACAGCTTAATTATTTCTCTTATTACTAGTGATACATAGTCCCTGCTGAGGTTTTGCTTCCAGTGGGTATCTCTGGCATTTGTCATTATGGATGATAAGGATAAACACAGGTTTTCTTGCAGCAGAGAGGGCTCTTTCAAGCCTGATAGGATGTAGATTGAGAGAGGAGAGAGGTGATTCTTTCCTTAGCCTTGGCTGCCAGTCTAAAGACTTGGCTCTAAATGCGAGTCATTTTATGTTAATTCACTCCAGAATTGACTAATAGAGCTTCTGCTTCTGCTTATGTGTTGATGGCAAGACATGACTATATTCTCATCAGGAATGTAATTTTCAGAATGGAGAGAACAAACAAGCGCACTGCTCAATATGTTGAACTGAAGTTCCTTTTTACATAGTGCCTTTTTTCTGGAAAGAGCTGAGATTAGAGGTACTTTAACACAGATTTTCATTCTGCATTTTTATAATATTTAATTTATTTTTATTTTCAATGCAGTTCCAAATTCTGATGTCTTGGTTGCAAATACAGTCTTTTGACTACAAATAATCTTTTGACTACCGTCATGTAAATGCTTAAGAACAAGGAAAGGAAAAGAGGCCAACCTGTGCAATAATGATTTTGTACCATAGTCATACCAAGGAGCTGCAGCTAGTCTCGAGGCCCTCTGTGCTAAGAACAGTGTATATAGAAGATCTTCTTCACTTCTGGGACGGAGCAGAGAGCTTGCATCTGGGGGCTAAAAGAATGTTAAGGCAGCCACCATAGTGGCCATCCAATTCAGGGTTATTTTTTATCTCTCAAAATGTTCCTTAGACAGCTTAGGTAAATCAGAAAGGGAAAGAAAAAGCTTTTACTGTGACAGCTGTTTATTCATTCACACCTGTAAAAAGTTGGACACCCAGAGTTCCCACTGAGTGCTGAAAGCAGTAAGCACCTTTTGGGACTGTATAGGTAGGATCCCTAAGTATGTCTTCCTAAATATTACTGTTTGGATTAGTTTGTAATTTTGCAACTATTTGTATTTCTCATTGTCTTCAGTCTTGGTGTTCCCTATATATGCTTATACAATGAAAACCCACAGCCACCATAAGAAGTGAGTAGTGGACTTTGCCTGTAAATAACAACAGTGTTTTTCTTGTGAATAATTTCCCTCTAAACGACCTTAACCCTGTGGCATCACTTAAGGAAAAAAATGAAAAAGAAGAAGCCATTTCTGAGCAAGCAAATATTTAGGCTACATATATATATATATATGTAACCTTGCTCTTTTTGTCAGCCTGTGTTATCAAAACAATTTATTATGTGCTTCAGCACTGTCCTCAGGGCTTCCAAGTAGCATGCTGGTAAAACAGAACATCTTCAATAGCATCTGCTCAGCAATGCTGCATTTCCAGTTTGCTCTTTGTTAAGAGCTACCTTTCATCAGGTACCAAGTCTGCAGGAGTGCAAAAGACCGGATTTTTACAGGTCTTACAAAGGAGACTTGCACAAATTGAATTTTTAAAGTTGCCAAGTACTACTTCATAGAATAAGAAAAAGAGGGAAAATGTATTAAATTATAACAAGCAATGTAGTACTTCAAAATGATTGCTGGATTAATAGTTTGTATCAAATGGCAATTTTAATTCTGTCTCTATTGGAGAAATAGAAAGCAATTAATCTTCTGTAGCACATTGTGAAAAATAGGGGCTTATACAGGATCTCAGTGAGTCTGTTCCTTCACTTAACCTTGAGCTGGGCAATAAATAATTATAAATATAGCTACATCACAAGGCAAAAGTAATTTGGTGAAATAGAATTATCATTTAATGCAGGAATTAGAAATCTGAATTGGGTTTCCTGATGTTCTTTGTTCCAGAAAAGTACGAATTTACTTGTGATTTGTGCATAAAAGAGCGGAGACGGGTTTTATGGAGTGGGATTTATACCCAAGCTATCAGCAAATGATTTGTATTGCAGTGTTGACATAGGCAAATGCTCTTGTGCTCTCTCAGCTATAACTCAAATAGAGCCTCTGATGATAGGACTTGTTTTACAGAGGGGGAGAAGATGATGTCCAAGGTGCATGGGTGTGGTGTATTAACATCTCTTGAATAATTTCCCACTCCTCAGTTAGGGCACCATATCATCAGTACTGCCTTCCATAGAATTTTCAGTGGTATACATCATAGAAAGTTTCTGTTCCATTGTGGTGAGCTACTGAGGAGACTAAAGATACAACTGAGAGCTGCTTCATCCTGAGCTTCTGTCCTGCCCACACAGCTTCACGGGACTTCAGCCTTACCCCTCAGTGCCACACTGCCATTCCTTACAGCTCCCATGCATGCCTTGCAGATCCCAAAGCAGTGTTGTTAACCTTGCTTCACCTTGGGGCTTTTCAGGCAACTCAATGGAAACTGGTCAGTGAAAGGATAAATGAAACATTTATGACATGGGTCATCAGTTCATATCATGGAGCAGTATGCAGGATACTCTGATAAGGAGAGGTAAAGGATATGAGAGAGAAAAAAAAAAGCAGGAGTGAAAAAAGCTCTATTTTTGAGCTCTATCTATTCTATGATTCTATGATTTCTACTCCAGAAACATGCCTCAGCACTGGTCTATAAAAATGGGAAACCGTGAATTTTTTATGTCAAGGTCCTGTTCAGGAAGAAAACATTCCTAAGTAAAATAAAGCAAATATTATTCTACTTTTCTTTGAATTGCTTATCTTTGTTTTCCAGAAATCTTGTCTTGCAATATAAGGAACAAGAAATTTGTGCCTAGGAAGCATAGCTGGCAATGCCAGTGGGTTTGTAGGACATTGTTAAGTCTTCACACTGGTCCTACTAGTTTCATTGAGGTAATTTATGTCTGCAGTGAGCCATATTTATACTTCCATGGTGGAAACTTCACACTGATAAAGTCTCATCTGTTTTTATCCATTTTGTCTATGTGTTGATAGCGAGCTGTGGAGTGTTTACAAACTAAACTGAAGAGATTTCTTTTTTTTATAAAATTTAAATAATTGTAATTTTTAATTGCCCACACACTCATCATTTCTTTTATGCAAGTCTGAGACTAACTAAATGGCTACAAAGGCAGACATGGTATGTTTCAATTTGACAGAGAATATGGAACTAACATTTGTACCTTCTTTCCCCTTTTTATCCCACTTTGATGTATTTACTTGTTCCATTATAAGGAAGAAAGTGAAAATGCAGAGCTACTTATTTTTAATAAGATTTTTAGTTAGTTAGGCTATGTGTAGTCTTTTTAATCCTCAAGTCGGTTTTCTGACCAATTTGAAGCCTGGAGAAGGGCACAGTGAGTTCGATTTCTGTCTACTCATTCTACTTGGTTCTAATTAATGCATTGCATGACTTTACAGTGGTGTTCGGAATGCATTTGGCAGCCATTTTTGCCATAATATGGCCCATTGTGTATATAGAATGATATGATCTATTGGAGAAACAGGTGTGGGCACATGGAAATACAGTTTGCCTTTAGAGAATTGTTTCTAATTGACTAGTAAAATGCTGTTTCCAAGTAGGCCCTAATTAATCAGCAAGACCTCTTTTACTGAGTTTCCTCCTGAAAGTGAAGATACTCAGCACATCCATCAAATAGCAACTGAGAATATGAGGGGAAAAAAGCCTGAGTCTCCAGTTAGCAAAGCAGTTGTATTTCTGTGAAGCAATCCCAGCAGGGCGCTTTGCTGAGTGATAGCAACGTTGGCTTTGAAAAGAAATGCTGAATTTCTTATTTCTCCTAGGTTTCTTGAACTTTTAATACACTTATGGTGGCTACTGCATGCCAAGAAGGTGACTTGGGTGGTTCAAGGTGAACGATGGCACACAAAATGGGCTGCTAAACCAAACCCATTCTCTGATATTCCCTTAAGTGGCCTCACACCTTTTTTTTTCATCTTCTTTTCATTCTGTTGTGCTGTGCAAGTACTTCAGTACTTAGTGAGCTCCAATCATGCTGCGCTCACTAAGCACAAAAGTAAATGTCAAAAACTTGTGTTGAATATCTGTTTTACAACAACATTGTTACAGTGCTTTCAAAAGCTTTCAGTCTGGAGATCTTTAATCTGGAGATGAAACAAGCGATAACCTAGTTTCTGTACTATAGTGTAGTATTTTGAAAATCTCACTAAGTTTTGTTAACCAGAAATGTGGTTTTGGTTGATTTTTTTTCTGCATTGTGTTGGTGAGAGATCTATTACACTGAGAGGTAGGACTTCTCAGTGCACACTTTGCTGGTGATGGAACAGGGGCGGATATTGGTGGATCTGCTGTGCAAGTGGTTGATTTTGGACTTTGCATTAGTAGATGAGAGAATATGTCATTTATCTTCTCGATCAGGAATTTGGGAATGAGATTTACTTTTTAAGAAAACTCCCAGCTGTCTATTGTTTAGTGCAAGGTCCATAGAGCTTAGTGGTTAGAGAAGGATATTTGCAGGGAAGGTGGGGCTTTCTGGACATGGAAAAGGGGAGAATGTGTGAGTGTCCATTACAGGAACCAGGCCTCAGAAAACCAAATGCTTAATTTTCAAGTGTTGACTTATTTTCAAAAATCTGAAGAACTAGCTTGTTAGAGTGAAACACAGAAGTCCAACAGTTAGGTGGGGTATAGTTTCGTAGTTGGCTTGTGCTGCAAATGAGCAAAAGCCATAACTTTCCAAATTGTTGTTCAATCCCTTAAGTAAAGGTCACGTGTCATGTCTTTCAAGTGGTTTTGAAACTAGGGATACCTTTAGGTTCATTTTCCAGTGATGCCTATGAATTGCTTAAGAAACTCCCTTAGTTTTGATGCACAGTGAAGGTAGTAAAAGCACTGTTTTAGGATTCAGTATATCAGCTGAATTTTTAGCTTTGCTCAAAAAGTGTCTATCCAAGAATTTTCTATTGCTTTCCAGTGTCTAAAGAAGGACAGAACTAAGAAGAAGATACTGAATTTGTCATTTTTAAACCTTGTTTCTCTAAACAACTGCAATTTCTACAACTCAGTGTATCTGTCATATAGAAACACAGCCTGTGGACTGCTGGTGCCCTTGGGAAGAATTTTGTTGGGCACATGAGCTGCCTTTTGTTGCATGAATACTTCCTAGTACCAGCAGTTGTCTTGTTTAAAAAGTACTTAAGGTTTTATTTTTTCTTTTAAAAAAATTTGTGAAGTTAAAAGCAGTCACCATATGATAGAAGGAAAGGTGAAAGAGGCAAGACTTATTTAAATGGTTCCCCCAGTTTGGCTACTTTCATATGAAAACCAGCTGCGTCTTTTGACTTGCCCTGTTTTTCTCCTGCAGTGGAGTTGTGGGCCACTGAAGTGCACATGCTTGCATCCGTTTCTGTTCAGGTAATCGTGTCGGGGATATGAGCCCCATCTTTCACAGTAGGATTTCCTTACATATTTAAAGTGCTTTCCTGAATAAGAACTTTTTTCCCTGTATCTGAGGCGCAAGATCAAGAGCGGTACTGAGTGATACTTCTTCCTGAGGAACAGTGAATTCTATTTGGATCCCAACTGGCCAGCAGCTGATTTTTTAACACCTTCAATATCTCTGCTTTGATGACTCCAAGGCCAGAGAAGTTTGTGTGGAGCATTTTTTCCAATTTATTTTTCAGTAGGCCTTGTGTCCATATGTTTCTTTCCAAAGAAGAACATGCTTTATACAATTAACAAAAGCCCCACGTGCGCCTTCTGAGCATGAGGACAACGTGCTAAGTAGGTACGTACTCCCCCATACAATTAAACAAGGAGGAAAGATAACTTGTGGCTTCAAGGACCAGTTCTCCCCAGGGCAGGAGGTTAACATTTGACAAGATGACTGCCCTTTTGAAGTGTCCCAGTAAAAGCAGATGCAGATTTCATTGAGGCTTAATCTTTTGAAATTTACTTTGCCTACTCAGCATACTTCTCACAGGATTTTTTCCACAGCTCACAGAGGATCCATCTGGAGAAAACTGCTAAGCAATGTTTACCAACCCATCTGTGCTCTTGAATGTCTAGACCTGTGTAAGGGCTGAGGTAAAGTCTTTATAAGCTGTCATGCTGAAAACCATTTTGAAGTCCTCCTGTGGTTTGCAACATAGAAAATATGAAGATTAGAAATTCTGCTGGGGCGTTTTTCAAATTCATTCAAATTCTTCAGCAATTTTTAGGTCAAATTCTGTTGCTGATTATTAGGGAGTTAAATGCTGCATCTCATTTGTATGGGCCTAAGTCACTGGAATTAAGGTTGTAAGGACTACTTTTGCATTGCCTTTTCCTGATTTCTAAATATTTAACCACACCATCCTAGTGCTCTCTGAGGCCGTGCAGACACAAATGCATTGTCTGTGTTCCCATTTTTGAAAGCTGAAAGTATGACCCCTAAAGACAATGCAGCTGTAACTAAGCAATGACAAATTTCTCAGTTTCCAGTGCTTGATTTTCATTTCAGGTATCTGCTGGTCTCTGTACAGATGTCTGTGTGTGGTTTGCTGCAGATTTATTTGTCAAGCTTTTTTCTTACAGCTTTAGGAATAACTGCAGTTCCCTGCTGAAGGGTCCTTCAGTAGTAAAAGTGCTGTAATCAAACCATGGAAGAGAAGGGCTGGTGTGAAGGGAACCTTGGGGAGTATGAGACTTCTCTTCACTTTGGGCCTTAACCTACTGGTGTGAAGTGACATTTATTTGGACAGGTGCATCTGCACAGACCCTCCTGCACCACCAGAATTCTTATTTGTGTGCAGGGCTTGGGAGAGAATGGTGCTGCATGACTAAAGTGTATATAGGTTTTCCATCCTGGCTAGTTCAGCCTTTGGTCTTGAAAAGAAGATTATTATCTACTCTAGTTAGAATTGTATTTTTATTTTGTCAGTGTGTTACAATAGAGCCTTAGCAAGGAGATACCAGTTGCCCTTGCTTGAGAAGTAATATTGATCCCAAGAAGAATAAGAAGCTTTTATTTTCTTGTTACAAAAGATTGCAATTTTGATATAACAGAAACTGAAAAATTGAACATAATAAAAGGCAGAATTTTCCTTCAGCTTGAAGGGAAGCACTGGAAAAAGATGTTTTAGAGTTACTAGGTGTAAAGGCAGGTGGTAAAATACTTTCAGCTTTTATACTATATTTACCATTTATGGCAGCTTTCCAGAACCACTGTCTCAGGCCTGGGAAACCTGCTACTTCTTTCCTTGTAGACCTAAGGAACCTGTCATGGAGCATTTCCAGTTTTCATCTTAACTTGTTTGTGTTGCTATAGTTGCTAGAGCCCTTGAGCAGAACCATGGCTAGGTATTACTGAATATGTAGTAAAAAAGAAGGGAGGTGGTGGGGACTATGTACCTCAGCAAGTTTCAGAGACCTCCTCCTTTCCTTTCCTTTTGATGGTGTTTTCTGTTTAATCTTTCCTTGCAAAGAGAATCGTGAAATCGTAAGTCCATCACACGGTGTTACAAGATGCTGGGTTTTGTTCTTTAATGAGATCTCAGAGGCCCAGGACGCCATTCCTGTTCTCCCTTTGGAAGAAAAATGAACTGCAGCTGCAGCAGCTACAGTGGCTGCTGTGGCCAGAGAGGCTGGGAAGCTGTCAGGGGAGATGGAGCAATAGTTTTACAGTAAATTAAGCTCTTTAGACAAAATAACATCTGTGCCTACATGGAAAAGTTAGCTTTCCAGGGAAGTGTTCTGAAAGGTATTTCAAAGACTGCAACACAGAAATGGGTGTTTGGGAAGAAGGTAGATTTGGAACCTATTTAAGAGTGAAATTTTCCAGGAGGCCAAGGATATTTGGGGTTAGAGGTTGTGGCAGAAATATAAATAAGCATTTTCTGGTCACTTTTACTGCAATTACTGGAATGCTGTGGGGGTTATTTTGTTGCTTCAGGACAGCAAGCTGCAAGCAGGTGATGGGTCAGAGAAGGGTATTCTTATTTCTTCTGCCATTGAAATAAAGACAGAGGCTGTGGCAATTACTGTTGCCTCCTACCCTATTTGAAGCAGAGAGGGGAGAATGCTTCACCTGCTCAGAGATGAAGTTTAGTAGAATTTTTCTGGTCTTTTGGTAAGGTAGAATTTGAGGGATGCTGCAAATGTTTCTTTTTTTAAGTGACAAATGTGAATCTGAAGGGTATAGACAAGAAAAAGAGAGGGGAGGAATTCCTTGTTACATTTTTGAGATCCATGTTGTTGTTACCAAAGAAACAAAAATGCTCTCATTCTTCTCCTTTGCTTGAAGAAATCTATTTCTGCCTTGTATTTCTATTGTGTTATTAAAAAAATCATAATTACAGTGTACTAAACTAATTCTTCTACACTGCATTAAGCGTAAAATAATGTTGAATCCATATTTCCATTACCTAGCAATGAAAAAACTATTAAGACTAAGGCTTAACACACAATCAATGCAATTCCTGCAAATGTTTCTACAGAAGCATGGTGCTGCAGAGCTGTAAATAAATGGAAGAGATAGCCTGAAATTTTCTGTAGTATCTATACTACCCGAAATTTCAATTCAAGAAAAAAAAAAAGTTCTTTCTTCTAATCATTATATTGCAACTACAAAGGGGGCAGGTTCAAAAAGGTGCCAAGCTTGTCTTTCCTATATGCTTTGGGGAAATTAGGAAAAATAACTATTTAGTTTTATCACTTCCGCATTTTCTCCAAGCCTCCATCTGTAGAGAAAGTGTTTGGCTCATTTACTTTTAAAGAATCAATCTTTATATAGGTGTTTTATATAATTTCAGTTATGGTGTCACTGGGACATTTTTCATCCAGAGACTGTAAATACAGAAACACAATTCTAGGACATTTACTGGCGTAACTCCAGGAACAACCAACTTTCTCTAAATGTTAAACAAATCCGTTCTGTAAGTATGCAGTATGTCTGAGGTCCTCAGGTTGTACAGTAATGGGTATTGTAGAAATGGTCTAGATACTCATTATCACTTCCCAGGGGAGTGTTTTGGATTGAATAAAGTTAAAAATTCCCATCAGAAACAGCGTCTTCATTAAACGTGCTTTGTCTTTTGGAGATGAGCTGACAACAGTATAACTGCTGACAAAGTTCTTTCAATCCATGGCAAAATGTGACTGTTTTGGCCTAGTCATTAATTTCTCCTGTTGCTCTGAATTTAGGAGCTGTAAAGACACAAAGATGTGCTTACGAGCTTATCAGAATAGAAGATTGTAATAATTGGAAGCAGATACAATTTATTAAAATTTCCCTAGCAGTATGAGAAGAGCCTGCCATGGGGCTCTCTTTAGCACTGTCCATGGATGTGCTCTCTTCAAAGGAAACCTTCTGAAGTTCAGGTTCACTGTGAAGTCAGTCTTGATCTATACTAGTACGCCAGAGGGTAGAATTTAGACCAAAGTGTCTTAAAATAATTTTTCAATGCTTTACATTAGTAAAACCTTGCTGTGGGGTAAGACTGTCACAATGCTCTTTCTGTGCTCCTTTTCCAGTGCTACTCTGAGCCATGGGAAGAGCCTAGCTCTTTCTGTGAGATTGGACTGGTGTCATCAGTGAACAACTGTACCCATAACTTGCTTTCCTCTCAGAAGTGGTGATGCAGGTGCCAGCACGGCTGTGGTGACCCCAGTGTGGCCAAGCCCCCATCCCGTTCTGGGTATTAGCACAGCTAAGCCGCAGCAGCATTGTGACTGGGTCACTTTACTTGCTCTGTTGAAGCTGTGCAGTGGCAGGTGTAGGCAAGGTCTACAGTAGGCTGACAGCCTGTAGGTCCACAGCCTCCAGGTGGCTTCAGTGCCTACAACCTGGAAGCAGGAGGCAGCTATTTTTCACCTTCCACCTAAGAGGTAGCATCTAAACTCTGATCTTCTGTGCCAAACTTTGTTCCAGAGCCAATTTGTAAATGCTTTGTATGTCAACTTTAGCAGGGAAGTCCCAACCACTCTCACTATCATAATGTTATCTTCCAAAGAGCCGACAAAAATATAGCTTTGATGTGTTTCTTTTGGTGCTCAGATGCCGTTGCATGTGAGGTATTATCATGAAAACCACATTATCACAGTAACTCAGGGCCTTCGGGCATCTGATGTTGCCAGTTGCCTTCACTTCTTGCTGGTATGTAATTTATCACCAGCATGGCCTACCCTGCTAATATGTGCCCTTTGTGGGCAGAGGCGAAGCTAATATACTTTCAAAGTGTATTTGAATTGCTTCCATAAATCACAGCTGTCACTGTGAGCAGTTTTATCACTTGCCCAGAACAATATGTTCATGCTTTACAGTCTCGATACTATTCTGGACTTTTATTTGTATAATTTGTAATGCATCATGACTTATTTTATCAAACAATTTTGAGCAATCCTGATTTTCTTTTTATCATTTTATTTTTACATGGAAACTTTGCCTTGGTCTGTAAAGAAGAGAATTTTTATGCTAAATGCTTTATAGTTGTAATTATTATTTTTTATTATTAATCAGCTCTAAGAACACTTGCAGTTTGTTTTCTATTAGTTAATTTTCATTCTTCTAAGATGTTCATGCAGCTGGGGTAGCTTTGTTTTTGTAGCTCTTATCCTCCCCCACTCTGCTATGTACCAGGAAGAGCAGCTACATGGCAATCCTAGGCCATGGAGTTGGACATTGGGGAGGACGAGCCTCCCTGCCTCATAGATTCTATTTACTATCTGTGCAGAATATCCACCAAACCGATCAATTGTGTGGATTTAAAATAAAAAGCCTCGTGAATCCGCAAGGAGTCCTTCCCTTGAATCCGATCGAAAAGAGCTGGGAACATGAACACCACTTACTCAGAGCTGTGATATGGTGCCCCGGCTCAGGCATGGGCTGGGGAGGGGGACAGCTGTGTCTCAGCAGCCAGACTCACTCACTTGTGCAAGGACCAGCTGTGCTCACACTGCCTGCCCACCCTGTCCCTGTCCCAGGGTTGCTGAGTGGGACTGCTTCCATCTGCCAGCTCAGCCTCCCCACCAGGCGTGGGCCTGGTAACATCACTGAAAGCTCTGCACAGACACAGGCTCATCCATCATGTTTTTCTTCTTCTGCTACGGTGGTAGATCTGCTTATGAGTGTGACCTGTGACTGGTTTAGGACTTCGCAGCAACAAGAGACTCTCCTCAGCTCTTTCTCAGTGATGCTCTGATATTAAATGCGCTGTTACTAGAACAGCCAGTAAAATGTCTCCTTTTTATGGCCATGCCTGAAATATCCGTGAATATTTATGAACCAATTTGCCATGGCTTCTCCTGTGATGGGAAAAAAAGTTCTTTTTTTTTTTTTTTTTTTTTTTTTTTTTTTTTTTTTTTTTTTTTTTTTTTTTTTTTAAGTTGATGCATTAGCTCATTCCAGAATAAGAGAACAAGGTCTATAAAGCAGTCAGTTTTATAATTAAAAAATTATTTATTTGCAGCAGATATTTTTGCTAAAATGTGAGGACTGTGTTCTTCTGTTTTTTAGTTTGAAGAAGTTATGCTAATTGCTTAAAAGGGAACAGTATCTCTAATGTAAGGAAAGATTTTAGGGTGTAGATTGAGTTCCTTGTCATGAGTAGTCTAAAGGTATGACTTAGGTTTGTCCTTTTACAGAAGTTAGTGTTTATTCTCAAAGTTTGTGCTCAGAACGAGCAGTAGTTGCTAAAGAACGTTTTGCAGATGTGTTTGCAGATCCTGTGATTTTCTCTTTTCAAAAATTTTAGCTGCACAGACATTTTCAGCAATTGGCTAGGCACATCAGCTACCACTTCAGAAACTCATGTTGTAAATTTTATATGAAGAGATGTTTTTGGCAGCTGCTTTGTGGTTTGACTTTCAGCTGCCCCAGAAAGGGTATATGCTATCCAGACCATGTAAGCAAGAAGCAAGTATTTTAGCCTAAGGATGACTTGGATGATAGTACTGAATTGAATTCAATAATTGCATGTAGAGAAACGCATCTATACTCCTGCCCACATGCATAGATCATTTCAAAGGATAAGAGGATCTAAGGATGGAAGAGACTCCTGATTCTGTGAATAAAAGCACTAAGAAACCTGCTCTTCCCACAGAATACATCTCTCCCACCTCAGCTAAGCTTGGGGAGCTGGCAGTTGCCTTTTAGCAAGCATTGCAAAGCCTTTGCAAACCCTTCCAGTTTAAGTTGAAAATGTTCATTCATACTGGTTTGCTGACAAATCAGAGATGTGATGAATCAGAGACTGTAGTTAAGATTTTGCTCTGGCAGATGTCTCTTACTATGCCCTCTTCCTCACCTTCCTGCCAGTATTGACAGATTTTGGGCTCTGGGAATTTGGCCATACCCTTGCAGGCACTGGCAGAAAAGAACCCTGAACATCTTTTTTGGATCAAAGTAGGGTTCTCCATTCAGTTGAAAATTATGCAAAGCTCTGTGTGTAACTCTTAGCAAATCCAGCACTTAAAGGTCTCTTTTTGAGATCTTTGAGATATATTCAATATAATCTTTATAGGTTATATTGAAGATTAGGTGTTTTTCTATTGACTTTATCAATTGAGTATATAGTACTTCTCATCACTGCTGGACTTCACATGTCTTATGAAGGTGTCATTTCTCAAAATCTGACTTTACAGATGAGAAAACTAATAAGCAAAAAAAAGTAATGCACTCAGAGTGCCTATCCCAGACAAGCAAAAAGCTATCAAAATTTATGATGTATGCAAGGAAAAAGTTCTGCTGCTGGCTTGCAAACTTACCTTGACCACACACCCAGGCTGATCTGCAGTATTTATGCTGAGTTGAAGACTCCATATGTTTATGGTCTTTATTGTGCATTTACCATAGCTCTGAATGCTTAGCTGGCATCCATCAGGAATTCAGGCTTTACAAATATTTTTGGCCATGAAGATTGTAAACACAGCTTTGCTGGGGTTGCAAAATATTAAGTGTGCCGTGTAACAGCAAATGCTCTGTAGCAGCTCTGCCCCAGTGATTTCTGAGAGCAGACATTGCCCTGGAGAGACCCACGGCAGACAAAGCACGAATATTCAGGAGACTTTCCTACATTTAAATTTGTGCTATGTTTTGGATTTTTCTTGCTATTGAAAGTAAATTTTGCATCATTTACAGTTGCACAGTTGCAGATACTTTGAGGGGAGATAAGGGGATCAGGACTGATCCTATGGGTTTTGCAGAACAAGTCTGCATAAAATGCTTTTGCTTGGCAGATCAGCCTTCTCAGGCTGTTGCTCTGCTTGAGTTAATATATGTACCCTTTTGCCGCAATAACCCTGGACAAGCTACAGTGGGAGTTTTCCAGCTAATGTGCTGTGCAGTGAAATCTGGGGATGAGCAAGTGCATAGAGAGGTTTTCTTTCATGTAGCTGAATTAAACTATGCTCTGGCTAAACATTTTGACATCTGTTGACCATAGGCCTGATTCCAGGCTTTCTCAAGCCCACAGAAAATGGCACGAGTGAGGCAGGGACTTGGGGGGCTGATGTCTGCCCAAGCACTGTCAGCCTGTTGTCCAAGTCGGCAGAGACTTGGGAATCAATGTGAAAAATAAGTAATCTCTTCTCTTCATCTTCCCTCTCCCTTTTCTCTTTCTTCTGCTTTCTTTGGGCCCAGATTTCTTGGCAAAGCTGTACAGTAAAGCTTGCTGATTGCTGCTGAGTGTAATTTCTATTACTTTCTTTTGTGAATACAAAACAAATGTGTGACTCCAGGTGTTAATCCTGATGTTTTCAAAAGTGACACTGAACTCTTGTTAGAAAAGGCAAAGATGAAAGTTTACATCCACAGTGCATTCCCCTTTTTTCTTTTTTTTTTTTAATGTTCATATTTTTCTACCCACCCAATGCAAGAGCTGAAAATGCATTTCCCTGTGATATGGAGATAGGCTGGCTTTGCAGATTTAGCTGCCTGGTTCATCAAAAGGGTTTATAAAACTGTGTGAACAAGTTATTTTGCAGAACCCTTGTGCAGTTAAAACAAAAACTCAAATTCCTGTGAAATGAGCCTCATACCTCTCACTCCCCACATCCCCTGCAACCAGGGCAAACCTGATAAAACAAAAGCTTTGAATTGCCTCTGGATAGTAAATCAAATTTTCTTTTCTTTGGGGGGGGGGTAGGAGTTAGAAATTGATAGTGTTCTATTTGGAATGTCAAAAGGGAATGTTTTTACTTTTTCAGACATTTTTTGCTTTTACTCATTTATTCGCTTCTTGGTAAGATGCACAGTTTGGCCACAGGGTACTGGGGTGACTGCATCTGTAGATTTTGCCGTTCACCTCCTTCCAAGGAAAAAGCTTTAGCTGGAAGATACAGTCCAGCTGCAGTGCAGTCATCAAATGTATTGCTTTTGTACCTCTGGCAGAATTGCAATTAGTGTTTACATTTCTGCAGTGATCTGGAATAGAGTGGATGCCTAGAACAGAGACTAATACAAAGTACATGTAGGTACTTTACAGGTCTTTTGCCTTGTACTTCAAGAGGTAAAGGGAAGGGAGTGTCTTAATGATTGCTTTAGCAAAGGCTTAACCCAATTTCCTTAAAGCATTTTTTAATTAAGAAAGACAAGAGATATGAACTAGGGTCTGCTCTAAAGTAGAAGGCTTGGTAATTGCAAGGCAAACAAGACTGGGAGCACCCTGTGTCTGTGCCACAGAATTGAAGTAAGTTACACTTCTCCCTGATTGCATTTTGGTTTATTATTTGCCAGTATCTCCTGGTATGTAGCCACTGCTTATTCTAATGGGTCTTTCATATAGGTACATATATGTGCATTGGGCCATGCAGGCTCAGTCCTGTCTTGCTGCATTTTAGCTCTTGTAGGTTAAGCAGTGGCTGTGCAGAAGGAGAGTTGAGAAATTAATTGTTTTCATATATTGTAGAACTGAATTTTATTGGAATAAATAATCGATCTCTCACTGGAGATCCCCTCCTTCAAGGGGATGAGTTCTCTGGCCTCAGTCCAGAGGTGTGTTCAAGCCTGGAAATCATTACTCTGAGATCAAGAAATTAGCTGATATGCTTAAAAGTTAAGCAAATGCTCAAGGGCCCTGTTGTACAGGGGCCATCACTATGGTACAGGCAAGTGCTTCTAATGTGATACAAAGCTGGTTAAGGTTGATTGCTAACCCCAATAGTCTTTGGATTGTGTTCTGCATGAGTGCAGTTGGAAAAGATGAAATTTTTGCAGTTGGACCCATGTGGGCAGACATATGCTACATCAAAGTCATGTTGGCTTCAGTATCATCCTTGTGTCTGTTTGCATCTAGCTGGGGGATGTAAGCCATAACTTGTTGTGTCCTTATGTTAGAGGTAAATAAAGAAACCCAAGTCCTTTTCCTCAGTGGTTTGATACCTATACGCGTAGGCAGAAGCAGTGGGGAGTACGAGTGCCATTAGGCAGTAGCACTGCCTTTGTGTCAGGCAGTACTTAGAGCTGATATTGTGTTTATGAAAACTGTTTTGTGAGGCTGAGCCACAAAACAAAGCCCAGCTTGCAAGGGTGAAAAGCAGGGATCGTTAGGTATATGGTGCTTGCAGTCATTTAATCCAACTGTAAAATGCAACACAGTACAGTGAGCTGTGCATTACCAGCACAGTGCAGCCTTCCTCCAGTAGACAAGATGTGGACAGGGGCCTGTACATTGAGCTGTGTGGAAATAAACAGCATGGCAAGAAGCAGCAGAAGCAGGAGGGACCATCATCTCTGTCACTGAGCTGGTGAGCAGCAGCCTGCCTGAGCAATCCCTGCTCAGAACAGGACTGTAAGCACTCAGCACACAGATTTTGGTGTACTTTCAATAAAAGTATTGTGCAGTTCTGCTCCTTTTCTCTGGGCAAATTATTTCTCTTGGATTCTTATTTTCCCATCTCCAGCTGTCTTGTCTATTCAGAAATGCATCATCTTCAGTTTAGGGACTGCAGCTATTCCTTCAAGTTTTCACAGTATCTGGCATGGAGGCTCACCTTGAGCTTGTGCTTGTAGATATTTCAGCAGTATCAAGAGCTGATACAAAGATATCAAGCTGATATCAAGTCCAAAGTTATAGATAGATCAATGCACAGGCACTCGACAATTTTTATGCTCAGACCTGCCTGTATTTATTTGGGGTCAATACAGAAAAATCACACTAGTAGGGATAAACCTGCTGAAATTCAGTGAATCTGTGGTTTACAGCTTGCATGGAAAATCTGATCCTGCTGGATTTGTATTTGGCGTTTTTTTGACTCATAATTTTGTTTTGGTGACTAGCTGTCCCATTGCACAGTTCTTAGGAATTTGATAACAAAAACAAATGGATACTGCATATAATTGTTATGCTATGGCCAGGAACTATTTTTTAAACCAAAATGCAAACACAGGTACATGTAGGCAGTAGTGCATAGGGTACTGTTTGTCTAATGAGCTTCACTGACTTGACCGTACGTGCCTCCAGCCTGTTCTATGTGCAAAGGATTAACCCACCTCCTGCTTCCTTTTCCATTCAGCACAGAGCAGTTGTGCACGGTCAATTCATGTAGCCCCACAGATGATCAGTAACTGGGACATTTATTGTTATCTTCTTGTATCTTGAGCCCTGTCACTCACAGCTGCAGGTACTTTTGGCTGGAAAAATAGCCTTAAGTCTGCTGTCCTTGGAAAGGCCAGGCATGTTATTCTCAGTGGGGAAAATTATCATATTGCCACCTAACTCAGGTGAAGAGGTCATTCTGATGCAATCAGAAAGAAAAATCTCTCTAGTGGACTACCTTGAGTAGATGTTACTTGAGTGTTTTCATTATTTATATGAACTCCCCTGGGTAGCCTTGTACTTGACAACTGCATAGTGCTGTTCTGGAGCACTGATATAGATATGTGTATGTGTGTGTATGTATGCATACCAAGAGCTCAGTTAGCCAATTTTTTTAATAAGGGTTTGAATTTATACCAGGTGGAAGTTTGTACCAGAAAAACAGAAATTTACTATTTTGCATGAAAAATATTCCTATGTGAAAATGAATATGTTTGTACCAAACATTGCACTTTGCAGTTCTGCAGAGTACATCTCTGAGTAGAGAGGTGAGAAAAGAGAAGGGTTTTTTTGCAGTCTTCAGCCAAAGCTATTGTTTTGGGTTTTTTTCCCCTGAAAATAAGAGAAATAAAATAGTTTATATGTGCATCATTTCTTCACAGTTTGCTGCAGGTCTTAGCTTTCAAGAAAATTCTGTTTATCTGCAGGAATGTTCGGACACTTTGAATTGAACAGAATCTTGAACGTAATTTTATGTAGTCAAATGAGAAATCTATAATATTTTGTTGGCAAGGGCATCCCTCTAGATGCCACTTTTCAATGTGAAGCATGACCTATGATACACCATATGCCAAAGGACTCTTACTATCAACACAAATGAGTTCTTCCATTGGTGTTTTAGTTGTATATTAGATATTCAAAAACCTCATAAAGAGGAATTGCAGCAGACTACATCAGTCTGTGGCCATGGTAAGGGCTACTACTATATTGGCATCTGTTTTGGTCTTTAGGCAGTAAAGCTCTCTTAGGAGCAACCCACAAATTCTCCAAAATTTTCTGTTGGCCTGCCCATGGGTCTGTGTTAACTCTCTTTAACATGGTCAGGATTGGAGGGCAGGGGCTGAGAGCAGAAGGATTATACTTGACTGTTCCCTAGAGCTATCTGGGACCTCCCTGTTGCCATGAGAACCATGCACCAGCTTGCAATATGTGCCTTCAGCGGCTTAGCTCTGTCAGGTTGAGAAGGCTTCACCCCTCTTGGAATAATGTTTTCCAGGTCCTGTAGTACTCTCCCTGCAGGTACCTCAGCTGGCTTTGGGCATCTACAATGCTCCAGTGTAAACCCTTGTTCATTGTACTGGCCTAAGGAAATGCCATGCCCCCAAAGCTGTTGAGCCTGTTCATGTGGCTCCATGGATTAACTTAGTTCAAAAGCATAAAATACTTTCCTCCTCTCTCTCTATTTCACCTGTGTCATTTGCTGCCTGAGTGACTTTTTTTTTTTTTTTTTTTTTTTGGAACTTGAAATGCACTCTGTATTTGAAATTCCCTACTTTCTTTCCAAAGATCTGCCGTCATTCGGTCGAGTCCGAGAATCCTTANAGATTACCAAAACAGCTGCACATGCTCTGGGTTAATGCATTTAAGTCAGGCTCCAGGGTCTGGGCAAGTGCCAAGATCCTGGATCAGCTGCTTTACCAGAATTAGGCTGCTGTAATGGAGCCCTGCATTATTGTGTTGCAATTATTTTGGCTTGCAGCTGGCTGTTCACTCTATTTTTTTACTGAAGTGAGATGAAAGGATTTTGTCTTAAAAATAGAATTTTCTTTTCAGAATCTTACAGAAGCTCAGAGTTACATACCGTGTCTGTAAGAGGTACCCCTCTGTTTATCTTCAGATTTATCTTCAAGGAGAAGGGCAAGTAATATTTGTCATAGTTTTTGAAGAGCAGGAACAATGCTAAAAGGTCTCAAAATATAAACCAAAAGTGTATTGAAACAAAAATAAAATGAGTGAATAAAATATTATATAATTACATGGATTTAGGTTCTCAGCAAGAACAGGTTTATTTTCATCATCAAGCCACTTACTAGTAACAAGCTCTTAAAGCTGTCCCTACAATTCGGAAATCCTTTGTGTAGAGAAATAAAAGAATGGATCCAGATTTTAAACTAAAGAAAAAAATTTCTCCAGCCTTGAATCTCCTGTATTTGTATCCATTCAAGCTCTTTTTGATGCCTATTTATATATATTTCTTGTCAAATAACAGCTCACTCAGGTTCTCCAAGTGATAGCAAAAAGTAAACTGAATGCAATCTTTTATCTTTGAACTGTTCAACTGTGCCCTTCTTCATGTTCTTGTTAATAATGCCAGGTCTCTCAGGAGCACTCTCACGCAATTTTATCACATAAGCTTTTTGTTTGACCTTACCTGCTGTTCTCCCCTGGAACATAAGGGGTGTGGGGGGGGAAGCCAAAATGCCAGCCTGCCTTAATTAAAATTTTAGTCTCAGAAGATGTTGCAGTATGTGATTTCATTAGTTATATAATGAAAGTATTTAATCATTCCTCTTACTTGTCTGGGCCTTTTTACTTAGTAGTGAGGACACTGAGTTTTAAACTAACTCTTTTCGGGTGTAGAAAAGTAATTGCGGGCTGGGTGTGCATCTTTAGGCGATTAATAAAGTCATTGTATCCGTGATTTCGCATGTTTGCCCTAAAGGTAGTTGCTTGGATGATGAAGTAGAAGGCACTAAGTAGGAGTTCAGCGCTCTTTGCAAAACGTTTTTCCCCCATGGGACAGCGAGCATGCATATAAATGTTTTTTAAAAGATAATGCTATTCCTCATTTCCAGCAGTTGGAACTTGGCATCATAGAAAAAGGGTAAAAGAAAAGATAATGCGTATTTCTGTGGCATCTAAGAAGCTCTAATTCTTCCATGTGCTATGTCGTGTTACTTTCATCATTTCTCATTGCCATAATCTAAATCACCACAATAGTGGGCTTTCTTCCTCCCAGATGAACCCATTTGTTGAATAGAGTGACTGTTCTCAAGGAAAAGTGTGCACAAAGCATCGTATCTTAGCTTTCGTAAAGAAATACCTTATTCCAGCTTATATAGGAAAAGCAGACCTAACAAAAAATATTTTTGAGGCTCTGATCCTACACATCTTTTGAAATGGGAGGGTTTACTTTGCTAGGGGACTTGTGTTATTCCCCTAATTTTTTTTTTTCCATTTTTTTAGCAGCTGAGAAGTGCCACCAGTTGGCAGCATTTTCTAAATAGCGCATGAAACCAGGTATGCTTCAGATGCTCTGTGCTTTGTGTTTCTTCCAGCCCCTAGGGTTGCAAAACAAGTAAAACCAGGATTTCATATATCTTTTTGAGAAAGAATAAAGCAAGAGGACAAGGAAGTAGGTAGGTTCAGCTAGAGAAGACAGATCCTGCTTGAACAGTTGAGCAGAACTCGCCTCGTGGGGGATTTCAGAGCTGTTATCCGCAAAAAAAAATTAAAATTCTAGTGTATCAGAGTATTTTCATCAGCAGTTTTTACCAAATCCAACAAATAGATTGCTCTGAAATAGTCCAAAATTGCAGGAAATTTCCCAGTTTTATTTCTTCTTCTTCTGAAGCTAGATGAAGATGTTTTCACACTATTCCTTTTGTGGGATTTATAGCTTCGTAAACCAGAGAGAGAAAGAGGGTGGGGAAGACAGGCAAACTGTCTTTTATCCAGTATTTTTCTTCTTTCTTTTGTGATAATAAATCTTACTGGCTCATATCTCTGATGCATATGCATCTTGTTGAGTTTCTTAATGCAGCCGAATATGGCTCTTTCTCTGTGAGTCTGACAGCAAGTCTGGCTATTGATCTGTTACCAGGTTTGGAAGCATGAATGTGTTTTTAGCAAAGCTATAGACAATTTAGGAACCGGGAGCTATGATTCTGGCAGCAATTATGTTTCAAGACTCAAAGTTCAACATCCTGCAGTTTTATAACCCCAGCTCTGCAGAGAATTATTGGAGTCACTGTCATTGTAATCACTTCACGAATACATTTACAGGGTTATGTGTTTTCAGTGAATGTAACTGGAGTTCCATTAGCTAAGAATTGTTTTGATCTCACACAACTTGAATGAATCGATGTCATTAGTTTTAAATTTTGAAAACAAAATTAACATAATACCCCATGGTTTCCCCTGCAAGCTGTACTGCTGGAGTGGGATGTGCTTTTGCCTGAAATGAAAGAAGCCAAACTGTGAGTCACTTCTATGAAAAGGCTTCTCTTGTTTTTTTGAGGGTCTGAACTTGCAGAGTGCTGTGGGGAAATGAGTCTGTGTGCTGCTGTGGTTTTTGCCATGTGCTGGTTTTTTGTGTGTTATAAGCTACCTCATACCTCCTAGTTTTCTGTTGCTTCTTAAGAGTTCTTTATTTCAGGCATAGGGTTTTTTCCTTTTGTGTGTATGTGAAAACAAAATAATTGCTTGGTCTTATGTTTTGAGGGGAAAGGGATGAATTTTTAGCACTAAACTATTATGTATTTTTCCTTCTAGCTCAGATGGTATCCAGTTCATGCCAATAAATTATCTGTGATGTCTTCAAGTAGAATATAAAGCTCAAATATCTTACTAAGTCAAGACATTTTTTTGTGTATTGCGGAGACAAAGCAGACAGAGTAGGAGTGGATTGATCAACTGCAGCAGATTTGCTTTGCAGCGTGCTTTGGATTTTATATCCAAGCTTAAACTACAAAATTGTTTACAAAGTGTTTCGGATTCCAGCTGCACAAGGTGCAGTTTAAATCTCGAAACTCCAGAAAAGAGCACCAGAAGGGAGACGTTAAATGTGTCTTCTGTGGTAGTCTTCCAAACTGAAGATGCTTTGAGGTGAGGCTAAAATCAAAATCAGCTTAAATTTATAGATTAAGTTTTTCATGAGACATTATTCCATCATTTGCAGTGAAACTTACCAGATAATGGTCACCCACATAATGAAAAAAGCCCCAACATTTTCCTCAGGCAATTAATTGTGCACCCAGTTCTAGCATGTAACACCTGGACATGAGAAACCAGTGTGAACACAGTGCCTTGGAGAAGCACTTCTCCAGAGAAATAGTGCATAGGGATGGTATTGTGATGTCCACATAGGAGGTGAAACACCTGGTGACAATCCAGTACTTGAGAGTCTCACACGAGGTAAGGAGTGTCGTCAGGAGGGACTGACAGACCTCTGTATCAGAGGGCTTTGTTCTGGTTGCCAGGAAACCCTTGGCTGAATTCCTGCTTTTGCCTGGACTGGGAAGGGATCTCATTATGCAGCTTTCACAGCTTGGCCAACTGTCCTATGCAAGGTTCTCCAGCTAGGTTGTATTTCTTCCTGTTTTACAGGTAACATTTCGGGTCTGTTTGAGAATCAAAAGGTTTATTTGTGATGCTTAAGAGGATGTGGTTTAGTGGTGGACTTCGCAGTGTTAGGGCAGTGGTTAGACTTGATGAGTTTAGAGGTCTTTTCCATTCTAAACAATTCTTTGAATCAATTCTATGATTCTATTATTCTAAGACATTGTTTGATCTTACTGAACAGCTTGCTTCAGTTTTTTTCTTCCTTTCAGTATTGCAAATACTTTGGAATGGACCAGCTCAGAGCTTTTGGTAAAAAAGTGAGTTGTCAAAACTTTACCAAACATACTGACATGTATGACTGAATTGTAGTTTTACAATGGCATTTTTTCTTCTCTGATTAGTAATGTATGACGGGCATTTTAAATTTCTGTGATTATAAAGTAAAAGCTAGGTGCAGCCACTTGAATACTTTGCCCATAGCTTATTTTAAAAAGTAAAGGAAAAGGTAGCCTAGCAAAATTGTGGAAATGGATGCAGATCATATTCTTCAGTCTACAAAGTCTACTGAGCAGTACTCTAGCCAGGGCAAAGTAAACTAAAATCAGCTAGAAATAGCCCTTAGAATATCCACTGTACACAGGTGAACAGTGCTTGTGGAGTGAAGTGGGTGGCATTGCCAGTATATGATCAAAGGGAGAAGAGACTGGGAAGAGGATCCTGTCTCACAGGCAAAAGATTAGTCCTTTTCCTTGGAAGACAGGAAAAGTGTCAAGAGCTAATTGACTAACATTTTCCTAGGTATTTCAAGGCTAGAACATGTAATTTAATGGTCTGAATAATACTGGACAAAGACCACATTCTAATCATACCTTTATTCACAGAACTTCTTATTAAACTGATGCATATCTTCTAGCAAGATGTCCATCCTTGTGTTAGAGGTTTTGAGTGATGCAAATGTGCTTCCTCTCTGGGTAAATTGCCTCCTTGTTAATTACAGGGTCTGTTGAAACTTTAAATTTTACTTCTAATCTGAACAGTTCTAGGTTTATCTTCCAGCCATGTAATTTTATTATACCATTTTCTGCTCTGTTCCAGAACTATGGTGGTGGTTTAACTCCAGCCAGTGACTTAGCCCAGTGCAGCCACTCACTCACTCTCCCCACTGGCATGGAGGAGAGAATCAGAAAAGTAGAAAGCATGCGTGATGTCATATGGCCTGGGATATCCCTTTAGTCAGTTGGGATCAGCTGTCCCGGCTTTGTCACCTCCCAGCTTCTTTGGGCACCCCCAACCTTCCCCTTGGTCGGGTGGTATGAGAAGAAGAAGAGGCCTTGACTCTGTGTGAGCACTGCTCAGCAGTAACTAAAACATCCCTGAATTATCATGCTGTTTCCAGCACAAATCCAAAACGTCCCATTGTACCTACTAGAAAGAAAATAACTCGGCCCTGGCCAACTATCTACTTGCAAATGCCTCTATGTCTTTTGAGTAAGTTGAGCACAGTGTGAGCTGATAAGGTCTTCCAGGAAAAGGTGCACTTTCTGAGATTGGAACATGTTTTTATCTTTCTTCTTAACCTTTATCAGTTTTGGGGAATCTTCTGTAAAGGTAAGAGCCTTCTGTGTGCAGAATCTGACTGTTTTCAGGACATTGCAGGGTATTCCCTGTTCACACCAAGAGGTGGTGCTTGCTCCCCTTGGCTTTTTCATGGGAGCTCAAGTTCAGTATCTTCCCAGTGCTCCTGGCAGTTGCAGCAGAGGCTGAGCTGGCCTGTACGGGGCAGAGTGGGGTGGGGGGCAAGGTAGGGAACCGGAAAGGCGCTGCAGTAGTTGCAGAGCAGACAGGAGCATGACCGCATCTGTGTAGCATTTCACTCAGCTCAGTCACCTCTGCTTGAGGTTTCCCTTTTGACTTTCTTTTGGACTTTGCTTATCTAAACCACTGAACTGTGTTGCCAAGATACCTTCATTTTAGGTGGCACTGCACTGAGTGAAGTGGAAAGGAAGCAGGTGAGCTCTCAAATCATGTCACATCAAAACCATTGTGATTTTATGTATTTGCATTGGATGTACTTGGATGCAAGGACTCTGTTCAAGTGGTAAGAGTACAAGAAGACTTGCAGTTCAGGGAGTCAACACCAGGCTACTGCCCTTCTCAAAGTGCTGATTACTCTTTACCAGCAGTGCTGATACACGTGTTACAAAGCTGTCTTGCTAATACATGCTTCAAAACTAAAATGAGCAGCAAAGCAGTCCCTCCCAACATGGATGTGCCATTCCTGATGTATGCTGAGGCCAGCAGAGCACCAAACGTGCTTTAATTACAGCTCTGAGTGACACTACTGGCAGAGGTGTAAGACCACTGCATTTTGTGATTTGAGCTGCCAGGAAATTAAAACATGTGTTGTGGGTCTTTCAAGTAGTCTTTCTCCCCCAGGATGTTAAAGTTAGATGACTTTCAGCATGGTGATGCAGACTGTAAAAGTTCAGAGAATTACCTTGATGGTATGACAGCCTCTTCCATTTCAACTGCAATCCAAGGCTCATCTTTCCTCTGAGGCATTCATTGAAATTCTGTGCATGATATGTTCCTCTGGTTGTTTAACAATGTCTCTCATGTTTGCCCTGATTTAAAAAAATCCTCCTTTGTAGCAGAGATAACATAGAGCAGGATGATATAATTGCAGTAAAGAGGCCCTGGAGCTTGCAGTAATAGGATGGTTCATCCGATGTGTACTGCCATTAGAAAATAACCCACGTATGTATGTTCTCAGGAGACAGTAAAGAGGCTTTTAAGGATTACTCTGTATGTAGTATGAAAGCTAATGAGTAAAATAGCAAGTGCAAAGAAAACTATTGCTGCATAAGCATGGTGCCACTTCCAGTTCTCACTTATTTCCTTACACCTCTGTAGCTCCAAAACATCCATCTCTGCCCAGTTATGTGCGGTTTTTCATGCACTGCAGTCAGTTTGAGACTTTTGCAGACTTTTGAGAATACTGTATTATTTTCATTTCACTGAAAAGTGAATAGCAAGGCAAAGCTAAGTTGAGGATTGAAACTGCTGTGTGTGTACAAAATAAGTAATTTTGGGGGAATAGCACTCTCTAATGGTCTGTGCCCTAAAAAAAAAAAAAAAATTGATTTTGCTAGAATAATACAGTTTCACAAGCATTGCTGAAAGGTTGATATTAGCCTCAATTCTCTGACCTTCATTCTTTCTCCTGGCCAGTGTGCAGAAACATACAAAGACGTAACACAGTTAATACTTACGGACTTGTTTCAAATGTTACATGTAGAATTTGGGCTGTGGTGGTAGGAGATCGAGAGCATTTGGTTTCTGATATTAACAACTTTTTTCCAAATGGATTGCCATGACAATTGTTCCACTGGCATTTGTGCTGAAATAGAAGCCATTTAGCAGAACAGACATTGGCTTCTTTGTTTTGTCACAGCATTTTTTTCTCTTGCTTGTAGAGGTTGTTATAGATAAAAAAACTAATTCACCTTTTAATACCCTCTACTCCCTCTGTACTTTTGGAATATATTTTTGTACCTTGTCAGATTTTTGTGTTCAATAGAATGGATGAACTTGGATTTTTCTTTATATGTTTAACATAGCAAAGGATCAGGCTTTGCTATCAGGTAAAATGAAGCGGCCTTACTTGAGTTGTAGAACTTTGCAGAGGACATTGGATTCTTACTAAATGCTGTACTGGCGTTCTGCAGCAAGGTCTGACATCCATAAATTCATTTCATTCCAATGGATACTGATCATGAAAAAGAAGTCCATGAATTTAAGTAAGGAAGAGATGACAGCCAGCATTGTTGCAAGAATACACGCAGGCCAGTAACCTTATTAAACATCCTTGTTTCTACCCACAAGTCTCAAGGGAGTAAATAGTCAAGAGTACCTCCTTCTGGACCAAAGAAGTGACTTATTTTCCCTTGAAGTCTAGGAGGGTTCAGGATAAAACTTCTTTGCTACCATCTGATCAAATTGAAAGTGTGTTAGAGTGCATGTGAGGTATTTTTATCTTTGTATTGATGCTTTTCTGTGTGGTCAGAGGATTGCAAAGGGTTCACAGGGGAGTAGGAAGTCTCACCTTCAGGGATGCAAGCAGTACTCTGCATGTTGGGACAGGGGTAAAGAGTGCTTGTGCCTTACACGCAGGAGAAATTCCTGAAGTCCTTGAAGAGTAATAAGATTGTTAAATTAATAATCCATAGCCTAGTAGACTTCAGCTCTTAAGCCCGTCTCCTTTTCATATTCCTGTACCTAAAACATGGAGTGGTTATGTCATGTACTAAGCAATGTTTGATAATACAGAGGAGATTTTCAGGATGAAGAGTGTTTGTGTGTGCGTGTATCATTGGAACTAGATGATCTTTAAGGTCCCTTCCAACCAAAGCCATCCTCTGTTTTTGTAATACCCCTATAAGATCATGCCTACATGTTTGTCTTAAGTGTAGCTCCTTCAACATTTCCATAAGTTTTTGTTTCAGTTTGATACTCATGTCTGTATAGGGTAATACATTTGTCGTATGTGGAGAATGTGAAACACAAAACTGAGGGGAAGAGAGAGAGCTGCGTATTCAAACGTACAGCAGAGCATTAGCAATAGTCTGACTAAAGTAATGGTAATTCAATCATATTTACTAGACATAATGGAAGGGTTTTCTACTTGACCCGAGTGGTGTCTGTCTGTCTCTGCAGAGCACCAGTGCACCACCCTGCGCCAGTGCATCACGATCCAATTCTGTGAGCCCAAATCCAGTGTTCAATTACATGCCCCAGATGTGCCACTTGATCACTGGTCCACCATCCGTCTATCGCTCTTTACACATCTGGGACTTACTTTAACAACTGCAAGTGACATGAGGTGAATTATCTGTTGCTGATTTTGCTGTCAGTTGACACCTCTCTATTAAACTTCCAGTCTTGCACATACCAGAATAGTAGTGCTAAATTTTTTATTTCTGTCCTTTATCCCTCCCCCCTATAATTGGTATACTGGAGCAGAAGAGGACTTGCAATTTTATTATTGCTGCATAAGCCTTCTGTAAACTCAGTTACAGCACTTCTGATGTTGGTAATTTTTATGACTAAAAAATATGCTGACACTGTATTTGGGCATAGGAAAAGAGCAAATTTGAATGTATAATAATCTAGTGAATTTGGGAGATGTTTGATGCTATATCCCAGCCAAGTTAATCACTCATGGAATTTTTATTTTTTTTTATTTGCTCAGTTGACTGGAGACATTAATCTCATATCTGTGGAAAGGCATGTTTAATGCCAAAAACTTGATCAGAAATACCCAGCATTTCTCTGGCACAGAAAAGATTTTGAAAGAAAGCTATCAGTTGAAAATAGAGCAGCAGAAACAGATACATTGTTACTTTTTTTTTCTTACATAATGAAGAAATATCCAGATGATGATTTTCAATTCGTGAAGTATATTGAACCATGTATCGTATTCATGAATATAAATTGAGCAGACATGACACACATTTTTCATATAAAGATGACACAGAGTTGCTCCTTCTGGTAGTTCTTTGTCTAAAATATGCTTATTCTGAGAACATCGCTACAGAGTTAATAGTGCACTGCATAACTGCATGTTAAAAATAGGAGTGCTAAAGAAACATCTTAAAGAGATTTAGATCATAGATTTATAATACTTATGGCTTGCCACATTTTTCAAGGACAGGATCTTTCTGCATCTTCCTTTCCTTTCCTGCTTTTTCTGCGAAATTCTTCATCTCTAAATATTAGCATCACCCAGCCAGCCCACTTCCATCTGTCTAGGCTCATTCTCAGGCTAGATCATGTTGCTGCTGAGCAGCACACCATTCGTGCTTCACTTCCCATCCACACTTCTGCCTCATTAGCAGCTTGGCCCTCCAGATCGTCCAGTCTCTACCCATTTCTCAGTTAGTCCTAGAGGAGTTGTCCCAGGAGAAAACTTGCAATATTGTGGTGACTTTGAACACAGAGTTAGTCATAGGTTAAAACAGAAGCATCAGCTTCTCATACTTGTGCAGGCACTTGTGTATCAGCAGTGTTCCTACAGAAAAATGGCGAGGACTCTCTAATTTGTGATTTTCCTCCTTTGACAAATATGAAACTAATGGGATGGAATATGACCCTTAATATGCTCTAATTAAAGCCTTGCAAATAGGAGCCAGTGTGTATACAGATGTTCTTCTCGATTAAAATAAGGCCTTGTCTGTTTACATCATGCTAGGAAGGTGCATTACAAGACAGATAAGAGGGTAAGATTAGAAATGGGACCTGAAGGAAACTGTCAGATTAGACTTTGAAGGCCAAATACTGGTGTCCTTGAAGTTGATGGGAGTTTTGCCTCTGAGAAAGTAGCCAAAAGTCAGTAGAACCCTGTGTTTCTTTAAGGATTTACAGTCCTGCATTGTAGTCAGACAGCCCTCAAGGAGGTCTCTGCCACAGGGCAAAAGAGCATAACAAAAGTGTGCTGCCTGTTCATGTTAGCCAGCCTGAGCTGTCAGCTCACAGCATTTGTTTATTGCACTTCAATTTCCTTTCCAGTAATGCTTCTCTAGAAATGAGCTTTGACTAATTTCTGACTATCGCGTGCAGAAATGATGGGATCATTTGCTGTTCTTTAGAACAGTTGTAATTTTGCCCTTACAAGCAACAGGGTATTTGAAGACATCTTTCTTCTTCCAGGTTACCAGTCTGTCCTGCCGAACCAGCAGCAGGGGTTCCAGGGTCTCATGGGAATGCAGCAGCCGCCCCAAAGCCAGAACCTGATGAATAATCAACAGGGAAATCAGGTGCAAGGCATGATGGTGCAGTATCCAGCCATGTCGTCTTATCAGGTACTTAGGAACCCTAAGGAAAGACTGCTTTTCTTGGAGAGTGCTTAATTGAATTAAGTTTTTGTATCACACAGTGGTCATACAGCTTCATTTGGACAGTGTGTGGCAGGAGGCCTCCTGATAAATATGTCCTAAGTCAAATTGGGTTCTTTGCTTCCTGTAACCATAGTCTTAGTATTCCTGATATTAATTCTGAATTGGGAATACTTCAAATGAACTGTTTATTACAGCCTGCAGTGAGGGTAAAATGTCACAAAGAATGAAGGAATTCTTCCTGTGAAGAATTTAATTCAAAAAAATATAAGAACATTGTTTATTTCTTCTTTTTTTTTTTTGCCAGTGCAGTACTGTTTCCTGTAATGAAATTGAGGGCTTTGCCTGATTGAGTTAAAAATTACTCATCTGTGGAGACTCCTGCCAAGGATCTCACCATGTCTTCTTTAACAAGCTATAGCCAGATGGATTATTGTTTATTGGGTTCTGGGGAGAGGGAAGGCAGTGTCTTGATTTTTACCAGGTCTGTAAGTTCCTAGACTTATTTCTTCACCTTATACCTAGTTTCTGTGAGATATGCCAAGAGCATGTGAGAGGTGTCCTGTGCTTACATTTCCTACTGGTCCCTCTGGAAAGTTAAGAAACTAAATGACATCTAACTCATTTTAATAGATTGCACTGATTGAGCAGCCATTCCGCTTTTCCCTTGGCTTCTCTGAAAACACTACAGCAACCCAGATGGAAATGGGGGAATTGCTTGTGGGTAAAATTTTCCCCTTACATCTTCAGAATTACGGTATTGAAAATGTGTTTTAAAGGTTAATGAAGTTAGAGGTTTAGACCTTTTAGATGGCTTAGGTATACCAGGGTCGAATCTTTCATTTGCATTGATCCTAAAAATTCATATTCCACTAGGTCATAACTGAGACACTTTCTTGACCTAGGAGCAGAAGGAATTCTCTTTAACCCTTCTCTAACAAAAAAATCCTCAAGATGAGAACAGTTCTGAGCAGCACAAGATGACACATTTTGGCAGAACATGTAGTATACTCAAATTCAGCTAGAAGGAACGTAAGGATACTGGGAACCTACTTTAATTTGCTTAGTAATTGCTATCTTCTTTTTCTCCTCCGTCTTTCTGTATTCCTACCTAGGTGCCAATGACCCAGGGTTCTCAAGGATTGCCACAACAATCATATCAACAACCAATCATGCTACCTAATCAATCAGGTCAAGGAACACTTACAGCCACTGGAATGCCTGTCTACTGTAATGTCATACCTCCTGCCCCGCAGAACAACCTACGGTTGATTGCCCCACACTGCCCCTCCAATAACGTTCCAGTTATTTCTGCCAGCTGCAGGACAAACTGTGCGAGCATCAACAATGCAGGGTGGCAGGTCAAGTACTGACACTGTGGCTTAGAGTGGATATATGAGGATAGCGGTGCATTATTTGACAAATAAATCATGGCCTTCAAATGAAGAGGAACACAACAGGATAAACAGTTGAGGGCATAAGTCCTGACTATGCTCAAGTGATTTGCTGCTGGAAAAATCTGTAAAAAAAATAAAAGTAAAATAAATTTTGAAAAAAAAAATGTTTGCTGGTTAATGGTGCATATTTTTGTCATGTCTGCTAGGTATGCCTTTATAGCTTAGCTAGTGACATGAATTCATTGAGGTAAGATTTTTTCCTACCACTGAACACCACTGTGTAGATTGTAATATCCCCAATTCGGATTAGTTTTGTACTTTGTGTTGAGTTTGTGAAGCTAAAAGTATTTAAAAATATAATAAAAATCACATTGTACCAAAGCTGTAATGGAAATGGGAAAAAAAAAAAAAAGAAAACAAAAAGAGAATTACTGAATGGAAGGAATAATTTATATACACCATAGAGTTTTTTATGGATATATACTGTATTGTAGTGCTTAATCACAATAAAGCTATTTGACCTCATGGAGGAAGGTCATGTTTCTACCACCTGCTTGGTCTCCTCTGTTTCTGAGTAAACTTCCATTTGGTTCTGCATTGTCTTGTTTCAGGTGAAGCTAATGGGGGAATGGTGCTTAATGGGCTTACAGGAGTTTGATGAGAAGACAATATACCTGTGTCTCAGCATGTGTACCATAACAGCTGAGGCCACTTAGCAATTGTAGCATAGCCACACAGGAAGTATTCGGTGAACAATGTACCAGTTCATCTTAAACTAAGTTTGCGCCTTTCCAATCCCTAGGATGACCAGTAATGTCACAAACACAATTCTCCACTGTTAAAAGCCTCTACTAAGTCATACCTCTCCAAGAGGCCATACAACAGTTGTATATTAGAAGACATAGTTATCCCATGATATTCCATCCCCTGGATGAGAGATCAGTTGCTACTGATGTAGCAACCACAGTACCCAGCAGTTCTGCTACATAGATATTCTGCCCAGTCATTGGTACTCCAACTGTAAACCATTTTGACACAAGAAGATGGTCCAAGGATCTGGTCCATCGTGTTCAAGTAAGTGGAGATGAACAATATATTCAGGGGTTTTGCTTTTAAAACACAGTAGTTTGCCAGAAATTTTTAGAACATTTTTAATTCCAGCGGTGTTTCTCATTATTGTGTCCACTCAAATTCTCTGCTTGTTCTGATTAATTGGTTGTGATTCATAAATGCTGCATTGAGTTCCTCATTTTGATTCAATGATGACAACATTTGAGACACAAATGTGTTTATCAGACAAAAGCTGATGGTGTTCTTCACTTAAACTGCATTTTTGATAAATTTTGAACACTTTTACAATAGGTAGGAGTTGAGTGCTCCAGAATAAGGCATATGCATTATGAAAAACCCCGAGATCCTTTTGTGTGTAAAATCTATATGCATCATAATAAAATTTTAGGTCCACCCAAGATTACAGCAGCCTACAAGACCCTGGATCATTGTTAATCTGAATGTGAAAGAGCTTTTATTTTACATTTAAGATAGCTGACCTTTTCTTTACTTTCTACTTCAGCTGTGGAAACAAGAACTGGAGAGGCTACTTCCCATATTTAAACCAAACATTTTTGTTTTCTGTAAAATGAACAGATATCTTTCAGACTTCAGTCTTTTTTTATGTGTGTGTCTTAAAGTGTGGAATCCAGTCCTGTGGGATCATAAGAAAGCCAAACACTGAATTTTATGTAGTGTAATCATGATTCATATGCTGAGAGACAGTCAAGTGCATGAGCAGTTAAGTAAACACAATTCACTCTTCAATTAGAGGTGAAATGCCTTGGGAGAGCCTGCTGATTGATTTTTTTTTTTCTTTTCCTTTTTTTAAATCAAGATACTGCATTTGAATTTTGCCTGTGACCCTGAGCTCTCATTTCAGATGCCCTGCGTTGTATGGCTTATTTCCTTTTAGTGTTTTATATACTACAGAGGTTTCTCTCCTAGCATTACTATAATTACATGTAATTGGATTTGCTGCTGCAGAATGACTGACAGTGGAATGAATGGGTGTCCTTCTCTGTCAAGACTCCACAGTCCAGCAGGAAGGACCTACCTGCAGGTGACGTTGTGCAGGACAGATTTGTGTGTGCCCAGGCTGAACGAGAGGGAGGGAGGAGGAATCTCTGTGCAACCAGTCTCTAGAGTTAAGAGATGCTTTGGTTGTCACTATATTTAAGTCCTATTTCTTCTCTTCTCCGAAGCACTACTGTTACCTTATTAATCTTCCCACTTGTCAGGGAACAATGAGTGAATTGCCTGGTAAAAAAAAAATCCGCTCTCAGCATCATAGATCGATGGCAAGCTGGGCTGTAGATGCTCTCAGTAGAGATGGGGAAGAGAGTCAGAAAGGAAAGCCTAGGAGTCCTGCTTCTGTAAAGACAGAATTTCCTCATGTCTTTATTCCACTTTTGGTCATGTCCCCTTAGCAAACAGCATATCCTATGCCTGACCATAGCCATGCTTTCCCACAGTTTACCTGTCTCTGCTAGTACAATGACCAGCTGGTATAAAACATGTACTTAGCTGTGGGAGCAGGGATCCTGCTGGCTGACTTCTCTCAGCCTTGTGACAGCAGCACCTACTTGAACATTAATGTACGTTCCTGCTAAAATGAGACTTTAGCTTTTTATGTAAAATTGAGCAGTTTCGGGAGGAGGTCACAGGCACCCACCCCAAAATGGCTTACATCCTCTGATTGTCTCACTCTCCAAAGAGTTTGAATCTCCTTAGGCATATCAGGAAACTGAATCTGTTCTCCCTCAGCTATGGAGAATGCCCTAATTATTACAGTATCATATACATGGGGGAGATATCTCACGTGGTGGTGCACATATTTGTTTTATGCTGGAAGAATTTGCATTTAAAGACAAGTAATTTTGTTTTTCTATATGAAGTGAAGCACAAAACTTATCCTCTAATTTTATATTTTAATCATAAGATATTTTAAGTCTTTCTCCTAAATATTTTGTTCATTAATAAAGTTATTTAGAACTGGATTGCTTAGCACCCTTCTGCTATTAAACCAGAGATGTTTCAGCATTGTCAGAAGGGGAAGAGGAGGAAAAAGGAAATGACCTGCAAATACATGTAACAAAAAAGGGTAGGTGAAGCTCAACATTTTTGTCTCAGTCTTTTGAAATATTTATAGGTAATCTCCGTAAGAGGAGTGCTGTTAGATTCACCTGGCCAAATGTAGTTCAAGCAACTTATCAACTGGTCGCCATGAGTTCAGAGTCCAGTTCCAGTGAAATTATTTACAGGACATACACATCTCCTGTGGGGATGCTCTGTTACTGTGGGCTTGTTTTTCTCTAGTCTTCCTTTGGAATTCGGCAGACTCAGGCATCTACTCTGTGGCACCCCTCTTGTGGTGCTAGGGACTGTTTGTTGCATTTTCCCTTTGCCTACTGCATCCTTTCCTGATTAATTATATATTGCTTGCTCCTTTTTTTTATATTCTATAGCTGTTGGAAAGCTCTCCCAAAGCCCCATACATATTTAATTTGCCACTTTTTTTGAATTTCTATTGCACTGTGAAACCAAAGAGGCATATCTGAATTAAGCGGACTGCATTAGATGACCCTGTTCAGCCTTTTGGATGGGTCTAATTCATTTGGGCTGTCATTTGCAGAGGCTGTGCATCCTAAGAGAAACCAGATGCCATTTGCTGTTGCTTTGCCCTTTGTGCTGCCCAAAAAGTCAATGATTTTCTCCTAAAACTGCATTCTCTTGTGCTTTTGTTTAACTCTGTGTGAAAAACTCCTATACTGAAGGAAAACTGCACAAATTATCCCAGAAGCAAGGAATCGAAGTGTGCAGGGAGGCTGTAGAATGCTCAGAGCAACTTGTTTTCCGCTCCTTTGGCTGTAGCATGAGGACCCTCTCCGATATGACCATTAAGTGCTTCAATACGATTGTTTCACTTGTGTTCCTAAAATGTGCATAGGTCAGTGTCTTTTCAGCCCCTCCATTTGTTAAGCTGTGGCCTGTGTTGCCCCTTTGGGCTAATTATGGAGACACCAGTTTCCCTCCCTTAATACTCAGTAGAGAGGCTCTGATGGAGGGTGATGCCCAGTCAGGGCTTGGAGTTTTGGAGTGTTGTCTCTCAGAGCTCCTCTTGATGGGTAAAGGAGAGGGAGACTGGTTCCCTCAGTCTTCAGAATTATACCACTCATGCTTAGCCCAGAGGCTGTGCTTCAGAAATGCTCACAGCTCCCACACCTGCTTAGCTCATGTTGTCTAAAATCACATTGCTGGTGTAGGGCATTACCATCTAGTCTTGGGCAGTGGCCAGCTTAGGGCAAACATTGAGGCAATCTCAACAGCTGTTTCAACCGCAATCCTACAAGCCTCAAGAAGGTTGTATCAAGGTGGGAATCGGTGTCTTTTCCAGGGTAACAATTATAGGACAAGAGGAAATGGCCTCAATGCACCAGGGGGGGTTTAGACTGGATATCAGGAAAAATTTCTTCACTGAAAGGGTGGTCAGCCATTAGGATAGGCTGCCTAGGGAAGTGGGGAAGTCACCATGCTTAAACTGTTCAAAAGGTATATGAATGTGGCACTTGGAGACGTGGTTTAGTGATGAACACGGCACCACTAGATTAACAGCTGGACTCAATGATCTTAGACGTCTTTTCCAGCCTTAATGGTTCTATGATTCATATCTGTGTAGCATGATATAGAAATGCCTTGAGTGTTTTGGAGGAGAAGATTCGCTGCGTGCACAATGCCTGCGCCTACCACAGTGCAGGTGATACAGCAGTTTGGGGGATGCCCACTTCCCAAAACAGGGCAAAAGATGGCCATTTCTAATTGAATTTCTGCCCCTGATTTGCTTTAAGAATCAACTGTCTTCCTTGCTAGTTCCTTTCATTCTTCAGAAGATTGGCTATAATGAGCCTTTGAGGCAGTGGACTGATGGTTAAATATTTAATGCCACACAGTGTTTCTGAGGATGGTTGGCCCTGCATTCAGTGATTGGCATGAACTATTGCTGTACTGCTTTGTTTTGCAGACCTTGGCTTACACACTGCTGAAAATACAACTTTCCAGTGCACATCAGAGGTGGGCATCAAACCCTGCTCTTCTGGCTCCTTTTACAATATCCCACCAACTGTGGAAGGAGATGACTGCTCATTATCTCTCCTGATGTGAGAACAAGGGCACATAAGAGAAATTTTGCCTATTAAACCAGCAGCCTCAAAACAAAGGAAACATAAGAGCTCTTCTCCCCGTATTGAGTATATGGCAACCTGTGGCATTCCTTGCTGCAGGATGTAGGTGCTATTTCTGAAATAAGTGGACATGGTTAGAGAAGAATTTTGTACTGAAAGCCGCTTAATACAGCCAGACAGTGTTTAGTCCACAGAGGCAGAAAACAGCCTGAAGAAATGTCATCATATCATTTCTCCATCTATAAAGCCTTTCCCCAGAAACTATTAGAGATAAGTATTGGACTGGGAATGAACATCTGACCTGATAAAATATGCAGTTCCATAAAGCAGTATTTGTTACCCAATACTCCATAAGCTAATAAAAATAATAAATAATAATAAAAATTGGTGTCACCTGGCAGAGTCCATCCTGAAACAAAATAAAACCTCTAAGGATCAAAAGGAGGAGGTAAGGCTAACCTTGGGTTAATTTTCTTCAGTTTGTTTAGTGTCAGATGCCCCTGACTGCATGAGTAACTATGACTGACCTTACACAGCTGCTTGTTCTGCTATTCAGAGTAGGATGCAATACCACATGGAGAATGAAATAGACCTTCCAGTGGGAAACGCTTCATAATCTTTTCATCATCTTTCCTTTCTTCTTTGTAGCATATAATTGTTCATTATTGTTGTAAAGGTTAATTAGGCACAGGCAAGGCTTTTGTGCTAAGAGTGGTTTGCTTCACTTGATAATTGAATTTTTTTTTCAGGTGGCTTTTGGTATATAATCTCTCATTTCATGTCAAAAGTCCTGTGTTTGCCAAGCCTCAAGTGTAATTGCTACTAAGAGTGAGTTTTAGAGTACTTTTTCATTGACTTAAGAGGGGTTAATTGATGTAGGAATTACAGGAAAAAAACTGCAAGAGAGGACCTTAGATTAGCTATCAAGCTGAAGAATAACAGGTGTTGTGGCTAAACTTATGGGTGAGTTGTTGAAAAGCAATATTGAATTCTTCCCTGATTTTCATTTGGAGAGATCAGCTGCAAACGTACACTTAATGGAGCACTATATCTCAGTTCATCCTTGTGTTTTTAAGGAATAGTTTTGGAAAAATAGGTCAAAAAATTTTGCCTTTTATCCTGTGGGTACAGTTTTACAAAAGGCATTAGTAAAAAGGAAATCTGAGATGAAGGTAGTATATAGCAAAGATATACACCCCCCAGTAGAGAAATTATATCCATTGAACTCTACTAAATATATCCCCGAAGAAATGTTTTAAAAAGGCCCCCTCAAAGAGTGCTGTGTATCTTGAGATAAAAAGCAGGCTTCACAGATCCCAAGGCTACATGAGGTTTTTTTAACCCTAAGGATAAATCATATGGGTGTGAATCAAGGCACTTGCCATAGCCAGGTTTTGCTTGCAAATCTGTGCCAGATCATCTCCACCATATCTGCATGGAAAACAGATGTACATGAACCTCTTCCATAATTTTTTATTTTTTTAGGCAGTGGCTTCTGAGTGTGATGGGAAGAACATGTGAATTGATAGTAGACAAGATTGGAAATTTTCTACTTAGTTCCCATTAATTTTGAACTCACCAAGATCAAATCCTATGCCAAGTGGAGCTTGTAGGGGAAAAAGCATTCTGAGCATGTGAGTAAAAATTTTTGTGATTATGAAAAATGGATTGTTTGGATTTTTCTAAAACCTTTGAAACAAAGATTTTATAAAATGTCTCATAACTGTGCTCCTGTATTCCAAGCTAAGTGTTGCTGATTCATTGAAGGCATGATTCAGACATGGAACAAGATGTCAGGAGATGGGTGGTCACAATACAATCCTTTTCTGTGCAAAATTTCATTCAGTTATTTGCACAACAAATGTTCTTATTCTCCCAAGGAAGGAACAAATTGACATTGAGATCAAAACCTAGTGGGTAAATCTGGACAAATTCTGCCTTTGAAATAAAAACTTCTAAAATACATTAGAGAATATTTCCACAGTGAGGGGGAAAAAAAAAAAAAAGGAAAAGAAAAAGAAATTACTTTCAACTCTCAAACTGTAATACCCATTATAAACACCAGGAGGTCAGACCTTAAAGCAAAGTGCTGCATATTTGTAAGCTTCTTATACATAACAGTTTAGAGCAATTCACACGTACATTCTCAGTTAATCTCATTAACAGTATGTAAAAGAAAGTAAAATGGAGGCCAGCAAGCATCCAGAATCTCCCTGATCCAAATTTTCAATGAGGGTCAAGGCTTGGCCACCCTTAAGGTTGATTGAGGTTTCTTTCATGTGAAGCAAGCAGGAATGCATTTGCATGGAGCTCACATGTGGCACTTGAACTGAGCTCCTTTGTGTGTTAAAGACCACTCTTTCATTTTGTTTCATCTGTACAGATGAAACACTGTGACAGACAGTGTGCTGTAATTCAGAACTGCTTCAGGCATCCACAGTTCTGCTTCCTACTGGGTGCGTGAGCCTGTTGGGCAACATATTCCCATGACTATGAGCTACACACAGCTTGATGCCTCTTTTACTGGCATGGATATCAGAAAACCACATATCATGTGGCTCGCTGTCATCTTCCACTAGGCTGAAATTACCAGAGTGTGTTTTAGAAACTACAAAGGGTTCCAAATGATATGGAAGACACTTGGGTAAATCTGGGCACATGGATAAATCTGGATCCTTCCTGTTGTTCCGGAGGTAGAGAGGGCGATAAAAAGGACTCTTTTAAGTATTTCTTGGATAGATTATGTCTTCCCAGTCCATTGGGACTTGAAGATTGTATGTGGTTGGCATGTGGTGGAAGAAGTTTCTGCTGATGTGTGAATAAAGATGTTGCAGACATCAGAGCTGTCACACAGCAGCAGAATGAGCTCTGGACATAAAGCATTCATACAGCACAGAAAAAATTTTGATCTGAGCAATGTTCTATTATTTATTCATGTGCTTCTATGCACTCCTGGACCAGGGCTGTATTTTTTGGGAAGCTGTCTTGCACTACAGCAGATGTTTGTGGTGCAGGGCTAGAAGTATTGTCCCTCTTTCCTTAAGAAATAATTGGGTTTTGGATCTTTTTTTTTTTTTTGGGGGGGGGGGAAGG
>VZRE01014707.1:119788-155412 GCA_013396775.1 Cephalopterus ornatus
GTGGGAAGGCTAGTTTTCTGAACAGATGTATGTATCTCTTTAGCACAAAATGTCTGTTAGTCAGAGTAACTAACATTATGTGTAAAGGGAAGCTGCAATTTTTTCCAACCACTCATCCAACACAGGACCCTGCTGGTATAACCCTTTTCTCATCTATAAAGCATGAGCTTTTTAAAAAACAGAGGATGACGTTTAACTACAAAGGTACCAGTGGCTGTTTTAAAATATTTTTCTTCAAATACATAAGTCCTTTTTTTTTTGAGACCTGACAATTTTATCTGCATTCAAAAGCAGCAGAAATACCTGAGAGCAAGCCGCAGTGGCAGGGCCGTTTTGCTCAGCTCTATGTGATGAGCTCTGTGGACGCTGTGAGACAGGTACCAGTGTCTTTAACAGAATTTTTACTGTGTTTCTTCTCCCTTTTCTCTTCCTCTTTCTGCAGTCCAGTTTTGTTCCAGGTAAATAAGCTCATACTGCTGGGAACTAGGTGTGAAGAGTCTCCAAAACATCTTACACAGATCAAAACAAATGGCTTGCAGATTCAGTGAAAGACGTGTGCTGGTAGCTAGTTTTTGGGAGCACATGAGGAGGTTCTGAGCAATTTAAATGATGCTGTGTGCTTCGGGAATGTGAGTTGAGCCTCTGGAGCTTAGCGTGGCAAAGTCTCTGAAGCTGCTTGCTAAAATAAGGAGCCTGCACTTGTGCTGGTTTGTGGAGCCACACCAGCACCAGCGTGATGCCAATGTGGTTTGCAAATGAAGTCATACTATGGCTGCCTGTTCTCTGTGCATATTATGGACAGTGTAGCAGTGGTCTTTGTACAGCAGAAGCATGAAAAAAACAGCTGTGGCCATACACAAGGTGCCAGAGAGGGTGTTTCTAGTACCAGCAATATGTATAAGATCAGTAGAAAAAGGATGCCTACTGCTCCGGCCCCTTTGAGATCCAGAAGAAGATGAAACAGATGCTAATAACCGCACTGTGGGACTGGTTCTGTGGGAGAGGACCAATCTTTTGAGCTCACAAGGGAAACACAGGCAGAAAAGGCACCATTTGAGATTCTTAACCTGTGCTAGCAACAAAGAATATTCTCTTTTGCTGCTGCTGCTTTCATTTAGAAGAAGAGCCATTATCCTTAGTTTTTCATGATCAAGACATATCCTTTACAGAGATTTGTGAGGATGCAATATTCCACGGTGGCATGAATCACTCTGTGCAAGTCCCCATTCCTCTCTCTATTGACACTAGGGGAGCCAAGATAATTAGTGCAGCTTGACATCCAACTTCTATACAGTGAGATGTGGGAAAAATGATACCCAGGGCACAGAAATCATTCCAGGTATGCCAGTGACAACTACTGGATCGCCAATGCCTTGTGCCAACTATCATTAGAATACACTCTTCTACCACCTAGTGTAGCACAGCCTTTTTATATGAATCGGTGCAGCGAGTGTCATGGGTAGTAGTTGGAGAAAAGGCCTGAAGGTCTGTGATGCTCTCTCACAGAATGACTTATTTCTTTGGAATAAGTGACATCTTGAGCCAAGGGAAGACCAAGGGGAAGCGCTGGCATGTGATCTTTGCTGCTGACAGATAACGGAGCAAGGACTTTCAATTCAGTGCACTGAGTCTCTGAGTCCCATAAAACCAAGGGTCACAACCATTCTGTTTCTCAGCCTATTATCCACTGTATTTCTTCGTAACAGCCATTTGTCTGTGTCTGGCTTCTCAGCTGGACTGTTTCTGAGTGCAGTGGTGGCTGTCAGCTTGTGAGAGAATTTGGGTCCTGCACTAGCCTATGCAGGAGTTAAGACCCTGACAGCAGAGACCAACATTGTCAGTGGCTTTCAGATATGAACAAATATCATCTGCCAGCACAACTGCCTCAACAGATGCACATTCCTGTCAGTCAACTTTGGTTCCCATCCGCATTTAGCTTGCAAATAGTGCCTAATGCCAATGGCCCCAGACATGCAGCTATGCGACCTTCTGGTCACTTGTGTGGACCAAGTCCTCCTGGCATCTGTGAAGCTCAGTCATGATAAAGCAGGCATCCTGCTCAGTAATCTCCTGTGACCCTTAATCCTGCACTTGTTTCTTGCTTACTTATGGCAGCCAAAGTGGCATTAAGAGCACCCTGTATCAGTGGCACTGGAATCTGGAGCTGGGCTTCAGCAGGCACTGGTGTTGCCTCCTCCCAAGCCAGCACTCAAAACTGCTGGGCAAAGTCCAGCGCTGAAGTGAGCAGATACGACCAGTATAAACATTGCATATGCTCAGCTTTTAGGAGAGGCAGTCACTCCAGAGAATGGACAGAACAATTTTGCCAGCGCTATTTTTCCAATCTCAGTCAGAGTAGACACATTCTCCCCAGAGATGCGTGCTCTCCCGCAAACTGGAGCAGTGTCCTGATGGGTTGGTGGCAAGGCAGGCCTGATAGTTTCCTGCATAGGCACACTTCTGGGCTCCAGCCATGCCTCTCTTTGCTTTCAAACACAAGCTTTGTCCACCGTTCAGAGAACACTAACTTTAGCTCCCCTCAGAAATGTTGGACTGCAAGTTCAGTGTATAAGAGTGACACTGGTAAATGCTTGTGTTTAATGCACTAGATGCTACTATATAAGGTAGCAGCATTTTTTTTTTTTATCCTTGTCATTTCCATCATGATTCTACAGAAAGAGGTAGGACATGTATGGAAGTTGTTTACACTTACATTAAGTCCTTCTGAAAACCTAGCTAATTAAAATTGTGTTGTGTTCCAGTTTTGTTATGTCTCTGCTGTCAGTGTGCATGAGACAGTGGCAAACACCAAAAGCAACACGGACAAGTGTAAATAATTAACTAATTTAGTGGTGTACTTGAGTGCTTTTTATTTTTTCATTCATTTGTATTTTCTCCTTCTTCTGAGTGCTTTCACAGTTGTAAATTTTTCTTAAAATGCTGTACACTATTGAACATCAGCTAGAAGAGAAGGGAAGAGTTATTTTTTTCAAGCATGGACACCATCTCTGAATTTCTCCCTGAATTTTGTATATTTGAAATTCACAATTCCTAAAGTCAATATAATTATTTTTTCTTTAAAACAATTGTCATAGCTACAAAACAGTCTTGGAAATAGGATGTGGTATTAAAAGTATAAAAACAGCCATTGCATTGGAAAATATATTTTCCCCATAAAATAAGTTATCTTACATGCCGTTGGCATTCAAGCTAGCTTTTGGCTAAGATACTAAAGATACACAAGATACTAAATGTGACTTTAATTGGCACGTCTCTTTGAAAGAGCATTCTGGTCGAATGTGTGCAGTAGAGTTGTCCATTGCACAACATGGGCAGGAAAACTGCAATCTCAGGGATTAGATTTGCAAAGTCCTTACAATTCCCTATTTCACATAAGGTAATACTAACATAAGCCAGAGCCATGAACTTGCATTAAGGTGTCACTGGTTTGCACGTCTGTGTCCATCTATGTGCACAGATTCAATTTCTAGTGAGTGCCAGTATCTACAAATAAGCAGTAGTGGCATCGATATACAGGAAAATGATGATAGTGTCAGATATTGCTAATGTGGAGCTTCTTGACTGAAATATGCTTTTTCCTGTTCTCTTTTATTAAAGTCTTAAAATTTCTACCCTCTTTCAGGGGAAGTGCTGATCTTATAGAAAACCCTCTCCAATGGTACGAAACTCTTGATAATTTTCCCCAGATGTTTCATTGTATACTCCCTGCATAAGGAGACTAGCCTCATCATTTCTTAGCAGATGGAACCACTTGGGTGAAGGGGTTTGACCAAGTTCATGCAGAAAGTTAGCAGGCAGCAAAATAAAAACCCCAGAAAACAAAAAGAGTGCAAGAGTTCAAAACACAAACTTCTTCCATGTAGCTGATGTTAAAACTAGGAGACATCAGCATGGTAATGCTCAAGGCTGTAATGAATTCCTCATCCCTAGTGTTGCAAAGGAAGGTGCAGGATGAATCCCAGAGGTAGGATTCATGCCTTGCTTATTCAGAGCAGCTTAACTTCAAAGGTAAGGAGCAAAACCTGTGTGGTTCCACCCCTGCCTCTTGTACCGTACTTTCCTATTCAATTCTTTTTTTCTCCTAAGAGGAGAAATAACAGGGTTGTTGATACATTGGCAACTGGATAAATCCAACTTGGGCAGACTGTAGGATTATAGAACCTGACTTCTCAAGGTGTCAGAGGTGTGTATATATATACGTAGGTGTGTGTATATATATATATATATATATATATATATATATAGTCCAAAGTTGAAAGTATAGTAGGGCCTGAGAGACCTGACAAATCTCAAAAAAGATGGACAGATCTGGTGGTTTTTTTAACTACCACGGCTCTAGTGAAACAAATCAAATACAGCTTTAAAACTTCCCTGCTTGAACTTCTCCTCTTCCCCTTTTCTCTCCCTGGGGTTTCTGTTTTAGAGCTCTTGAACTGATTTGTTGAGACAGATCAAAGTATAAAGTATTTCTCAGCTGGTCTTATTTCTCTCACTGGATTGTAGTGGCAGGAGACAGGCAGCTCATTACAACTGGGAGAGTACTCCTACGAAAGCAACTTCATTACAGCTGGTGAGAAAAATAAGATCTCACTAAAGCTATAGTTCAGTCTCACCATCACAGAAATAAATTATTTTAGAATTAATAAATAATGTCACACTGCTTCTCATTAGGGTATAAGGCTGAATATTAACACAATGTTAAATACAACTGTACTGCTTCTGTCTGGTGTTGTGAAGGCTTTGAATTACATTTTGGGTTTGTCCAATTTCGAGCCTGTGCTTGTTCGTTTTCCTCCCTCTTCAGCAGTGCTTCAGTGGATGGAGAGGATGGGGAGGAAGCTATGCACCTCAACAGTCTGTCAGCCTGCTCCAGATGCTGACTGTATTCTGTAAGGCACCAGAAAGTATTTGGTCTGAGTATGTTTTCAAGGTGCATGAATATGATTATCTGAACCCAGCTGTGGCACCCTATTTTTTCAAAGAGTGTATCATGTGTAAATCATGTAGTCCAGACCTGTTGGCTGTGAGGTCCAGTTTGACAGTAGCTCAGAGCAGGCAAGTTAGGAGGCTTCTTCTTGATGTAGACCATACGTGTGAGCTGCCTTTTCATAAGCTCCTGTCAGTCAAGAGGGAGGACAAGCTTTCTGCCTTTGCTCTCTGCTCTTGTCCTCTCAACACTATCACTTAGAAATCCCCAAATGAGAAAAAAGCTTCATATTCCTTTAACTAATCAATGCCATGGTTTGCTCCCAGCTATGCAGACTTTGTGGATAAGGCAAGGGAGAATGATGGCTCCATTCAGCAGCAGAGCTAGTTTGTGAAATTATCTCCAGAAAGGATTTTAAACTCAGAAAGAAGTTGAAAGAGGAGAATAAAAAGAAAAATGACCCAACTAAGGCCATGGTTCAGTGGCAGGCATAGGAACACATTTCAGGTCTCCTAACTCCTATGAAACCACAGGAATTCTGAATTAATGAAATTCTAAAATAAATTTGAGAATGTATTCAGAACATTCTGAATGTTCTGAATGGTTTTACAGGTAAGCTGAGGCACAGCATGTAGAAAGCAGAATGGAAGTACCTTTAACTGGAAAGGGACTCTCCTCCTGAAGGTTTGTGCTTACGTCTCAGCTTAAATACAACATAATATATGTCGTGGGCTCTTCTGCCCTCCTTTCCCTTCACGTGAGATAAAAGAGAGACAGAGAAAGGGATGTCTCTGTAGGGAAATGTAACTACATTACATGTCAGTTGGTGATAATTTTTAGAGCAGCAGGACTGGTCGTTTTGGACAGGTATGGCTAGAGCACAGGAGATATCCTGGGCAGTGGTACTAATGCAGGCTGAGGAGCTTATATGTCCTAGATGTGCATGTGGCTCCATTTAAAGCCAGTGCAGCTGTTCCATCTACACAAATGTTACACATTACTCAGGCTTTGCTGCAACTTCCCTCGCAGAGTAAGACAAGATATGGGATGGAAGCATGGTCAGATCCAGACCCTTTGCTTGCTAAAGGAAAAGGCTGAGTATGGACAAGAGACAGTAAAGGGGTAAGACATTTCCAAACCTGGGCTTGCTGCCCCCTGTATGGCTGCAGGGGAATGGGATGAGAAGAGCTGGTGGATCCAAGTCCATGACTCAATAACTTTTTCTCTGTATGCCCCAGTGTTCATCTCAGCAGCAGCAGCAACCTGGTTTCCTACATTTGTGATGTAGAAAAAGGAGATGGTCACTTACAGGATGGAAAATGAAACATGGTTTTCCTGCTTTACCTATAACTGTATGCTGAGATTTTAAGATGTCTACCACTAATGGGGCAAATTTTGGCCAGGTTCTTGCAAGACATAGCAAAATAAGTCTGTGTTTTGTGAACCCAGATGTAGTGCACTCCAAGGTCCTTTGGAAAGAAAGGACTGACAAAGATGTGACATGAATGTGCACTCCTGAGGAAGGGCTGGAAAACATCAGGTTCTCTCCCAAACCCCATCTCAGCAGGCCTACTGTGAAATTAAATTTCCTCAACAAGGCAAGGTTTGAAAAACATAAAGCCCATGAAGTCTCCTGAGGAGGCTGTACTTGAAAATTGCGTCCTCAGTTTGCTGTAGTTTAACAGCATGAGAGTGGGCTTATCAGGATTTACTGTATGCTAATGTCACTCTTTGATAGCTCATTCATCTCACCTTTCCATGGTGCTCCCATATGGACACATACGTTCAATATCTCTGTGGGGTCCATGACCAAATTCAATGTCCTTGTGGGTATGTTTTAAGCATGTGGAATAGCTAAACATCATGATGTGTCAGTGTTTTCTTGTGTAAAAACAAACCTAAACATGAAAACAGAGGAAATAGAGCCCAAAAGGGACCTCCCACATCAAGGAAACCTGTCCAAAGGACTGTGTCAGCCTGTTGGTTTTATTCACAGATGACTATAAAACCATATAGACATTTTGTGCCCCTGTCCCTGTGTGTGTGGTTTGGAGCCATGCCCATCCAGTGCTTTGAGACCTCATGTGCTCCAAACATGTGGCAAGATTTTCTGAGATGACTAGTGCAGAGAGATGTGAGCTGGTATGAAACACAGGTGGAAGGGCCCCTGTAGCAACAGAGATTGATCCAAATCCCTCTCTCTTTCTGACTGTTTCATAGCTGATGTTTCAGATACCTTGAGGAAACCATTTCATGTAACTGAGCTGGGAAGTTTGAGGCTTGAAAAGCTATGTCAGAAGCCTGTACCTACTTCATGTAGTTTTCTTTGTCCAAACCCACTTTTTTTGGTCTTTTCACAAGTCACAGACACTTTCCCAAGCTGAGTTGACCTGTATGCAGCACCCTATTGTTTCCTGAGCAGTTTCTGCTCCACAAACACTTCTACAGGATGCTGAGAAAGGGAACAAAGATTTAGCTAGGAGCAAATGGTCAGTGTCCCTACACACTGGCACTCCAGTTTTACAGTAATGCTCCAAAATAAGAGAGATGGACAAACTTCTTATTCTATTGTCATGCTTTTGTTCATGAACTAAAAGTTTGATCAAGACATACCTCACAGACAAACTCTAACAAGCATAGACAAAGTCTATATTCCATAAATATTCTTAAGAGTTTTGCTATTTTTTCAAAGGACTTAGCCTTGATACCCTCTGATTAAGTCTTGACTTTGCTGGGCAGCAGCTGTGAATTACTTACAGCTATTGGTGGTGGTGATGGGGCAGCTGAGTATAATTGATCTTCCTGATGACGTGTATTCCTTCCCCTGGAAGGAAGTAAAAGGTTGGTCAGAGAAGAGTGCTGGGAGTCAGTACTGGTGAGTAGTTGTTAGTGTATTCTATAGTTCTGGTATCTGAGAAGTTGTGACTGCTTTGGAATGGTTTCCATGTTGGTAAACAGCAGTATAAGCTTTTCCTACTCTAATGAACAGAGGAAGTGCATCAATAAATTTGTTAATATTGTGAAATACTTTGAAGGGGATAACTTGTGTGCTGGAGAGACTGAACTGTGAGCAGTGGTAGTACAAAGTTCCTGTATATTAAAAAGCTCTTCCCTGCATCTCACCAAAGCTGGGCTTCTGCCTTTTCTTCTAGTTCCCCAGTTCTCCTATTACAGTCTTTATGAGACATTGATACAGGGGTCTAATTCTACTTCTGCCTGACACTCAGATCAACTCTCTTTCCTAAGTCCTTGAGCTGTGACACACTGAAGATCTTGCCTCATACCCACCCTACCTGCTTGCTCCCTTTTATTTTGCCTCAGTCCAGCTGCTGGGCAGAGCAACCCAATGCAAAGGGTTACTGATGTCTGCACAGATGGTAAATACAGGGCAGTTGTGATGGACTGCTGGGCTTGGCAACACACAAGTGTCTGTGCAGGTAATTCTGAAGAATGGGTGCTAAATAGGACTCATGACTGCATCATCAACAATATACATGCTTAACATAAACATGCAAGTTGTCATTTCTAGAAAAGTTCTTGCTTTTAGTGACCAGTAAAAAATGCTGTGCTCTCTTTTGTGAGCAATATTTACTGCCTACTTGTAGTCATCTGAAATGTCTTTTTGCTTGCCAGACCTACATAGGATCTTGGGATTTTTGTTTGTTTCCTTTTTTTTTTTTTTTTTAAAAATGTGTAAGTGGTAGGTATCCTAAACTTTTCATTAAAGGGAACGGCCAAAGCAGAAACAGAGTTTTCACTTTTAAGCAGATATAGTTTCGGTTTTTCCTGTAATTTTTACTTCCTGTTAGCAGAGACAAGATTTGCAAAGTATACAAAGAGAACATTAAAGCTGCTTTAAAAAAAAAAAATCAAAACAAAAAACTGAAAACATAACAGTAGATACAGGACTTTTTTTCCCAGTCTTAGGCTTCTCCTAAAGTGTTTCCTTTTGGGCTCAGTCAGAGCCAACACTAAGTGCTGGATTAACTTTGCTCTGATTCAGTATAGCCTGTTTTCTCCTTTGGCCTCTGCAGGGGCCATGTTATTGTTTAATTGGCATTAAGATCTTCGTTCTAGGTGAGATAATATGATAGGAATCTTTATATGTTCCCTTTTTTGATAATGTATAATTTTAAGACTTTATTAATGTTATCTTCTGTGCCTGTAGGGCACCTAGTGAAAAATATATGAAACTCCATTTCTGACTAGACTCTTTCAAAAATGTTTATTTACAGTTCCATGAATCTGAAAATTATTCTCCCAATAATACAGAATATTTAATTTAGATAAAATAACTATATAGATAGTTAATAACTTTACACATCCAGACTGATTAAAGTGGCAGCTGATAAAACAGGACTTGATTTATTTCAGACCTCATTCTATTTTTGCCCTGGGTAGCAAGCAAAAGTAATTTAGTCTAAATCATATTGCCTTTTTTTTTTTTAAACTTTACTCCCAGACCTTACGTTCTACCCAAATCAATAAGAGGGAGAGCCTCTAAACAAGACCTTGTTAAAACTGTTACCTTGCATTTCTGTGCTATTCAGAAGGGTTTAATAAGTCAAACAGTTGTTTCTCTGAGATGTTTTGACCCTGTGCAGGCAACAGGCAGATACAATACATACCAGGAGCAATCTGAGAAATCACCTTTATATGAAATTGCACTGGAAGAAACTAATATGCAGGATCTTTGACATTTTGCAGACTTGTTTTAAAGCACTCAGATAGTCTGTCATAAACCTCTTCCTAAAGTGATATTGAACTTCTGTGCAAAGGCCTCAAGCAAAAGATGTGTAGATGCGGCACTTAGGGATATGGGTTTAGTGGTGGACTGGGTAGTGTTAAATTAGTGGTTGAACTTGATGAACTTTGAAGGCCTTTTTCAACCTAAATAATGCTATGAAGTAGAATCCAGTCAGATATTTCCCCATCACGCTGTTCACTCATTCAAAAATAGCAATTAATCAGAGGTTGAACTAAGGCTTAGTTTGAGTTGGATCAATAAAACTCTCAAAACAAATACCACAACCATCCTTCCAAAAGGTGAACAGAGCCCTGTCAAAATGTGAGTAAAGAACACACTTTGAATTTTGTCTTCAGTACATTTGGCTTTCAGATACATTTGGCCTAAGATTTTCAAATTGTGGGTTATAATTGAGGAAGTCAAAATCACAATGTTGTACTTTCTGTTTTGAACTGAATAGTTTGGACTGGATCTTTTATGAGGAGGTGGTTGTTTTTTTGGATCATTACTCATTTTATGCCTTTTTTAGTTTTTCTACTCGTGTTGAGCTTTTTTATTTTATATAATTTAAATCAAAGGGTTTTTGTGAAGGAGAGACAAAATGGAGATCCTGTGATTCCTTGAGTAAAGCAGAACTGTATTTCTGCCAAGGTAAGAGTGATAGCTACCTAAGACATCCAAGAGAGGATGTCCCAAAATGAAGGGCCTTGACCTGGCTCTTTTCTAGCAATAAGTTCCCCTTGAGCAAGCAAAGTAGTGAAGGTAAAGCAGGGACCAACATAATTCACACGAGAGGGAAGAAAGAGTGGAAAAGGGGGAGTATGTAGCTGTGCAGGACATTATTGTATCCCAGCCTTCTTTCTTAACAAGGAAACCTGCATCTAGGTGATGCAATTTAAGGACAAACTCTTCTGGTTGTGGTGACTTTTTGAAAAGTAGACTCATCTTTGGTGTTTTTCCTTCACAAGGCTACCTGGTGTCCTCCTTGTTGTACCTTTGCATGCCAGGTGAGAACTAGAGCTCCTTGTCATATGTTTGTCCTATGAGAATTATTGTTTTCTGTAAATCATCCATGTTATGACCTTAGGTATTCTATATAGCAGTCATAAAGCAGAAAATTATAGTCTATTTCTTATCCAACTGTCTGCCTTATAGAAAATGAGTGTGTCTGTAATTGGGCATGAAGTATTTTAAATTGGGCCATCAACCAGACTGCATCTGTTGTTCTCCTTATTATTATTCATTACACATCACTGCCACTGATGTTGTGTTTTCATTAATTTTTCTATTAACTTTTCCCCATCGATGTGATTAAAGATTCATTAATCTCAAGCAGAATAAAACAACCTGCCACCACCTCCCAAACTTGAGATCAAATCAAAACCATCCTGCATATGACGTTAGGAAAAAAACTGATTCAGCCTTATGAAAATGAGATATCTCTGAGAACAGATATGTTAGCAAAGGATTAGCTGTTCAAATGGTCAAGTCAAACAAGGTGTAATCAGGGCTAACTTTACAGCTCCTCCTCATTTCACTTCTCTCATCTGCAATTTCACAACCCTTTAGATGGGAGTTTAGCTTACTACCAATTATCTTGTACCAATTATCTATGTATTTAATTTGGCCATGTAATTGGTAGGCATTTCCAACTTGGATATTTTTTATATGCTATATTTTTAATGGAGCTGAAGGATTTTTCATTCCCCCTTGTTACAATCTTTTAAGAAATATGTGAGCTCTCCTGCCTCCTGTCTCTTTCTGACTGCTGTAAGAAGTGTTGCTTTTAAGTTTGAAAAGTACTCTTTCTAGCAGTTTGTAAAGAATTGGTGGAAATAGGAGTTAGAATGTCCTTAGATGTGGTGTGTTGATTTGACTAGCAAATGTAAATTTTAGGAACCATTGCTGACTGTAGTTTCTTCAATATTACTCTTATATAAAAAATGAAGGCATGAGTGTTTCCTCAGTATAAGGCCTTTCCCCTCCCCTCCCCCATATACTGCTAGTGGCAACCTGAATGATGTTTTATGTGCTTTTTCAAAATGTGGACATGTTAATTAAATGAGTTGTTTCAGCCTGTATGGAACATGGTATGTGTGTATGGGTTGTCCTTTGTTTTGAGACCTGTAAGAGTTCAACACTTCTTAGCGCTCTCTTCTCCCAGGAAGCATGTGAGAATTGAGGCCACACCATAATGCATCAACCTGAAATGGCAGTGTGGTGGGGAGAAGAAAATTTGTGTTTGGGCCGTGGCTGCATAGGGAACCCAAAAGGAAAAAGCTGACTTAAGGTTGTATTGAATCAGGGAACTAGTCCATCTAGATCTTGTATAGCACCTGTGCCCTAACTTTGAGCTTTGCTCCACCCAAATACTTTACATGTATATAATGGTAACAGACATGCTTTCAGGAAGGAAAAAAAATCTAGCCAGGTCTTACTGCAGATGTACTTCTCTTGGAGCTCCTTGTCTTTGAAGTTTCTGCTTCTGAAGCCAGGAATTTCAAAGGGTTCTGAATTCAATGGAGTTGCTTAAAGGACTCTAATGATAACCTGCTGCTACCAGTGATGGACTGGCTAATAGCATCATCCCATACCAATTTCCAGGCATCTCAGTGCACAAATTGGTCAGCAACTGATCAGTGAATGAGCCATGGGGTGTCCTTGATGCCTCTGAAACATCTGAATGGTGACTTCAGCCTCTGCATGGACTGTCCTCCCTGGGAACTTCCATCCAGCTCCTGTGGTTGATACTAGCTCATTTGAAACAACATTTTAGTAGATCAACATCATGGTTCTAGAGAATAATAAATTTAATTTACTGTAAGGCAAAATTGACAAAACTTCGGTCTGCAGGCAGAAACCAGTGAGAAAAAAGCAGGCTTGATAGCAGCATATTCTGCAAGTTATTTTTAATTTCACCCATCTCTCTGGCTGGGATCCACGTTACTTGCAAAACTTCAGATATTGTTTTAGAGAATGTTTTCATTGACCATGTTTGGGGAGAAGTTTTCTCCTTGGAGAGGCCTTCAGCTTTCAGAGTTTGTAATTCATAAAGACAATATTTAATTAAGGCATCAGGAGGAGGTAAGTGAGGAAACTTCTTGTTTCTTGCATATTTTTGTCCCCAGGTGTGCTTATTGTCCCTGCTTAATTTTGAAAGTAGAAAAATGCTGTTGTCCTCTGGACACGGCTGTATAGGGCCATCTTCTGGTCAGGCAATAAATAAAACTCTTTACTGGGTGTTAATGCAGCCCTATGATTGGCTAGGCAGTAACTTGACAGTAAACATGTTTTTACACAGATAAATAGATGAGACTAGTGCATGCTCCATGTTTCTGTCTTAAGATGGGATTTGTTCAGTGGCAGTCCACAGGTTCCATGGGAAAATTTTTTAGGGGAATCTTAGATCATATTCATATATACTTTAAGTGAGGTCCAGGCTTGCACTTTTATACATGCATTTTTCATTCCAATTTTCTGAGAAAAGCATGAGACACGTGTACTGAGAGTACTTAACTGAAATTTATTCAGTCTACTTGAGACAGTTAAGCACAGCAGACCTGGAGGAAAGATAGTTTTATCTGAATTTACACTGTACTGCTAATGATGAAGGAGGAGAATTGTCTGGAAAATTCTTAATTTCATCATAATTGAGTGCTAGATGAAAGGCTATGTGGACTAGCTCTGGTCAAGTAGAAATGCCAGAGGATTGATTTTTTTTATATATACATATTCGGTATTTTAGTTGATCTGAAGCCTGTAGGCTTTAAAGTGCTCTTAAACTGGAAAGAACAACAGTCTAAGACTGAATTGAAGGGATGAGATGCAAGCAAAATTGTTTACAGCTCTGAGGAAATGTCTAGCATGTGGATGATGAAAAGTGGAATCACAAATTTTAGGAGGAAATATTGCAATCAAGAGAGATATTGTTGCCCCTGGAGAGAAGTCAGTAGGAGTTACCCATATTGCTCTTCAGAGATGATGTCTTTTTAGTGTCTCTTGTTCTTTATGAGGAAGATGCACTGTCTGAAAATGACATGCCCAACTATAACCTTTTTAACAGGACTAATTGCCAGAAATTATGTGCTCTCTAAGCCCTGGCTGTACTATTTTTGTCTTATGGTTATTCTGACTATGTAAATGATATGTGGTACAAGATGGCTGCATCAGAATTTAATACACAGTCATTCAGGGAAGGAGTCCATCTCATGAACCAAAGGGGCAAGGAGGGTAGCCCAGTTGGCTGCAAGGAGCACATTGATGAGGAGTGTGGTGCAAAGTGAAGCCTGGAAGTTCACGCTGGCTAGAAATGATATTGTCTTCAAGTTAGAGGTTTGAATCCAGTATCCATTGTTGGTGTGTATAACTTTGATTAGATTTATTGCTTTTCTGTGTGGAGCTACAAATGTAAAAAAGTGTTGGTACCTGACTTATTGCAGTATTCTAACAGATGGTAAAAGGCAACCTGGAAAATGCTGCATCTTTTATGTCCACAAACTCACCTCCACTCCTCCACGCTTATCCACCTCCCTTCTTAGGGCTTTAGCAATCCATACCTAAACAGTTCTGTAAGTGCATCATAAACTATCTATTTTACAGCTCATAAAGAGGAACACAGAAGGACTCATGAATTCACAAAGATTATTTTTGTATTTTCATCAATTGGAAGCAAATTGATGAAACAGTTTGTCCAACTCATTAAGTGAACTGACCCATGAAGGTTAATGTAGAGTTCCTGAAAGTGCCCAAGTGATTAAGCGAAAGCAGTATCAGAATGACTATGGCATGTGTAACAATTTATTGCCTCTGTGCAGAGAGGCTGTGGAGTGGAATTCAGTGGAATGACTTTTTGCCTCACTTCCTGAACAACAGAATAGCTTGTGCTCCAAAATATATTCCTGGTGGTAGTAAGCAGATTCTACCACCTATTCTCCAAGAAGCCATAGGTCTGAAACCTGAGGAGTTATGCTTATTACAGGGAAATGTATTGTTCAGTGAACCTGGAAGAAAAAAGTTATCACATGTGAAATAATCATGGAATTATAGAATGGTTTGGATTAGAAGGGACCTTAAAGATCATCTAATTCCAACCCCTCTGTCACATACAGGGACACCTTCCACTAGACCAGGATGCTCAAAGCTCCATCCAAACTGAACACCGCCATGAACTGGACATCCACAACTTCTCTGGACAACTTGTCCCAGTGCTTCACTACCCTCATGGTAAAGAATTTCTTCCTAATATCTAATCTAAACCTACTCTCAGTTTGAATCCATTCCCCCTTGTCCTGCCACTACATGTTCTTGTAAAAAGTCTCTCTTCATCTTTCTTGTAGGGCTCCCTTCAGTAGGGAGGCTGCAATTAGGTCATCCCAAATTAATAATAATAATAGCTGTTAACTACATGTGGTTAACAGGTCAATGGCAGTATACAATCGGTATTTCTTCTCCCATATATATCAATTTTACAATGGTGTAATTTTACTATATGCCTAAACTTAAATGATTTATCTGAATAAAATAAGTAAGGAAGCCAATGCCACTAATGGCATATGCATCCAGTGGGTATTTCATGACATGCCCAATAGAAACCTTCCTATGCAGTAGATATTTCATTCAACGTGAAGTTGTCTGACTCATCTGACATAAGATAACAATAATCATCTGCCATTCATGTGGGAAGTCTGTTGGTAGAGGTGTCCACTGCCCACTTATTCTTATAGCCCTGGTATCCCTAAAAAGTACTTCTAGATCTTCCATATTGCAGAAAGGAAGAAGAAGAGAAAGTGTTCAGATGCAGCATCTGCTTAAAAGGTTGCTGCCTCAATTCAGTTTGAAGAAAGCAGGGGGTGATGTGGGAGCAGGAAGAATGGGATGTCTCCAGCTGTTTGAAGAATTTCTGCCATTAGGCATATACCTGAGGTCTGAAGATAGGCTTTTTAAAGTGCCCTTCATGTTGATCTCTATTTTACTTAGGCTCATGTTCAATGCTGACAACAAGCTATTCTGTAGTAGCTCTTTTTATTTTCCCAGACAGCACCCTTAGGACTGTATAAATGGCAGCCACAGGAAAAAGAAATATTGAGAATATCATTATTTTCTAAGTGAGTTTCTATTGTTGTTACAGAACTTGGAGAGTCAGGAGCACTGAGACTCATAAAAGTGTCTTTGATTATTAGTTCTTATGATTTCATCTTTTTTTTCCTGTGTTGGAAATGAGCTGGGATCCTGAATGAAACATACACTTAAGATGATGATATTTCCTGGAATTTACGGAACATATGCTACAACATGATGAATTGCTGTAATACATTTATCTGGAGTGTTCGTAGAAATACTCACTTATTTCACATTTGCATAGAGAAAATTAGAGGTAGTATAAAAATCTAATGCCTAAAAAAAAGAAAAAATCTTACAACACTCAAAGTAAGGAAAAATGTTGAAGAAAGGCGTTCTTTTTCCCTAAAACCACTGAAAAATCATGGTACTCTGTTTTTGGTTTTTTCTCACAGATCTAGAAACATATTAACATTCTTTTGTGCAAAATCCAAATGAAAGGAGTGCTTGGTAATGCAGCTACCTGCTTATGTTTCCAAATGTCACAGCTATAGTTTAAGCTAGCTTGTGATGATGTATGTATTGGCCAATACTACTGAAGGCATCAGCATAACTGGCTTGAGAATTTAATTTTCTCTTTGCAAAGAATTGATGTAGGGCTTATAATGCTAAGCAAGCCACCAAATCTGTTCCTGAAGACAGAGAGCTTTCTTTTTATTTATTTAATTTAACTGCATGGAGATGGAGTGAGTTCTAGGGAGTGAAGAAGCTGCCCTGTATTGACAAGCGACTTGCCATGCTCATGGGCACCTCACACTGTCCATAACACCTCGATACCAGGCAACATCTAGGCTCTGACTAAACATTCAGTGGGTACAGCATGAGTTATAACTAAGCTGCAACTTTCTGTACATGCACTCCTGGTCAGCAGGAAATGGGAGATAATTTACTATTGCCTAACTTGCAAAGGAAGACCATATAGTTGAGCTGTATTGCCTTGCTTACCCTGAGGGCTAATAGCACTCAAGCAGTATATCAGATCTTGATAAGAAACAGGTTTTTCACTTCTTAAGAATTATCTGGGCCCTTTTTAAAGCAAAAGAGGAGAAAATATGCCTTGAGATTTTCCTGTCCTCCTCACAGGTCTTAGAGCACTTTGTTATCTGATCCTGTTACAGTTTCATTGATGTCATACTTAAGGATATAGTTAAATAATTATACAAACTCTTCCTGAGGCAAAATTAGAGACTTATCAGGTTTGACAAATGCTCTTATGTTCTTTCTCCACAAGGAGTTTTGGGCAAGCAATTCTTTTGCTCCATGTTATTTCCATGTGAAATGAAGCTCTGTGTGTACTGCTGTCACTCTCATGGGGCATTGCACAAAAAGACACCAAGATCCAGAGCATGCTATTCCAGTCCACTCATATAAACTGCCAGCTCATTTCTGTCATATAGATAAGTGACTGGACCCACAGTGTAAATACTCTATTACTGGATTATAACAAACCTGATACTTCACTAGTCTCAATCTCTTCTTGCATATTCAACTTCTTTAGAAAAATGTTGGCCTATCTGCATATTTGTTTCCAGTGTCATCTTGCCAATTATTTAGGCTTTGTCATTAAAATCCTGTCTGTAACTAAAAGAAGTCCTGAGGACAAATCTCTTGAGGGCTTGCTTATGCAATGGAAAGCAGTTCAGAGACTCTCGCCTTTGTAGCAAAAGGGATGGATCTGAAACCAAAACTGGCATAAGTACTCTAATACCAAGAAGTTAGTTAGTCTGCTGTGTTTCTGAGATGCATATGGTTGTCTGCAGAGGAGTGGTCAGGCTTGTGAGAGGGTCTGGAGAGCTTCTGTAGTATGTCACAGACATATCTGTAAAGGTGCAATGCCCCCTCAGAAGAACAAATTGCTAGACAAAAGTTAAATCTGAAGAAACATGATTGGTGCAATTTGGGGTGGTACTGGAAGTTATTTCCTCATAAATTTGGTGTAAAGTTGTAAAGTTAGTTACTATCTGTCACCATAGATTGTTGAACTGGCTGTTTTCCTTTCGGATGACTGCATAAAGAGTACTGATTGAGCAAGATTTTCTCAAACTCTGGATTTACTTGTAGCCTATATATCTTAGGCTCCTGTGGTCCTTGCAATATTTCCTCACAAATAAGCTCTAAATGGTCAGCAGTTCGTTATTGCAGGAGGGATTCAGAATCAAGTCAGCAGAACCTTAACTCCATGCTGTAAGTGTAATGGAGGTTTCAGTGGGTCCCATGTTGCAGTGAGGTACCCAGCACAATGAAAGCTATTGACATACAATATTGGTGAATAGGTTAATCATGATGACATAGGAAAAGCGGACAACTGATTAGCAATATCATTCCAAAGTAGGGTGATTGCTGTTTCTGTAGGTGTATAGAAGGTGTCCTGAGGTGCTCTGAGTGACTAGTCCACATGCTGTTAAGAACTCCATGTTTAAACAGACATCTAGGAGAGGGGACTTGATTTTTTATTGTTTCCTTTGGTCAAAAACATCATTTTGTTGTCTACTGTAAAAGGAAATGGGTGGATAACATACTGTAGAGGCTGTGCAGGAGTTGCCTTTTAATGATGGTGTCAGCTGAAGGTCAAGGCAATATATCTTTAGGAGTTCATTAGATCAAGTGTTTAGTAAGATGATGCTTCTTGAAGAAATTCTTCTAGCTGGGAAAGGCCAGTTGACTGGGGAGTGATACAGTGGATACACTTGGTTGTATATGTTTGAAAGTAGAAACGATACAACTGGAATTTGTTAGGAAAGGGAAACTAGAAATTAAAGAGTGAGCCAGACTCTGGCACCTGCTACAGGTTTGTTTCCCAGAGGAACTCTCAAGGGTCCTAAGAAAATAATTGTTAAACTAAAGCAAAGATTGCAAAGCAAATTTTCTTGACAGACAGCTACAAACCTGGATATAGAAATTGTCCATGGAAATGTTGCTGTAGAATCTCAGACAGTTGTCCCACTTGGCTCAGGGTAATAAGGTGACTGCTGTGGGAATATCCATTTGAGTGGCTGCCCTCTTGACTTAGCGTTCTTGAAGCTGTAGTATAAGCACTAGATCGTGCCACCAATGAAGAGGCAGGGTGAAATGCTGCAAGGTGGTGCTAATTGGGCTTCAGGCTCGGAGTGGAGAAACACTGTGGTCACATTTCTACCTGGAAAACCCTGGGAGGATGTGATGTGCTAGACTAGAGGAAATACAGCTGACTCAGCTCCCTTCCTTGCAGGGGATTTGATGTGACTGGTAGTTCTTAGTGAGCATATATCTGTAGCCCACTGCCGAAAAGCCACTCAGGTGATGACAGAAGGCTTTGTGTAGTCTTTTGTTGTCATCTTTGAGTGCCCAGCTTCTGGTTGACCTCGTGGGGACGTGGGTCAGTGTAGTCCAGATGTTCCCTCATGCGCTTTAAATGCTCTGCTGCAATCTTGGTGGGTGGGAATCAGACTGTGCTGAGGTGCCAACTAATTTTTTTTTTTGAGTGGTTCCGCATGAAAACCCTTTTCTTGCAGCTTATAAACAGTATACTGAATCATTCCTAAATTGAAAGCTGCACTTTTCCATTTGAAAAGAAACCGAATAAGAATAGGGTTCTGTGAAAGCCTTTTCTTTCTCTTGAATTTTTTGACCTTTTTTTTTTTTCTTTCAAGGTGCAAAAAAGCATGTGGGCAGGGTAGATTGTTTATGTCTGTTTCTTTTGTTTTCTCTTTAGAAGATGCGAGATCAGAGATCTGATGAGTAATTCTTTGCCCTATTATCAACACTTGTTTTACATTGACTGTGATTACAATATTAGGCTTTCCCACTGAGGTCCAAAAAAAAATTAGCAGTTTGCTGCAAGTTCAGGAAAGCTAAGTTCTTTCTTTTAATGCTAACCTCAAGTCTAAGCTCTTCTTGTAACTCTGTAGAAAGCCAGGAGTTGTCTGGTTACTTCATCGCTCTGCTGTGCAATGACAGATAGTTAACAGTTTTCTGTTTAAAGGGGCAACATCCTTCATCACTTTTTGTTTGCTTTCGAAGACTGGGTCTCATCCATCTTCACCCTGATACATGAAGGTAGTAACTGCAGCTCAGCAAACTAACACAGGGGAAAACGAGCTGCCTCTTTCTTGGCTGTAATTGTCTGCAAAGTGGTATATGTCACTTCTAATTTTACACCAGCTGAAAATCTTTAGTGTTTTTTGTCTTGCAGTTATTCCCAAGGTGGGAATCCTTGTTCCTACATATTTATGTCTTGATTGGTAGTGGAAGAGGTTGGCTTGCTTTGTTGCTGGTGAGCAAGTGAGGGTAAAAACACACTCATTAATCAACAAGACCCAACACCTTCCCTTACAGGCCTTTTTATGTGCTTCTTTCCTCCCCATGTTAAAATTTTTACACTTCGCCACTTAATTATTTTGTTCATGGTTTTTTTGTTGTTGTTGGGTTTTTTTGTTTGTTTTGTTTTTTTAACCTGGTGACTGATTTATTGACATTACAATCAAATAATCTCCAGGAGAAACAGTGTAGTGTACTTCAGGAGAAACAGTGTAGTGTACTTCAGCAGAAACAGTATTTAATATGTCAGTTTTTATTAAGCAAGACTGATTATGTAGTTGAATACTTGAGTAAAGAATTCCATGTAGCATTGAGTCCAGTGTGCTTTCCTAGAAAGTGTACTAGTGCCCTAATGAATGGATTTAAAAGGCTAAAATGAATGTAAAAAATGGGAACAGCCTCTTGTTGCCAAGGAGGAAGAAGAGAATAATTCAGCTATGGCAGTACAGAGGGCTTTCTGCAAGCAAATCTCCTTGGTTGCCTATAAAGGAAAACTTTTGCTGCGTATGAGCTGGTGCTAGGTCTGCACACAGGCTGGAATTGAAATTCCTACTAAAAGCAGCACCTAAAGAGGCGTATAAAACATGTGGGAGTAAGCAAGGACAGCATTCTTGGAAATAAAATAGGATGTTTACTGGTATAACAACCGAAAAAACTAATAAGGTCACATAGTTTAGCTAAATCAGCTTCCAATTCTCAGTCACCAATTGTAAGAGTTTCTCAGTCTCCATCCATGACAGTGGGAATCTAGGGAGACTAGACAGCCAGAAAAGCGATTTATTTTTTTCTTTTAAATTTTGATTGTTATTATTATTTCCCTCTTCCACACATTGGGAAGAGATACAAGAAGGTTAAAGTGGGATTACCCCATAACAATAAAAACTCTAAAGGATATTTCCGCTAGGAGCACACTAAAAAAAAAAGGGCATTTTGAACGGCAGGATACAACTATGGAATCAAACTCTAATGACTAATGTTTCTTCTCTGGCAGGCTCCATGCTTGCTGGATTTCTGCATCTCCATGGAAGCATTCTGAGGTTCAGAATTGGTTTCATGCATTGTTTGCATGCATAGAGGTGTCTTTACTGTGCCTCCTTATGCTATGGCATAAACACCAGCACAAGGCAGATCTACAGTCACATAGGGATTAGGAACTTCGGATGGCAAGGTCTAGAAGACCCAACCAGTGTGACTCTTTAAGCCACTGGATCATACTCTGTGTCAAATCAAAGCTATCTTCTAATTTTCATAGCAAGGGTGTTATATTGTATTTATATGTAAAACACTGAAGAAAAACATATGACACCCAAATTCTGTACCATCACTTTTGAATTCATAGATCGTTAAGATGCAAGAAGTCTTTAATCAGTTTTTTCCTACTAAAGCAAAATGCTCTCTTTGGAACTAGCCAGAGAGAGTCAGGGTTCAGCATTTCCCATTTTACTAAAAATAAGTGTGATAATCATCTTTCTGAGATCTCCTTGACTAAGAAACCAGGCTCCTATTTCTGGAATGGATGACAGTATGCAGTATGTCTGTGTACAGTAATCAATGCTGAACTGGTGTTCTTTGCAGCACCACTTCTGGGATCCCATGGCTGCTACAACAACAACTCTAACTATTGAATCAGTCTCTTAGGTAATCAGACTCTCCCTTATATCATGTGCAGGGTTTCTTTTTAATTAGAAAAAAATGCTGTTTCTTACAAGCAAAAGGCTTCTGTCATTAGCAGTGTGTGTCTGTCTGGGCATTTGGTCCCAGATTAATTTAGAAGCTGAAGCAGGAGCAGTCTCATGAGTGAATCGAGGTTTTTCCCCTGTCATCATGAAAGATCAGTGCTGCTCTAAAACACTTTCAGGAAGGTCCCGCTTTGAAATGGCCTTTAATACCAGTGATTTCTAATGGGATGCTGAAATATGACAGCAGGAATGTGTGCAATGAGTTTCAAAAGTCTGATGACAGTCTAACATTTATCTTTTGTGTTGCTAATCTCTTCTCTGCTGCCAGTAGATTAATTTTCAGTATGTTGAAATAGAAGCCCATTCACCCTTTGAGGTCCCGATGCTGTACAGTTGGAAGATTCTCCTTGCTCTTTTACTTCTCTGGGTACCTTAAGCTGAACATTACTATGTTGGGATTTTTTTTTGCTTTTTGTGCTGTTTTTCCACCACTTTTGTTCCACTTGGCAAATCACTATGGATCCACTTCAACTCACCAGGTCTCAATTTCCAGCTTGTTTGGATGTTTCCTGTTTACTCCAGACTCTGTTTCTGTATGGGTCCACCTTTCTATGGCAAAATCTAACCCACCCCCCAAGTTCTTGTCCTGTCCTGACCACCAGCAGATACCCCCTAAGCAGCATTTTGTCCAGGACCAACTGGAGCTCCAAAGATTGCATCAGTGTACCTGAGAAACGTGACCTTTTGCTCTCTGCTCATCTGACCATATTTGAGCCTTCCTTCCTCTTGGGGAATTCAAATGGAAAGAGGTTAAATGTGGGATTATACCCTGTCCTGCACAAAACTGGCTTACAAACCTATGTTATACCACGATTAAAATGACAGTATTACTTGGCTGAGGAGACTAACAACAATGTGCTTTTCATGCAGCTCATATTCTTTGGCATGTTCTCCATTTAGATTTTTCCTGCAATATTGTCTTTGGATGTTCGGTTTCATTCGTGCCACTTGGCAGAGATTAATGACACTGCAGCTCTGAATAATTTCATTACCTACTACTGTGTATTGATGCTAATGAATTATGTTATTTCGGCACCATTATGTGTTATCATCCTTCTGTACAATTGAGACACAATGTATCGGTACTTGAAAGATGTCCTGCCACTTCTTATGATTTGAACTGTATTTTATTTCCATGGTTTTAGATCTTAAACTTTCCTTGATTTATATAGCTCATCTGATGGTACATTGTGAAATCCCTGAGTGACTGCCTAGGAACTACTTCTTTCAGAAAAAATACAGATTATGAAACATTTAAGATACTGTCCATATTTCCCAATGTATTTCCATCAACTCAGTGGTGAAGAAATGCATTCATTCTCAGAAGTGGTTTTTGGAATTAATCACTAGACATATTTGTAGTCATGTACTAGAGATAATGTGTGCAAGGTTATCTATTTCAGGCACCATGAAGCCAATTGAATTAACCAGTTTAAAGATCTTCGGGGATCATCTAGATGGTTAATTCTCAGGTTTTTAAATAAGTTCTTTCACCTCAAGTATGACCTTGTTTTTCAATGTAGATGCCCTTGTACTTTTGCTTGCTGTTTATTGTGGAATATGTTAACAGCTTTTTGCTTGTTCAGTAAACTGAAACTTAAGTGTCAGTTGTCTGGCATCTTTTGTCATGTATGACCCCTCTTATACTGTGAACCAAATTCTGTTCATGGTCTGTCTTTATAATAAAAGCTTTTACTCTGCATTTACATTGGTATGAAGATAGAGAATTAATTTATGGGCCTCTAAAATCACTTCTGCAGCCATACTGGTCTGTAACAAAAAGAATGTTGTTTTTACTGGGGAAGTGGGAAGAATAGTGAATAAATAACACTGCTGCTGTAATAACTGTCTTGATTTGTTTTGTTGTTTAGTGTTCTTCAGAACTGTATCATTTGAGCAATATTGCTAGTAAGAAATCAATGTGCTCAAACAATTACCAAAATAGGGCAGTCCTGTAAGATTTGTTGTGTTCGTAGTCATAAATAGAATGAAACACTATCTCTAAAGGCAATAAAACATTGCCATGAAAAGCCTGGCTAATTATGTTTCCCTGCAATTTCAGTTGATAACACCACCTCAATAGGTATTAAACTTCACAATCAGTAAAGTAATTTGGACAAGGGATATGAAGTCAACCAAATTTACTAGGTTATGGGGTCATGTAGGGACAGTATTAATTTTAGGTAGGGTCTGGTGTCACATGGAGTATCAGCCCCGGTAGAAGGGGCTTACTTAGGTGAAATATAAATGCTTTTGTTCAACTTGAGAAAATTATTATTTAAAAAGGTGAACCAGGCAAATAAGTAGCTCAACTGTCAAGCTTCTATATATTCATCCCTACCTGTGATCCTAGACTGTGTACTAGTAATAAAGTTCGATTTTTAGGACAGACGATCTTTTAACTCTAGATGTTTGCAGTATATTTGAAGTGATAGGTTTCTTTTCACAATCAAAGTAAATATTAGATATGGCATAGAGAACTGGGAGATAAGTTGTGAACTGTGTTTCTTAGCTGCCTGTTTCCTCCTAGCTGGGTCTGCAAAGGGCTTTTCCTAAAAACTTGGAATTTGCAGCATCAAACTTCCCTGCAAATTTTCAGCTTATAAAGATGCACATGCTAATTCCTGACACCTTCAAACTCACTTGAACTTGCAGGAGTACTGTACCCACATGTTATTTCTACCAGACTCCTTATCTCTGAGACAGTATTGGGCAGCCTCACCTAAACTTCTGTAGTTCTTCAGAACAATGCAAGTTATTTTTATTAAAGCAAGTTTACTCCTGAGTACAGAGCTGGAAACAAAGTTATGAATTAAATAAAGACTTCCAGAGTTAACCTCCCTCCAACATTATAATGTAATTAGCCTGTTATAGCCAGATTTCCAGGTTTATTTCACGCCTCCCCTTTATGATTCTTGGACATATAGAAGGAATGAGGCATTGCTTCAAGAAGTTGTAGCATCTTTCTAGATCTGTAAGCCTGCAGCGTAAGGAAACCTCCATGAGCTAGACCACTAATGTCTTGATGAGAGCAGCAATGCTGGTGCTGAAGCCATAGCTGAAACATATATTACTTAAATGAAAAACTCAGGGAACCTTTAGTTCAATAAGTTTCCTTCCTCCTTCTTTCTTCCTCCTTCCTCCTTCCCCTCCATTGTCTGAATGATGCATATGCTTCTAGTTTAAGATAACAGTATTAAAAGTTATATAAGAAGTCATTTATCTGAGCATATTTTAACCTGTTAGGTGTTTCTGCTGCTGCATTTGCAATGACATTTTCACAGTGAGCAAGAGGTCCTGTACTGATTCAATTTCCTGGTTACAGCACTCTAGCCAACACAGTGTATTATGACAGTTTCAATGTAATCTCCATTTTGCCTGGACAGTTATGCTACTTTATCTGTGGACATTCCCAAAGATGAAATCCACCAGGGAGTAGTAGTAGGTACCAAAAACATGGAGACGGAAGTTCTAGCCAGTACTTTTTCCACCAGTAAGTAGTCACAAACGTGAAACTTTGCAGAATTTCCTAGAAGTGTTGATAAATTTGATATACAGGGAGAATGTATTTCACAAAATAGCTGCATATTAAAACCTTAAAGCCATAAGTCAGAACTTCACAGATGACCATATCAAATGAAGTGTATCTAGAGCTAAGCATTGGATTTAATGCTAAGACTTGGAGCAGAACAAAGAATAAACAGTCTTAAAGAACTCACCAGAAGGGAATCAGAGGAAAGAAGGAACAGTTAGAAGAATGACGGCTTTTAACACTTTCATGTTCATAACTAGTAGTAGGTGTAAGATATGTCTTACTGCAAAAACGCAGACTTACTTAATGTATAATTTACTCCAACTGCTTCCAGAATTTAATTTTGCTCCTTTATTTCAGCTCTGATCAGCATTTTTCTAGGTGCATGGACATTCTCTTATCAATTCATGTCCTTCATCTCCACTCATCACAGTCCTAAGTTCCTTTTAAAAAAGTTTCTTTTCCAGTTATCATTTTATCTTTTTAATATCCATCCACACATCCATCTTACCTCCTCAAAAAGCCTCTTTTCTCTCTGCTCTCCTCCCATTTTTCCACTTTCCATGTGGCTGCCTTTGGTGACAGAGCCATCTTTCATAGTTTCCATATTTCCTTGCTATTTTTTTTTTTTTTACCTTGACATTTGCTGCCATTTTTAGCTCTGCAGTTGCGTCTATCCCTGATGTAGCAGCTGGATAGCCTGAGCAATGCCAGGAAGATGAGATTTTCTTTCTTTCACCTCCAGGAACAGCCTGGCTTCCTCACCTGATTTCACAGCATGACCCCATACACAGCGTCATCAGCAGAGCTGAGTGGGTCAGGGAACTGCAGTACAAAGGCTTGGACTTTGCAAGTCCCAATGTTTTGTTACACCTGGAATTTTTTCTCTCCCCTACCCTTACCTTTCAGAGTCAGCCAATCTGACTCACACGGAAGACATATGTTATTGCAGGTTCTTCTGTTGCTCTCAGTAGCAATAGGGTACAAATCCTCTTAAATAATGGCTAGAAATGTCTAATCCTCTAGTTACCTTGATGATCCAGCCAGCCAGCTCAGTGCAGCATTATCCCAGGCTAGGCTTTTAAAAACAGATTTTGATAGTGTGCTTGTATCTAGACATTCCACTATTTCCATTGTTTAGCCTGGAGAAGAGGAGGCTCATGCGAGACCTCATCGCTCTCTACAACTACCTGACAGGAGGTTGTAGCCAGATGGGGGTTGGTCTCTCCTCCCAGGCAACTATCAGTAAGACAAGAGAGCATGGTCTTAAGCTCTGCCGGGGAGGTTTAGGTTGGATATTAGGAAGAAATTCTTTACAGAGAGGGTAATCAGGCATTGGAAGGGGCTGCCCAGGGAAATGGTGTACTCTCCCTTCCTGGAGGTTTTTAAGATGGGACTGGATGTGGCACTTAGTGCCATGGTCTAGTAACCACGGTGGTGTTGGATCAAGAGTTGGACTTGATGATCTCAGAGTTCCTTTCCAAGCCGTCTGATTCTATGATAATGATGTTTTTTAACCACCTCTCTATTTTACATCCACGTCTCTTTCCAAGAGAAAGCTATTTCTGATACATACAGCAAGAAGTTCTCTTAATAGCATTTCTCTCATGTATATAATGATCCACTCTTCTTGCTTTCTCATTCTTTGTATTCATAGCTATAGATTCAAGTTTACTTTTTTGTCCCGCTGAAACTGAACCTGAACAGATAATGCTCAAAAAAGACCAGAGATACCACTCTGTCAACAAAACTTTTCCTTGACAGACAGTTACATTCAAGAGTGCATTCAAAGGAACAGTACTGAAACTTCAGACACTAAAAGTAGAGCAAGGTATTTCCTATTTGAATTTAAAGTTTACCTCTATTGCTATTGTAGCTAGAACAGAAAAAGAAGAAGATCAAGCACATAATGCTGAACTGCGGAAAAGGGATAGGAATGAGAATCAACATCTGATATCTCTGGAAGAAAGAAATTCAATGTAGTCCATGAAAACTTAGATACACTCCCTGAGAAACCAAAGCAGAGTCTGGCTAGGAGGAGAAAAAAACAAGAGCACAACTAAGTGTAGTTATTTCATTGCTGCAGCATTCTATTGATTTATGTAATCCTGACGCTAAGTAATTCTGCAGATTTCCTTAATCTTGCATTTAGGATTAAACTATGTAATAACCATTTGGAGTACAAAATTAGAAGTTCACTAAATCTGTTCTACTGTACAGTTTGCTTGATGCTTTAGGAGATTTCTTTTTAAAAAAAAACAAACTCATGAGCTCACAGCTGGGAATATAACACCCATTTTTCAGTAGTAAGTCTTTTTTAGAGATTGCTATAATGTTCTGTGAACATCATAGATTATTAAAGTACAGAAAATCTAAGGGGATAATATCTTCATTCTTCCACCCTCTTCCGCCTCCTCCATTTCATAGCAGGCTACGTGGGATTGCGATACAAGTTTTAAAGAATCATTGTGCTGTGTGAAACCAGTAGAAAACCAGTAGAGATGCAGATAGAAGGGTAAGCAGATACGATTAGGAGCAGTATGTCTTGCCAGGTGATGACAAATGGAAGGTTGCATGGTGAAACAGTACAGGCTGAACTCGGCCATCTTGACTTCTCTGTATGCCTTCCTACTCTCCAAGGCCACGTGCAATCAACTTGCACCCAAAGCAAGCTTACTACTTTCCAACATCTCCACAGACTGAACACACATCCCAAATGATGTGGATTTTTGAAGAATGGCTCTTTGCTTCGCAAAAAATCATGCTAGAAAGGGCCTCAAGATACCTTTTCTTCTAACATCTCCTTTGAAACTAGAGAAGGATAATGTAATTGCAATTTAAATAGGTGACCTCAATCTTTGCTAAAGCATGGCATCCTTTTTCCAGCTGTACCTCTTCCTATGTATACAGAATTTTCTTATTTTTCCTCTTTTTTTTTTTTTTCTCTTGAAGACATCCACTTCCTTCAACATCTTCCTGTGGGTATAACTTCATTTCAGTATACACATACATATTTATAGTAATAGCAATTTCCAGTATGCTTTCTAGGTTTCAAATGATTTTGAGATGGTGTGTATTTTCCAAGAGCAACAAGATGTTTGAGGTACCTCAGGTACTGGGAGCTTTGGAAAGCTGGTTTTTTTGGTGCTTTTTATTTTTTTAGAAATGGTAGTACTAGTCGTTCCACATGGCTTTGATAGACATTAAGGATGAATGCGAAGATGCTGTCCAAGGACTGTGATCACAGATTTGATGCCACCTGTGAAAACTTACATACTTAAGAAATCTGCCACTTGACAAAAAACTTCTCTAGACTGGATGACAAATCTTTTTCATGACCTCCATGCTCAAGCACCCACTGCACTCTGGAGACTTGTGTCATGTATCTCTGGCATCCGTGGATGTGTCAGGCCTGTGTTGGCCAGGTGACAAGTCCTCAGCAAGCTTTGGGCTTGTAGCACCTCCTCCAAGCTCACAGGGCTGTTTTCTCTCACTTTTTCCCTCCTTGCTTTACCAGGCACCTCACCATGAACATCCAGTACAGGGCTCCAAAAGTGTCCTGTACTGATCTCCTTCTGTAACAATTTCTGTGTACACTGGCCTGTGTCATCTGTGATCTGTGTTACACCATGAGAGACTAAAGAAAATAATCAACAAGATGCATGTGTCCAGCCCAAGCAGGAAGTCTGGTGCTGCCTCTTCTTTGTCCTTTTTTTCTTCCTTCTCCTTGTTTATCTATCTGTCCTCCTTTCCACACTCTTGCAGTACTGCTGAATGACAGTGACACAGCTGTCCAGACAAAAGGAGGAGTACCTGCACCACTTCCTCAATTTTCCTTGGGTGAATAGCTTTTAAGTGACCTGCCTCATGAGTTTCCTTGCCTTTCTCACTTTAATTAATCATTGCTGTGATAGTTGTTGCATGTTATTTGTAATTAACCTGTTTGGTAGCATTGAATATTATAACTAATCTTAACAAAGGTTGCTCAAAGCATATAGAAGAGTTCCTGTGGCAAGTAGCACAGAAAATCAACATAACTCTTGCATACTTAATGTTAAAGAAACTTGGTTTTTGTAAAATGGATTTTCCAAACACACTTATAATTCCACAGTTAACAATAAACTGAAAGGATTTAAAACACAAACAAAAGGAAGCCAGCCTACTGCACTTTGAAACAAATAGGACCAGAAGGTCCTTTAACCTGGTGACATGTGTGCTTAACAGAAAAGTTGTTCTGAGCTATTTAGCTATCTGCTGACCCTTGGCAGCTGAGAAAAAGACTGGGCTAAACAGCCCCTACTGAGCGTGACTATACTGTTTGATATGATACTATGATGAGGCTGTGATTTGGGTTTGCCAGCTGAAACAGCACCACAAAACCGTTGCTGTTTATCTGGCCTGAGTGATTAAGTTGATGGGTGAACTGAATATCATGAATATTTTTTGTCATCACTGTTGATCATCAGTAATAGTGAGTTGTAGAATAGATTTTATACTTGATTGGGTAAGTTTTCCTGACAGTTTTGCAAGGCCTGTAACTGCAATGAGTGAAGCAGTGCTGAAAATGAGCCTTCTCTCTCTGAAGATTATCTTCTACTGGGTTGACTTGCTATCTCTGCCAGCGAGTTGTTTTTGTCTCTCATGTAACACAACTTTGATAGCTGAATCATTGATCACAGAATCCATCCCAAAACCAGCTGCGGTTTTCCTAGCAAAGGCATGATAGAAGTGGTCATTTTCTTATAAGGGAATATAAGAGTAAATAGCTTCAATAGTATTTGCTTCTTCAATAGACTGAATCCTGGTTTCTTAAAGAGACATGTTAAACACTCTGCCGATATCAAGTATTACATTTTTAAAATATAAATGTAATTTTGATGTTGCAGCAGATGCTCACAGAGTTCTGCTTAACTCCATCTGTGAGATGAAATACATTATTTGAATCTTAGAATCTTTCCTCCTGCCTCAGGAGTATAACATATGAGATTTGTCCTAGGTTAACCTAAGCAGAATGAAATACCTTGAATGCCCTCAATAATATTGTATCAGGAATATGTACACACGCAGTAGGGCAATGCAGGGTTAGTCATTGGCTACTCCATGTTTATAAAGCAAGAACAAGCAACTGCTTCCTCAGAGTCAGAGAGGGCTTGGTTTCCCTGTTTTTACCACAACCGTGCAGTTGTGTTAATCCCGCTGGTGGGAGTGCAGGTAGGAAAGCACAGAGATATGACCATGAAGGGGAACGTGTATCACACCAGGCAGTGACAGCAAAAGCCCTTCTCCTTCCCAGCTGTGAACATATAAAGCTAATGCAGATTCAGGTCTGCCATGAATTGGGGTAACTATGGTAGTTTTAACAAGTGCTGTGTACAGCACTGAGAGCAGCAGTATTCATGGCCAGCAAATATCACCTAGCTTGTTTTCATGTATGTATCTGCAGGAGTATATCACCAGAGGCAGACAGTGTGCTACAGCCCTTGTCCAAGCAGCAGAATTTTGTTAAATTGATTATTCAGGCACAGCAGCATTAAACCATCTTTCATTGGCATCTTTCTCAGGTGTACACAGTGGCAGATGTAGCTGAATTTTGCTCTGTGCAGCAATATATGCATTCAAAGGGTTAGTGGGCAGATGCTTACCTGGTATAAATTGATGTGGCTTCATTAACTTCAGTGAGGCCATGCTGATTTAGAGTCACAGAGGAGCTGGCTCTGTGAAGCAGTCAAATTTATAAATGACTGCATAATCTACTAGAAAGTCAAGTCAGGCCAACCTCTGTGCTATGACATTTCCTCTGAAACTCACTTTAATAAGGTAATATTTTCTTCCAGTTCCATAAATGCAAATCAGCTGAACCACACTTCACATACTTTCTCGTTTAATTAGAAACTCTTAGTTCAACTATACTGCAAATGCAGGTGAAAGTGAATGATTCTAACAATTTTTCATTTTAATTATCTTGATTAGTTTTTCCTTCTTTGCAATCTTATTATATTTCATTTCAGAAATGTCCTTTAATTTAAGGACAATTTAAGACAATAAATAAACTTTTATTTAGCAAGCTGGGGAAACTAGAGAATATGATGAAAAGAAGATTTAAGTCATTAAGCATTAATGTTACTAATATTCTTCCACTAATTATGCACATTAAGTTGATTGTCTTAGCAGAAAAGTAGGCTTGGCTTCTCTTGTGGATCATCATGTTTTATTTGCATATGCCACAAAAGGCGTAGAAATAGCAAAGCTTACCAAAGTTAATGCTAAAATACTTCAGAGGAAATAACACACTTAATGAATTTCTCTCACTAGATGTATTTAGAAGCTCCCATTTGTTTTTTAGCTAGAAAACTCCACATATGTCCTTTCACACACTTTGAGAGGAAGAAATATCTATTCCTTTATGGTTTCTTCATTTCTGAACACACACACACAAAAAAAAGTTTACACAAAGGGAGGAAAATGTCACCAAAATACATGCAAACTTCCTTTTCCAGCCTCTGGAAAATCTTGCTATAAACAGAATTAACACTAAAAAAAAAAAAAAAGCTGGAGGATATTAATGTGTCCACTGGAGATTTTGCTGCTGTGTATTTTACAGGGGCACTAATGTGCCTCTCTTTTCCCAGTAAATTCACACTTTTTAAATTTTCAGACAGCTACAAGAACAGGGCATAGCAAAGAAGACTAAAGGTGAACTCAGCCTGGTTATATAATCCTGGAGGAAAGTTAAGGGATGACTTGACCATGAACCTATAAAGTCTCTAGCTACTAAAATGCTCTATATATAGCATGCATGTGGAATTCAAATCTCTATATCTAAATCTGCACTCTTCTAAAACCTCTTCTTATCTGCTGTAGTGCCTGGAGATGCCTGTATTTCACAGACATTTTCCCTGTTCAGCTTCTAAGCTCTTCTCAGGACTGCAGATTGGAATTGTCTCTCTCTTGGCAAGAGAATAATTGTCTCTTTCTTGGCAAGGGCCTGTGTCTTGGCCTGACTAACATCCTCATCATCTGATCACCTCCATATCTGTGCCCCAGAGATACCGTAAGGGCACAGAGATATCTGTGCCCTGAGAGCTGTAAGAATGACCAATGAAAGTACCCAGCACTGGGCTCCATGTTAAATACAGGGATGTTCATGTTAGTGTAACTTCCAACTAAGCTGTGCACTTGCTTGGGAAGTGCAAGACTGAAGCTCACTTTGATTTAATTTCCTAGGACAGTGCTGTACCTATAAGGCTATCTGGTGGTGGGAAGCACTTTCTACCCAGTTCCTGAAATTGTGACACTCTGTGGGAAACGATTCAAGAATTGAGAGGCTAGGGAGTGAGAAAACAAAATGGAATATAGGTCTCCATACATACCAGTGTTGGGCACATTTTTTGAAAATGAAAATGGTGTCGTGAATGTGAACTTCCTCTGTTCTCTGCTCCGAGGATGGTTTCAAACTCAAGTTTTCAGATTCCCATATGAGTGCTTTGTTAGTGAGCTGATTTAAAAGCCGGTCACTGCCACTCTTGCACACATTTTGGAAAAAGGCTGAATCTTCCATAACTATCCCACAGAAAAGACACTGACTTTTACCTTTAGGGGGATGAATCTCTCCTGGTATGTGTGGGTTGACGGATCCTCAGAAGCCAGTGTTGGCTAATTCTCAGCTATCAGAGGTGAAGATGTGGCTCCTCAGAAATTTCCTCTTGACAGGTCTTCTATTGTATACCAGAAGTATATATCATTTTGGGTCACGAAACTACTTCTACTTATTGTGTCGGGTAGCTAATGCGTTTTACTCCCAGCTGTGAATTTCACTCTGGGAAGGATTAAGGTTTGCAACCTTTTTGTTTTTTGACCCACAACAGGTTAAATAAGAAAAAGTTTTCTTGAAAGATAGGCCAAAGACTGAAATCTGAAATTAGTCAATATCAGTAGCAAATAATGGCACAACTGTTTCTGTGAGAACACGTAACTGCTGGAACAATTTGGGATGCTGTAGTAGGATGTCTGTGATAGAAAGTCTTTAAATTAATCATTGAGAGTCCTCCCACATGATCTTTTTGAGATGAGAAGCTGTGGGTGACGAATTCGTGGTGTCTGATAAAACCTCATATCAGACCTGCAGTGGATGTGTTTATTGATTTCTGCACAATTTTATGCAGTCAGGCTTTTGAAATTGAGGTTTCTGGCCCTCAATAGACAAAGGGTGAATCAGAATTATATTCTCATGCAGTGTTTTGTAAGGTCCTATTCATGTGATGGTGCTTATTGTGTCAGGGAAATACCTGAAATCAAATAAGAAAGACTACATTCTACATGTCGAAAATGTTTTCCATTCTTGCCCTGTAATGCTTGACTCTTTTAGGACTTCTGACTTGTTGCCTGAATTGCAATACAAGGTCTGGATAATCTGGCAAAAAATTCAAAACTGTAGTCTAACTATGGCAGGTGTGCATAGAGACACTTGTCCCATTCTAGCAACAAGGCATGTCTCACTCTTAAGATCTCATCATTTTGAAAAATGATTTTCATTGATTTTCTACTTTCACAAAACAAGGTAAACTGAAACTTTGAAAATAAATGAAACTTACACTTTGACACTCAATTTTCAAACAGTGAAAATTAAATTTGCTTTCTATACCAAATCTTTCAACCCTTCTGAGCATCCCATGCTCACAAAATCCTGCCACAGGTTGACAAAATGGAGCCAATTTGAGAAAGAAGCTTGCCAGTCTTTTACCTTTTCTCCTACTTACCTATCTGTGCAAGCTTCTGTTACTGCTGGAAACAATCCCAGGCTACTAGTCAGATTTTTCTTTGGTCTCTGTGAGACTATTTGTTTTCCCTGCTGTTGTTGGAACTAATGCACATAAGGTCATTCAATATTTCAAATACCTGGCCTGTGTGATTGATAGGAAAGGTGCATGGGACCAAGATGGCACCTAGTCTCTGCTGTTCGAATAATGATTTATTGAGTAAAATAAGTTCTCACAGTAACAATATTTTTGTGCTAGTAACCTACCAGTATTCACTTCAATCCAGAGCTCATAAGGCAAGTTTGAGCTGTTAAGAATCCATGATGACAGGTAGTCTTCTGTTGTTTTTCCATAAAACTTCACACTTTCAAACAGAAGAGTCTTGAGACTATGAAGTATAAATAAAGTTGGAGAGGAAATAAGATCTCCAAGGGATAGCAACATAACGAATGGTGAAAATGAGATAAACTAACGTACACTAGTGTGAGCAGAACCTGTTCTCTACTAAAAATCAATTTTCTCTAGTCTTAGAATAAGTCAGCTTACAGAAATTAAATCCTCTAAGGAAAGGTTGACTTCCAGTACCATTGAAGGTAGTAGGAAATTTTTTAAGAGGTTTTTGTGGTGGACAGCACTGATCCCCTTAGGAGCTCTGCACATGCCTGGCCCAGCCCTTTAAGGAGATGGCCCAAAGGCATCTGTTGGAGGGATGGTTTAAATAAAGTCCTGAGCAGGAGGCACATTTCCCTGAGAGGTGCTTTTCTGGGCAGAGAGGAATTACCCTTGGGTGCAGGAGAGTTCTCTCCTTGGTCCTTAGGTGTTTGAAGAGCACTGTTGCCTCACCTGTCTTAGGCTACTGGCTTCTTGGCCTGCATCCCATGTTGCTTTTGTCTTTGAATTGAAATAATGCATATCTGAGAGAGCTTTTAAAAACCAAACTGGATTTGGTTTCTGTGGAAGGATGAAAAGAACAGCTAACAGTCCTATTTAGAAATATTAATTACTGGCTTGTATAGTTTTAACTTCTGTGCTTACCTTTGCATCCTACTTCTTTCCCTTTAGACCTTTCTACTGGTGTCTTTTCCTTATGTACCTCCTTTACAACCTACATCGCCAGCAGAATAGGATCTACAGCCCCATCTTTTCTTGGACACTTTTAACCCTCGTCTGATCTGTTCTTGTTTAGAAGTAATTGCCCACTAAGAAGGTGAGAACAGGGTTCGGGAGAAGAACATTTCTTACAGATTCATTCACTGAGAGGTAGCTCTCTTTTCATTTTTATGTTTGACCTGGTTTTATATCATGAATTATTTCTGGAGCGATGAGGCAGCAGTTTCAGATGGCTATAGTCATGAAGAATCCCACTACACTAGGAGTTTTATTGCTATATATTAATATATTGCTATATTAATTTCTCAGAATTGTCTCAAGTGTAGGCTTTAGTGCTTTGTACTCCTTGTGGTTTGTGGCAGATTCTGGAGCGATTAGG
>VZRE01014708.1:0-235341 GCA_013396775.1 Cephalopterus ornatus
ATTTCCCTTATTCGCGTTTATAACAATTACAATTACCCAAAATTCATTCCTTGCATATATGAATTCATCTCCTTATTTTCGCTGAGGTACTGAACTCTACCTGCAAGAGAACACAGAAAAAGCCTTATTATGAGGTGATCTAAACTGGATTGCTTTCAATCTCTGGTTGCTACTTTTTCACAAGTCAGACAAAAACATTTATACTAAACATCATGTATTGTTGAACCTTCAGATCAAAGGAGTTTAATTTACTTTACTTGGGAAAATATGTAGAAAACAAACAAGGCTTTGTAAGATGAACTTTAATTTGCCTTTTTCTGCTATTAGTGTTCTTATTTATCTGAAAAAAAACCAAGAAAGTCGTTTATTTATTTATAATTTATTCCTAACTTCTGTTCTGAGCTCTCTTCTCTGAGCTCTACTGCCCTTTGCTTAGGTCTTATCTTTGCACTGTTCCCTGCTGGGGGAGTATAACACAACCAGCCTCTGACATTTTCACCATTGTTCTGTGACACATAAGCATTTGTAATATCCATAACAGAATATTTTGTTGCCCATGGCATACTGTGAGTCTAGGGGTTATTTTGTGCTGTCAGTTGCTCTTTATTCCTTAATTCCATGATGTACAGGAGATCCCCAGAAACTATTGCTCTTCTAAAACTATGTCAGTGTAAAAGCACTTACAACAAACTGAACAGCAAAATGCTATATTAGCTCCAAGTATGCACACCAGGGTTCCTTGAGGAATCAAACTTGCTGAAATTAAAGGTCAGGAGATCACGACTGTAACTTTAAGAAACTCTGGGGAAGGCAACAATCTTCCACCTTTGTTGTATTATGCAAGCTGACTATGATCACAGAAAAAACAGCTATCAGATCACAGGATCTTTTCAGAGTTAGAATCACCTGAAGTTAAGAACAAAAGAATTCACAAAGCTCTTCTTTCGTAAGGGAGACTAGCTGGTAGTTCGATGTGCTACTCTTTGGTAAATATGTGCACAGTAATCTCAGCAGAAGACAATATTATGGACGCTTAAATTTTGCATTGAATTATTTTCCTGCATTCAGGTTGTCAGAGGAGAAAGTAACAAATTAATTTATTAAAAAAAATAAAATCCAGAACATTGAAAGAATTTCAGTTTTCTTAAAACTAACATTTATCAGGGAACAGGCATTGGACTAAAAGTAATGACAAAGAAAAGTAAAAGGCAAATAGTTGTATTAGCTATCATTTTGGAATCAGGAATGAAAAAGCGAAAATATGCCCAAAATGTGTGTTATGACTTTCCTAATGCTGTCTGATTATAGAGTACTCACACTGGCTTCTAATCAGGGACAGTGAGACATGGATATGCACAGCCTGCCTAACACCACTAAGAATAATCAATACCAGTTGCTTAGACCTTTAGGCTAAATCTGAGCTGTATGTAATGCAATTAATTCTCTAAGCAGTACATACTTTTGCTCAGTGTTATATTGTTGTCTATATTAGCATTTTAATTTTAATCAGAACTGCAGTTTTCACTCAGTTCTTATGATAATCCTACTTAATGCTTGTTGTTGCACATATAAATTAGCTTGGGCTCAGAGATCACAACCCAGGTTCCTTTCTGATGAAATTAAATCAGAAGATATGTCCCATGAGAGCACCTAAATGCTCTCTGTCTGCTAACAGACATCAGTCCCTGGAAACGGAGTAGAGTAAAATGAAATTAAATCCACCTAAGTGTGTACAGTATACCTATCGATTCTCCAGCATTAAGTGCTTTGTTCAACACCTGCTGCTGTTGCACTGCTAATGTAGACACAACGTTTGCATTCGCTGTTCCTCCGTGCAATCTGCAGTGTCCAATGTTTCTCCTTACAAACTAATGGCAGGTGAGGCTCCGACTACTTACAGATCTCATCAGCTTTGCTGCGTGATGAAATCAGGGCTTATTTATTTATCAATCTGTGTGAGACATTGGTTAAAGACTCAAATAATCGGCCAGCAACTGGGTGCTTTGCTGAGGCCAGATTTACACCCCACAGCTGAAGAGGAGGAAGATATTTGTGCGTGTGGTGGTGAAACCTCTGATCTGCACAAGATGGAGGGGGCATACACCCACCATCAGAGGATGGCCATGACAAACCGACCTTGTTTAGCAACAAAGCTGGTTTTTGAGCCAGATGGGGGGAGAAGGCTGATAGGAAACAGATCCTGCTGAGGTGGGATAATGCATTTTATCCTGCCAATGTCCTCCCTTACACAGCAGTCTCAAGTGTAAAACCCCCCTCTGGGAGAGGTATCAGGACACTCACATTCACTTGTAGGCCTGAAGGTATTCATCCCTTCTGAGAATGCATAACTGGCTCAGCTATGCTGGCATGAGAAACAACGGTCACGTCTTAGGCGTCATAAACCATCAAAGAGACCCCCAAGTGCCCCCAGACTCATTTTTGGGGCCTTCCACTGTAGGACTGCACGTGATCCACAGTGTTGCAGCCTACAGTGCAAAACCTCTCCCCAGGGGAAGGTACATGGACTTTCCCTCCTGAACTTGAACATATATTAACCCATGGAACTTTGTGTTTTGTGGGCTTAATTCATACCTGATGGATCAAGACTGTGATCATCACTTTGGCCAACAGACTTCAAAATTGCAACAACTGGGTCTCGTTGCTGGATCCACAGGTGGTAGTATCTTTCCTCTCCACTATCTACTGTTATCATTTCTTTCTCTTTCTTTCTTTTACTTATATATTTTCTTAAGTGATGTATTTATACTTTTATATTTTTGCATTTGTATAGGTAATAACCAGAATGACTACATATCTTCTTTCCATTGCAACAAAGTTGTGCTAAAATAAACTTGACATACATATATATGTATATATATATATATATATTCACTGGTTATTCAGTGTTGTTTCACTCTAACCTGCACCAAGTGATCTACTAACTTCAGTTACCCCCGCCTTCAGGGGTGGGTCACAACAACCTGACATCAGGCATATCAGAGCACTCAGTGTAAATGGAAAAGACAGTGGTGCACCTGGCTGAACATCACAAATAGCACGAGCTGAAGGACATACCCCAAAAGCTTTGCAGATCCGGGATTTCACCCCTCACATTCTCTGAAACACTGAAAAAATTTTCTTAAATTTAGGTTTATCTACACTATTGGAAGTATGTGTGTCAATGGGTCATGTCTGTGCTTGAAATGTAATGTAGAGAACCTCTAGTTTGCAGTGAAGCATTTCAATTGTGTATGGTATGCAATGAAGAATATACGGTACACAGAGCCTCCATGATATTATCATATTATTATTTTGTTTTGCAAAGAGTATTGTGATCTGATTATCCAAACCTACCAGAAAAAGATTACATTAAAGACTCAGTTTTGGAGGAGGTGACTCAATCACAAATTATGCGGGAGTAACTGATACAAGTACTGGAGCACACAATATAGCGTGTGTATAGTGTGTATATATATATGTAGATAGATAGATAGATAGATATAACTGTATTAAGAAAGTTCTTTAGAGATGTATGTGGCATGTAGTAATTGAAGAATTATGCAATATACTGTTAAGGTCAAAGGTGTGAACTGCAGGTTGATGCTACATGGCAGGCTTTCCCAGCACTGAAACAATGCAAGCCTTGTTTGTATGTCCTACAAACATATATAAAGGCAGTTTTTGTTAAGTGACACCTGAGCAGTTCTAGCATCAAGTGACATTTAGTACAAAGGTGTTCAGTGACAAATTATTCCCATGTGTCCACTGGCCCAGTAGATCTGATTTTTATCCTTTCACCTGTCTATCCACTGTCTGCCCATGCAAGACCATAGACTAAGTCAGTGTGTAGTCATCAAAAAATGCTGGTAAATGGAGCTTACCAGTGTAAGTAATAGAAGCTATTCTTGCTTTCAGTTACTGGACTGAAAGAAACCCAGGCAATTTTTGCTCTTTTTTATTTACCACTGCGGGACTGCTATATAGTGCTTGACTTAATACTCTCATTTCTTCTTCCAGCCCTTCTCTCTCAGAAAAGGCAAGGATATTATTTCACACCCTCCGGGAGTCACTACTAATGTTCTTTTCATTTCTTAAAGTTCATTTTACAAACAGTAGCGTAATCTTTAAGACTTTTCCAGGATTTTATTTGAGGCATTAAACTTCTTCGTGTGGACTCGTGCTTTTGAAATGTATGCTGCTCCTAGGAGAACAAGGAAGGGAAGAGATTAACTAATTCTCCTGTAAATGCCCATTTCTTTTGAGGAGAAACCAGGTTCGATATCTTCACCTGAGAATAAGTATCAGTCCTGTCCTTATCTTTGTTTCCCACTCCCAGTCTGCTACAGCAGCTCTGTTAATATTCCCAGCACCTAACTGATACTTCTCTGCAGAAGCAGAGAAAAGGACATGATAAAATGGTGAGAATGGAGATAGTAACATAATCAAAATCCAATACAGGAAAACAAAGTAAAATAGAAGCCAATGAAGGTAAAAAGCCAAATTAGTAGTACATCCACTAAACCTACACCCCATAACTGTCATACAGAAAAAATTACACAAAAGAGAGCTGAGTAGTTGAAATGCAACTGGCTTTTCATTTGCCAAAATTGTTATTTTAGCCAACAAATATTCAAATTAACTCACGATGTTATTATACTGCTCCTTTTAGGAAGTGGGATAGATTTTTCAAACATACAAGATTAGAAGGAGCTTTTAATTTGTATGGGGAAAGGAACTGCCTATATTTGCAGTTTAGTTTGGGTGAGGGATGCATCATTGAAGGAAACTTTATTGCCACAACTTTCCACGTTTTAGTTGTCATCACAGTGCTTCACAGTCCAGGCACATTTTAGCAGATTTTACCTTGGACTAGAAATGTGTCTGGTGTGGACAATACTCGATGTTTATGTTTCATTATTTGTTAATGTAGACATCAGCAATAAAACTCTCATACTACATCTGAGAAAAATGGTCTAACTGATTGGCAGCTTTGTGTATGTCAAAAAATGCCTGAGTCAGTTTTTTTGAGCTCTTTTTCTTATCTTCAAGAAAAAAAAAATCTGCCAGTAAGTACCAAAGATGGCAAAATCAGTTTAAGAGAATACTTTGTTAGAAAATTTAATATAGAGACTTATAATGGAAATTGTTTTTTCATCTCAGTTGCAGCTGTTACCATTCTGACACAGTCTAGTAGCTAATGAATGGTGTGTAGTATTTGCAAAGTGTTTGCTCATTCAAGAAAAAAGAGGAAATTCATAAAACGTCTGGAAGGGTGTACAAATGAATGCAGAGAATGTAAGTTATTTTCTGGCATGTGGCAAGAATTTATTGTGGAAATAAGCCAATCAGAGAAAGACCTGTGGTATACACATACCATATAGTAAATGCATTCAAACTTGAGAGCACTAAAACCAATTACAAAACTTCATATATCCCCCGAGAACCCAGGTTTTTTTGCTATCGGTCTAAGGACTTGTGAAAAAAGTTGCCTGAACATCACATAAAGAAGTTGTAACTAAATTATTTTCTGTAAGCTACACACATATAAAGGCCAATTCATAACAAATGTCCATGTCTCTAACTCACAAATTCTCTAATTCATTCTTGTTTTTATTACCCTCCACTCTATAAAATGTTGTAAGTGCAGCACACGTGTATTTATACTAGTATAAATAGTATTATAGAATAAATAGTATTTATACTTTTAACCTATAAAGTTAATGTAATTGTCAACTTTTTTGCTTTAAAAATGCAGGATAAACTTGAAACCCAAAAGAAAAGATAGTTCTGATTACAGTAATAGAAAAATTAACCTCCAGATTGCCACTAAGGCTTCAGAATCTGGAACATTTGGGCAGAAAGGACCTGTGTTGACTGCACTGCTTGATCCATAGCTCACAGCCATAACTAACACCGTACTTTATTTTCACCCCATCCAGTTTTCTGTGGCCAAGGAAATGGTCTCATAAACTATTCAATGTTTGTATCAATCCAATTAGGTTTCAGACCAAAATGATAATGAAGTCCTATTTCAAGATTTATTTTTTTTTTTTTGAAAAAAAGGATGAGTAGTGAAATTTTGCAGGTACAGGTACAGAGCCACAGGCCTTGTCCACTGTACACATACGTTTTCCTTTGGTACCTCTTAGTGATATAGACAAAAAGATCCCTTTATATGCCAACAATGACAATATTGACTGAGTCTATAAAATAATTGGAAAATATTCAAAAAGATAACAAGACACCTAAGGGCACAATTTTAGGTAATATTTCAAAGACCACAATAACTCACTATGGAATAAATGCATATGTTTATTTTCTTTGTTCAGATAATAGTACTTTGTATATATGTCAGTAGAAGGTTACAGGAATATGGTTAAAAAAGAATAAATTGAGATTTCTGGACAATAAACAGGACAGTGAAAAGATCTACTTTCCATACCTACCTTTCACATGCCATAACCTTGGGCAAAACATATTCCATCTACACTTGTCTCAGTTTTTCTAGCTATAAAATAGAAATGGTACTTCCTGACCTCAATGAAATGAGGTCGTGGTCATCTTGGTGCTGTTTGTTGCATAAATTTCATAAGACAGGTAACTATATAACTCAAGTCGTATTTCATAAAGGTAACATGGTATAATTTTCCTGTGTGCATCTAACTGTGCAGATGAGAAAAATCACTGTATTCCCCATACCTCTACTGGATCATTTCTCTTGTTCCATTTCCATTTGAATGCAGCCTCTGTTATTTTCTTCTGTTAATAACACTAGCAGACGAAAAGTTCAGGATGAGTTAACCTCAAATAGCATACTTTAATATACAATAAAAGTATTATGACTCTTTATATTATTTGTTTCTCTTAGAAACCTTTCTATGAAATTTTCTTCATTATTTTTCCTAAATCTCTCAGTTGCCAACATAATTACCTAAAGAGAAAATATTTTAAACTCGGCATAAGAAAATGTGATTCAAATACTCAAACTTTGCATAATTAACCTGTCAATTGCTTTTGCATACTGTATGATTGGCTGTCTCATAGAAACAGTGGATTTAATAGAATTTAAATATTTTTCATTATACAAAAGATGAACCCGTGCATGTCTACCCATCAAGGATTTTCCAAGAACACATACTAGGAGAAGCAGTCTACTATAGAATTCCACCCCAGAGTTATTCAGAAATTTATAGCAACTTCTCCAATCCATTATGCACTTTTCAGCTCTGTAAGTAAAGGACAAGATATTCCCTGAAGTCAGTGCATATTGCTTCACTGTTTTCATTATGAAGTCCCTTCTCAAGCTTAAGTCAGCGTCAGTCAAAGGCATCAGCAGTGCCAACCTGCATATGTAAGCAGAGCTCTCTGTTATGACATTTTGAACATTAATACAAGTACCCAAAAGCACATTTAAGGTCTCTCTATTCACACAGTACTCCTCTTACGGACTGAGAGGGGTAGAGTAAGAAAACCATGAGAGGGTCTGAAAGTTCTATGGTTTTTGAGATCCATTTTTAAGAGTTTGAATATTCTCATGTAAGCTGGGGAGAACTTGGGCTCCATTTCAACAACATGAATGATGCAGGTAGCTGGAAGCGGCGTATACTGGACAATGTAATGTTAACCATGACAATACACAAAAATCTTCATGGATCTTACAAAATCCTGAGTGCCATATTCTCACCTATTCTGAAAAAAACCAGATTAAAATGATGGAATCATTTAAGAAGCTATTTTAATAAAGCTAATAATTGAAAACCTATTTTAAATAAATGTTGAAAAATTGTTTTAAAATGTTTATGGTATTACAAGTCTTTTAATAAAAGGTAACGTTCTGTTAAAGTAAGACTGTCTGAGTTGCTGTGCAAACTGAAGTAAGGACATTGACAGAACACAGGTTAATGAGACATCTGGAAAATTTGTTCATAGGAAGGTAGGATGACCAAAGATAACCTTTTCAAACTTTGTAGTCATGTTGTGTAAAACAGGGATCAGGCACAACACCTTAAGCTTTGTATATTTACACAGGAATATCAGCCAGCAACTAAAGAATTCTATATCTGGATAGCATGTATTTACCTGAAGAGAGAATAAAACCAACTATGATATATCAAGTCTTGTGACATGACACCATGAAATGGACCTGCACATGCTTAGTTTGTGTTCGTGTAACAAAGATGGGCTTTTGTAGACATTTATATCACCAACCACAACAGGCACACAATTGGGCCTTCCTTCTGTTTTAATCTCACAATAAGGGCACATCACCCATACAGCTTGTCTTAAAAATGCCACCATCCTCAGGGTTCTTTTAAGAAAAAGCCTGAGGTTGGCAGATAATAAGACAATAAAACAATATTGTAAAATAATGTCAGCAACAACAAAACTGGTCAAAACAATTTCTGTTTACTTTTGCTTGACATCTGCATTCTCATGTGTGAAAACAGCATTAAGTTGTGAGTTCAAAATACAACTACGTTCTTCAAATGTAAACATGAGCACATTCCAGAGTTAGAGTTGTAAATTTTTTAGCCTCTTGTTTTAGGGCAATAGGCCAAAAGATCTGGATTCTAAACATACCTCATTTGTCAATATTTTTGTCACAAATGGCCAACCAACAAGGAAAGTAAGAGCACAACAGTATTTTGGAATATTTCACTGCCTCAGGCAAAAGAATTGAGTATACTATTGTAATGTAAAAATGAAAATATTATGCAGAGACTTTTCTTTGTGATTGGAGCCAAGTTAGCATTAAAATCACTATATAATGATCTATTACATATTGGACCAAATACTGTGAGAATTGGAGACTCTTACTTCAGTGATAATGGTCAAAGAATTGTGCTTTTCTTTTGTATTCTTGCATATGCAATTATTCTATTATCACATCAAATGTCATTTGAATAAATATTGCAATAGGTTGAAATTCACCTACTCCTTCACCCAGAGCATAGTAAATAGAACTTGTGCTGTGAATACAGGTGAAGGAGAAGGTGTATGACCAAAAATTTCAGTTGAACAGTAGATGTGACTCAGAAGCATTGTGTGTGAAAAGCATTAGCAGTATAGAAAATTGATAAATGTCTTCTACATACAAAGTAGGAAACCTATAATGCTAAACTTGGGGTCCCAGTGTCATTCCTATGTGTGTAATCAGAAAGAAACTAAAGGATTGTGAAAGAAAGGAAATCATAGGAAATGTAAAAAAGTGTTTATATTTGGAAAGAGTCACTTGAAAAGGATGAAATTTATGTAACAGTCCTCAGTCCACTATTCTGTATCAGTGGGATAGATATAATCTTCTCAAAAGCACGTAGCTGCAATATTTTATTTGGGGCATGAAGAAAAACTTTCTCCTGATCCAGGAGTGGGCTCAAGCCAGATGAAAATTCTGTGAAGTGTTCATGTCTCCCTTAGTTATTTTTTTTAAGTATCAATACAAAAGATAGTTTGAATTAATAAGGCAGACTTCCAAAAAGTTTATATTTGTAGCTGTCAAGCACTCTCTATGATTTCTTATTAATTTCAAAAAATCTCGGAATTTGAAAGGGCAAATAGCTTAACGGGAGAACTATGTAAAAATATTTGTGCTGAGAAAGCTAGATAACATATAAAGTGACAGAGATGGTAGCCAAGAATGAGTATAATGTATTATTTAGAGACATGTTAATTTCCATGAAAGTACAAATGGTTTTCAGCATGCAGATGTTTAATAAAAATTTTTGATCTTATTAAAGAACTTTGGGGGGAGTGGGGAGGAGGATTTCTGAAAATACATACTATTATACTTTTATACTTGGAAATAGTGACTCAGAGATGATTCAAAACAATATGCTTGCTTACATTATATATCTAAGAAAAAAGGTACCTTCTTGACTGCTATTTAACTTACTTCAGGCATTTCCCAGATTTATTGTATAAAATAACAGCTATTTAAATGGCAGAAGAAAAATACATTGCATATGAATTACAGATTTCTTTCATTTCACACTCTCCTTTCAATTTTTCTGCCAGGATTGTTTGCTTGTTTGCATTTCCCCCTCAGATTTGGCATACAACAGGCCTATGTGATCTTTGCTCAGCTAAAGATGGAAAAGGAACTGCTAAAAGAGGTGAGGACAGAATTGTTTGTGGCCCATTCAAAACAGCTGTTGCAAATATTATACACTTGCATTATGCTGTGCCCTTTTACATAAAAGAGAATTGTATTTGCCACCATTTGGAGCAGTTCTGCTGTTATTCATAAGCAAATTATTTTAATCTTGTTAGCTTTATTCATTTCGTTTTGAGTGGCTTTTGTTTCTTGTCAACTGTTCCTTAAGGACTTCAATTTTTTTTCAGCTAAAACATATTTTCTAACATTTATCTTGATGTAAAAAGAAATGTGTTTTCTAAGCTTAATGAAAAACATGAATACTAAATTGCCTCTGTATTGTTATGTTCTGATTACCAGAGACTGACCCTAAGATGTCAGATTTCACTCTGCAGGTCAATATATTAAGTTAAACTTTTTGACTTCTTAAATTTTATTTGGAGGTAAAATTCTCCTACCCTTACTTAGAATGGATCAGATACCTGCTTTGTAATGTGTATGTCCTAAAAATTGTATGATTTACTATAATATCACTTAGCCACGGGGGATAACCATTTAGAAATTACCTTAGTGCCTCATTGTGACTAATGAGTTAATGTTACTCTTAGATAGACACCCTTAGGGTAGACAAAGTAAACTAAGTAAGAATAAGGAATTTATATTTTCTTAGTTTAAGCAGTGAAAGAATGAATATTGTGTCCACTCTGAGATTCAAGATTGAAAGAAATACTGAAGAGCCATGGGGAAACAGAAATTTGATAATACAGAGCTCTTTAGACTAGTAAATAAGACTGGACATTGAACAGAATCTGAATAAAATTGATATTAGAAGTACACCAAGAGTTGCTAGTTATTTGAATTTTTCTGGATGAAAATATTAAATCAAAGCTGTTTTGGTTTGATACTTTTTCTAGTGAAAAGAACAATTTTCATAGGAATTAGTTATCAAAATTCTTTCCAAATTTCGATTCAATCATACTAGATAATTTTAACTGTCCCTTTTCTTAAACCATAAATTAATATCTTTTTAAAGGTCAAATATGCATGGCAATTTGGACTCATATTTGTTCTAACAGACTCTTCAAGTGCACAGAGCATCTCTTTTTCACATACACAATGAAAAGACTGTCTAAAATTTGATGAAGCAATTGTACTCATGTGGTGAAGCTGATTTGCATGGCCACAACGTCAATGTGCTTTAAATACATATGCAAAGAATCTCTACCTTGTGAATGACCACCTTTTAAGACTTTCAGAACTCATGCCAGAGTCATGCTGGTCCCCACCAACCCAAATTCCTAGACATTAGAGAACATAGGGAAATCAAAAATACAGCCTTTAGTGTTAAAACCACTACTACACTATGGAAGGACACAATTTTCAGGTATAATTAAGAACCCAATTGTTTTACATTTCCTCTGTAATCATTGGAGGCATGAACAGCCAGAATTCATCCTTCCAATTTTTCTGAATTCTAGACTACTTCACTGAAGTAGCTAAAGTGATATCAAGTATGTTTTAGTCTAGCTTTATAAATATGTTGGTTTAAATGATAACTGGTATAAAGCAAGGAGCTGTGTATTTCTTTCCTTCCTTCCTTCCTCCCTCCCTTTTTTCCCCTCCCTCCCTCCCTCCTTCCTTCCTTCCTTCCTTCCTTCCTTTCTTCTTTTTCTTCCTTTCCTTCCTTCTTTTCCTTCTGGAAGAGCTATTAGGATTCAAATAACAAAAAACTAATGTGCTTTCCTGCTGTTCTGTGCTGAAGCAGGAAATTCAAGGTCAGGAAGTGGCAATATCACTAAGCTTTTGACTGCCTGCTTCAGGCTAAACTTGAAGTAAAATATTTTAATATTTTACTTGGTTGCATGTCAAATGGAGCCCGGTTCAATAATATTTCTAAGAACTCAAAACAGAAAGGTAGATGAATGGCAAACTATATTGATAAAACTCTCATTACGAGGTCTTGCCACCTTTGAGAATATATCAGAGAAATGCAACCTACCTTGCTTTTCTCTCTCTCTCGATCTGGCAAGCAGCATTTAACCAACAAACAAAGTGTCCTAAGAGCTGCAACTGCTGTTATTTGTCCCTCATAATCCCTCATAATGCCTGTCTGAAGCAATTTTATCTCTCAGCACAATCTTTGCCTCGCAGAAGAGTGTTTGATGCAGAAGAGTGTTTGGTGGATGATGATGCAGATGACAAAGTTGAACAGCTAGACACAAATTTGAAAGAGGCTTAGTAACGTTGTTCTATGAAAATATTGGGTTATATTTAAATAAGAACATATGGACTATAAGGGACTATAAGGGACATTTTGTCATGACAGTATACAAAAAGTAAACTGATTGGTAGAGGAGTTACTCAGTGTCTTGAGTTCCATTGCGTAAGTATAGTAGACCTTACTGTCAACTTTTTTTCATGCTTCTACTTATGACATGGTTCCTTTTCTTTAAATTATTTATTTCATTCCCAAATGTGTAAATTTCAACATAGTTCTGACAGTGTTGCAGCTGTAAGTTTAGTTTATATTGTAATTACCAAAGTTATCCAAAGGAAAATTATTCAAAGAAATAGGCAGTGTACTTTATTATATATTATTCTTATTATTGTTGGTGTTAATAGAATTTTCTACTCTTCTTACATCATATGGATGCAAAAAATCATACTAGACTTTCTTATGAGACTTCCAAAGGCAGGTTTTTTCTGCAATAATTTGTGCTTAGGAATTTTTTTAAAGCTTCTAGAATATATGACATAACTGTTATCTTCTCAGTAATATCTTTATATTTTTTGCATACAAATAGAAAATAAATCTTGTGTTTGGATCACACAAACTAATTCTGTAATGGGTGAAAAAATATGTTTGAGAAATCCTAGTTAGTTTCCAACCTTGTTTATATCACCTTTTCTTTCCTTTTCCCATCTCAATCATATGACAAATCTCAAAGCATATTTACCTAAAAGAAACATTATTTAATCTTCAACATTTTGGGAATGACCTGTAAATATTATGTGGAGTGTCATGCAATATCTATGTAGAGTTTCAGTTTAAACATAATGAACAGTGGTAGAACAAGAAACACTGCTAATGTTTTTACAACCTATCTGTCATCCCTCAATTGACATTTTCAATCAAATCCCTTGAGGGTGCTTACTTCTAGAAACAGCAGCCAAAACATGCACATTTTTAATCAAAAGGTTTCTGTAATGGGTAACCAATAATTCCTACTGTCATTTAGCACAGACATTTCTTTTGAAGAATGCACCATATGTGCACTCTCTAACCATGCAAAAAATACTGTACAAGATGATGTGCAACTAAATGAGACAAAAATGGAAAGTGTAAAAAGTGTAAAATATAAATGTAAAAGCAGAGCACTAGTTCTTTGAAATCAAAATACCATCAAAACAAGCTCTTCATCGGCAGCCAACTTTCAATGTTCCTCTGCACTTCCTCTGTTTTCTACTAAGAATTTTTCATCAATTATGTTATGTCTACTAGAAGATTTGGGAATTGATTTCAGTATGATTCATATTATTAATTTATTTTGATCCAAAATACTCATAGTGGAGAAAAAGCAAAGCCATGACAAAGCCTTGAGACTGTACATTTTTTTCAAATTTATACCATTAAGAAGTTACTATAAATTTTCATTTTGAAGGAATACAGACTTAAGAATTGGTCTCAAAGGTCAACAAAATTGGTAACAAACAGAGAACAAAAAACCAGATTAAAACAAAAATGTTAGTGACAAAAGTCCAGCTGCCTAGTAGTTCTTGTTTTGGCAAGATTATCCTGACAAGAAACAAAGACTAATGGGGTAATTTCTTTTGCCAACCACCCAGCCTTTGAAGAGGTATGTGCCTAGTAATAATACTAAAAAAACAGTGCCCAAGGAAATATCATTGCATTAAAGTTCACAAAAAATATGGTCATAGTGTGTCATGCAATGTCCACTGCAAAGTGACTTTATGCTGTCACTAAAGAATGTTTGTGGAATGGACTTACACATGTGTAAGAGCTGTCAGATTAACAAATAATAAATTTACAGGGTGTTTGGAAAGCATTCAGAGCTAGTTTTTCCAACATGGCAACTCCATTAAGCTGGCTGTAAGTCATCTATGTGTCTGAGGATCTGAGCCAGTCTCTCCTGAATTTCTACCCCCCCCCCCCCGTTTATTTGNACTCTCTTTTCTTCTCCCCCCCCCCCCCAGTTTATTTGGCTTATGTACTGGAGATAAGTATGATTTTGTTTTAAGCAGTGCTGTGATGATATTTTTCCTGGCTTTTAACGTGTTTCTTTTCAGATAATTCTTATTTTTCATTGCATTTTTTTACTTCTCCTGGTCACTTAATTACCAATTTTAAAGAACCACCCATGAATTAAAAATCTATTTTCTGAATAAATTAGTATGTATGATTTACTATGTATGCATACACTCCCTGCTAAATAGAATTTTATATTGTTCATATGCATTACTTAGCATTTACTTGCGTTGAGTTTTGTCTAGCACTTCATTGTCCAGATTACTTGTATGGGTTTCCTCTAATAGCTGGGAAAAAGTAAATTATCAGGCCCAAGATCATTACCTAAAATTTTCCTATAAACAGCAAAGTATGTGATTCATCTTTCTGTAAGCTTAAATTGATAGAACAACTTCCTAAAGTATATATCTCTTTCCAAACTCTGTGTTGGAATCTTAAATGTCAGGTTCAGTCTGGATATCAAACTTCTAGATGGCTAAACTTAGATTAGATTAATGCCATCCTTAGTACCACAAGGTCTTTCAACTAATAATTCTTTGCACATTTAAAGATCATTTAATAATAGTATAATCAGAAACCTCTATGACCTCAGTGTCCATCACCTTTATGAGGCTGCTTGTAAATATACTGCAGAGCACAAGGTGCTTGTGGGACCCCACTGGTAGCTCATTTTTACAGTGAAAAGTTGAAATAAATCTTTTTTCATTTTTCCTAGTCTTTAACAGCTTTTATCAAGACCAACAAGGAGATTTTCCCTTCTATCTCACCATAGTTTCTTTAAGAACTTTTTGCAAATTTTTCCAACTAGTACATTTTTTTACTCTAAACACACAACATCACTCAGATTGAATTTATTTGTGTCCTATCTGATTATCATAAATAATTTAAATAAATTTATGATGTATTACTTCCTCCTCAAGGAGGCATTGCTCCTTCTATATTTCTTGCTTATTCATGTATCTCTTAATTCCATTCTTTAATATGACTTTTGTTGATTTGTTGAATACAGAATATCCTACTTGAAATTAATATAGCTTTTTTACCTCCCATTCCTCCAGCTGTTTTGAAGAATAGGTTATAAACTGAAATTACTAATTTTGCAATGTCATAATCAAATTCCTCTAGAACTCTTGGGTGAACGCTGTCTGTCCCTGGCAAAGTGGTTTAGTTCATTTTTGTCAACTTCAATTCAGTTAAAAATTTTGTAGACTCACTTCACTAGCAATGTTATAGCTTTAATATTGTTGGATGCTTCTTTCCCCCCCTTACAATTTTGTGTTCCACCATCTCTAACAGTCTAACAGTCATCTGACTTCTAAAGCACTTAGAAAGAATTTTATTACAATGATTTTTGTATGTTGTTTCTTATGAAGTTTTTTTTTGCCTGGTTTATAGTATTGTTACATTTGATTATTAAGAGTTAATGTTCTTTTCCCTTTTATACAATTAGAGAAGACTTCCACTTTAGGAAGAAAGCTCTTCTACCACTTACCACTTCCTTTACTCTTATGGTTAGTCATACTCAACATATAATAGTGTTTGAGTACCTTCGTTTCTATTTTTTTACATTTTTTTTGTCCTAAAGTCTTAATAATTTTATTTTTTTAGATGTTCCTCATGCTTCCTGAAAACATTTTATCCTTTTAGCTGCCTTCTAAGTAATCTTGTATGTTTTCCTCAATTTTATGGCATTTCTCTTGTGAAAGAAAACTAAAGCATTATTCTGTTGAATTATGAACTTTCTTTTCTAAAGTAGGAAATCAACACAATCACTATTATAACAATTAAGTGTTCTGCATCTCTCAGTAATAAATCAAAAGATTTCATTTTTGTGATTTATTAGGGGCAAATTTCCCCAAAAAGCATTTGAGTTGAAAAAAAAGTAATGCTTGACAGCCCAATGTTCACTCAGTCTATGTGCGAACAATCAAAATCTCCCATTATGATTATGTTTATTATTATGACGATGCCTTTTTTTAAAAAAAAAAAATTTTAATAATTATCAACATCCTGTCTGGTTTATTGATCATATATAGCCCTAATTTTAAAAACTTCACATATGATATTTCAAGCCACTAAAATTGTGTGCTACGTTTGATGTAGGTAAATATAAAATTGGTCAAGTTGCCTATTTCTAAGAGGCCCGCTGACCCTAGCCATTTATTGTCTTAGTCCACTGATCTCACTATTTCCTGCCTTAATTATATCCAAATAATTTTGCTATGATTTATTACTAACTTTTAAATCCTCTTTCTTATGTGCATTTTCTCAGACACCTGTTTGACATTACAAAGGGGGCTCACCAGGCAACACAGTCAAGTCCTCCTCTGGCTAGAGTTCATAGCTGGTCTTTCTTTCCAGAACTGTGTCATGTGTCATTAGCTATTACATGCTCTTGAATTGCTAGATCTGTCCTAGTTTGCTCTAGAAGTTTACAATGGAATAGAATAGAATAGAATAGAATAGAATAGAATAGAATAGAATAGAATAGAATAGAATAGAATAGAATAGAATAGAATAGAATAGAATATTTCAGTTGGAAGGGACCTATAATGATTATCTAGTCATCTGCCTGGCCAATTCAAGGCTGACAAAAAATTAAAGCATATTGTTGAGAGTATTGTCCAAACGTTTCTTAAACACTGACATGTACTGACCACTTTGGGTATTGACCACCTCTCTGGGAGGCCTGTTGCAGCGTTTGAGCACCCTCTCAGTAAAGAAATGTTTCCTGATGTTCAATCTAAACCTCTTGTCGCACAGCTTTGAGCCATTTCTACATGTCCTCTCACTGAGTAGCAGGGAGAAGAGATCAGCACCTCCCTCTGGACTTCCCCTTCTCTGGAAAGTGTAGAAGGCGACGAGACACTCCTCCCAGCACTTTCACCAGTTTTGTTGCCCTCCTCTGGACTTATTCAAGGACCTTCAGATCTTTCTTAAGTTGTAGATCCCAGAACATATTAATGCTCAAGGTGAGGCCGAACTGATAATACAGTGGGTTAATCATCTCTCTTGACTGTGTTGACTTCGTCTGATGATTTAATTGTTCTTTAAATGCCTTTCAATATGTATCAGTATAATCTTTCATTGCCTCAGTATAATCTTCTCCATAATTTTCCGAGACTAACAGGTCCATAGTTCCCTGGGTCTTCCCTTACCATTTTTGTAGATTGGAATAACATTGGCCAGCTTCCAGTCAGTAGGGACTGTTCTTTATTAGATAATAGAGAGGGGTCCTGCCATAACATCTGCTACCTCCTTCAGTACTCTGGGCTGAATTCCCTCAGGCTCCATGGTCTTGTGAACACTCAGCTGATACAGCTGGTCCCTTACCATTTCAGTAATCGCAAATGAAAAGTTACTGATCCCACACTTGTGGTCCTCCCTCTCAAGGGACAGGGCATCCCAAGGTTTATCACTATTAATAAAAACAGAGGCTAAAACTTCACTGAATATCTCAGCTTTTCCCTAATTCATGTTAATCAGATGACTATCTTCAACTAGTACGGGCCCAATGTTTTCTTTACATCTCCTCTTGCTATTAATGTACTTAAAAAAGCCCTTCTTATTTTCTGAAACAACACTGGCTAGCTTCAACTTTAACTGACATTTGGCTTTTTGTGTCTTCTCTTTGAAGAAATGAATCATGGCTCTGTACTCTTCCTGCAAAGAATCAGTTCCTAAGATTATAGAATTTATTTTTTACTTTTGAGCTCCATGAGTTCTCTGCTCAGCCAAACTAGTCTTTGTTTGACTTATAACACAGTAGAATTTATAAAAGGTGGTTCTTATACATCAATTTGGAAAACAACTGTTTCATTAGGGAAAAAAAAAAGAAAAAGAAAAAGTTCCCTTAATGGATGTTCCTGCTTTAGACAGATTCCATTTCTTCCTAATGAACGAAGAACATCCATTATTTTACTTCATGAATTCTCTTGAACATATAAGCATGTCTTTACTATTTTTAAATTATGTCCCATCTATTGAGGATCAATTATATTTGAGGATACTGCAAGTATTCTGTGCCTTTAAAAAAAGTACTGAACTCCCCATTGCTTTCAGCAACGCAGGATACAGTTTTAAAGTGTGGCAGGGTACACGCTGTGAAGGAGAAGCAGGAAAGCCAACAATGTGGAGTATATACTTTTATTTAATGACAAAATTGCTAAAGAGACCCTGAAGGTACCGATTACAAGCTACTTTCAAACTTCATTTTTTTTTCTTTTAAATTAGAAAAAGCACTAGAAAAGTTAACATATGTGATACAGCTTGATAAATATAACAGCCTACAATTACGGATGATTTGATCACTCAAGAAGTTTATATTCTACATTTTCTGCTAATTGCTACTACAACCAAGAGCTTAGAATCTGAAAAATGTATGTTAAGCTAAACTTTGCTGATTCATCTACGAGTTTTACTGAATGTGATTACCTTAGTTTTAAAATTAAGTGGTAATTTCCATGGAGTTTTAAAATATCAAAAATAAACAAGTACTGTGCTGGATTTTATTTCATTAGTGATAAATCTACCTTCTCTGTTTTTTTTTAACTACTTCCTAAGGGGAAAAGTATGATGCTACCTGTCACTTAGGAGGACATTCCTATGCAACAGGAAAGAGACAATTTTGCCTGCACATGTCTGTGAGAATCACAGTGCTATGACTACGTGAACAGCGGTGGTAACTATTTTTTGAAAATTATGAAACAGGAACACCTATGAGAAGACAATCTGATATTGTTTTTTAAAGAAGAAAGACAGATAGCATCTGTTAAACCCAGTTTCTATCCCATTAAGTAAAGGAACCCACGTAAAATAATAATTTTCTTGAAAATGTCAGGATAGCAAGAAGAATAGGTTTATAAAGAACATGAGTGAGGGAACTCAAAGGAAGGGAAGCTTTCATTTTTGTTTGTTAATTACTCAATAAAATGATAAAATTGCTGTGATAAAATGTGTTAAACTTGAAAACAGTCCTGAGAAGAACTTCAGAACAGGTGAAAACTTTTTGTGATATTTTAAACTAAACTAGCCAATGCATTTACTGTAGGGAAATGACCCTAAATTAGTGTGAGAATAGATTAAATGACCCAATTGCAGATGCTCTTCTATGAGAGAAAATGTTGTGTATTAGGGGCTTAATTGAACTTCCATTGCAATCAACAGAAAGACTCCAGATGGAGCAGACTCAAATAATCATTTCTCAGTCTTCTGGTAAAATGTTCTTTAAGTAATACCTACTCCAATTTAAAACATATTTGAAAGTTGGAGAATTTTGGTTTTCTTCTCAGTTAAAAAAAAATAAAAATACCTGTGTATTGGTGTGCATTGTGTTTTGTGTATGTAGAACAACTTACAACTTCTAAGAACATGTAGATAAGCATGTATGTGTGGCTTCCCAGGCTTTCAGTGCCATGGCATTTCTAGGTCTCTTTTGCCACAGGGCAATCTCAGGAACAACTTATATTTCTAATAAGAAGTGCAAGAAAAAAGAAAGTTGTCAAGAGCAACATAAAGCCTTCAGTATAAGAGTAAGATGTTAAGCTGAATAATACTTGTGAAATGGATGCTCCAAATAAATAATTGAATAAACGGAACATTTGGTTGAAACTAAGGTTTAAAAAGGTATACTTTTTTGAGAGCTTGAGTTCTTTTCTTGTTTTTAAATTTTTAGAAAATACTTTGATTTTTGAACTTCAGGACAAGTTTGTAGAACACGCTTGATAGTTTCCTTGGTTACACAATGCTATATGTTACCATAAAATTCTGATATGAGGAACTATTTCCAAAAACTAATGACAGAAGGAAAAAAGGAGAATATCCTCAAAACCAAAAGATTTATTTGTGTTTTAGTGTAAAGAATACAAGACTACTTTCAAGTAGCAAAATCAAATTGAGAGTCAAGTTTATTATCCAAATTTAGATTTTCGTATAAGAAAACCTCACTTGAAAGCATCCATGCTGGTTTTAAGCTGTCACAACATGCAGCATTCAGATGAGACAGAAACAAGAGTGTCCGTCCACCTTTGAAATTCATCAACCCACTGGTCCACATGGTTCATATACAACTTGTGTGAAAGATGAATCCTGTGGATTCCTCTACCATTTAACTCTCCTCTGGCAACAAATTTGTCAGAGGCAGTTGGTCTACTTTAAAGTTTTACCTTCTCTTCAGAAAATAAATTAGAAGTATTAAAACTTCAGAAGATAAGATGCCACTGCAGCACTGTTGAACTCTGCTTCTAGGCAGGAGGTAGGTGAGAGACATTATGTATTCAATGCTGACATTTCTCGAACAAGTCATTAAAGTAGTTGGTACTAGAAAATTTACTTTATGAGGTTTTAAATACATTTATTCTATTTTCATATTATTTTTAGTGAATTAAAGCTACATCATATAGTCCTTTTTCTTAAAAAAATGCAGTGATGAAATGTGCTCATTATTTTATCCATTGATACTGATGGTAAACTAAGAATTGATTTCAGTGGTGTGTCGTCAGACCCCGTGTTTTTTTTCAAGGGGGAGAAAAAAGAATAGTCATTATAATTACTTGGAATAATTATTTCTCTAGAAACACTTTCACTTTTTTTTTTTTTTTAATTTGGATTGCTGCTAAAGAAAACCACTTCTAACCCTGTTAGAATGTGTGATCTACATTTCCCTAACTCACCATTAGCAGTCTAATGATATGTGAACACATTAACAGCACACAAAATATGAATTACAGCAGCATAAATCACATTCTATCAGGTGTTAGGACTTCATTGTCCCTTTTCCAGTCACACCCATCAGCACTTCCACACAAGGAAGCACTATAGAAAGTACTAAAAATACAGAAGCAACACTAAAAGTGCACGAAGAAACATCAAAAAAGACCACAAACACAAACAGAACTATTTTCCATATCATGTACAGTGAATATTAAAAAAAGTGCAATCACCTAGGTGTTCAGGGCAAAAACTATTTTTCAGAAAAATATACAGTTAAGAGAGTGTCTGTTCTCATTGAAAGATTACTGCTTATGTCTTTTGCCCTTAGGAGACACTTTTAAATGGAAAATACATTATGAGTAACATGTCATTTTCCAAAATCTAGCCACACTCTCTTTTTTATAAATACTAAGAAATTGAGTCTTTGAAAAAAATACTCAAAAGAATATAGGTGATTCTATTCTAGAATTTAATTTAAAAATTAGGAATATACAAAAACTTGAGTACCAGAAAACTGAATAAATATGTCAGTATTTAGAAACTTTGACTGTCAAAGATAGAAAAATTGAAAATAAAAATAATTTACATTCTTTTAAAACCAAAAGGAAAAACCAATCACAACAAAACCCAACCAGCCAACCAACTAAATAAATAAACCAGTAAGCCGAAATAACTTGAATGTGAAGCTTCTGTGTTTACAGTGCTAAAAGCAGTGTTCTAACTATTTCTGATCTCAGTGGTAAATTGTAGATATATTTTAAAAACGCTACCTCTAGGAGCATGGAAACAGTTGAAAATATAGAAGCATCCGGAAATATTTCTTTGCACAAATAATAACTAAAACTGTCATTTCTCTTAAAACTGATTCTTACAAATACTTACAAATTTGACAAATGACTCTGTAATGAATGCTTTGATGTGTAAATTGTTCATGTGGACAAGTGTCAAAAGGCCTAAGAGTGTCATGGTTTTACAGAAAGTAAAGTGGACAGAAGTCTGCACAACGGCAAACACAGAGGTTTTGAATGGCACTTGAAGTTTCTGTGCTGATTTAGTGGAAATTACTTTTGCTCAGTGACAGAGAATATACAAGGAAAAAGGCATTTGAAAGATTTTAGTAAAAGTTTAGTGTTTAAAAAGAATGGAGGAATTATGTGTTTTGTTTTGTTGATAAGCAAATAATTAAGAAGCTGGTTGTAAAACTGCAGTGGTATCGTACAGGTAAGGAAATGTTCATGTGTGATAAAAATATGCTTAGTTATTCATAAGATGCAGACTGCTTTATACTAACTAAAAAGATCAATGAAAGAGTAAAGATAAAATGTGTGTTTTGCAGATGATAATTGTGGTCCTGTAGACTGAGCTATTTGATACCGTGGAAATGAGTTTTCAAGGCCAGCTCTAAGAGGAACTTCCAAACCTGCCTTCAAATAATGTGCTCATATGCTAATAAGAACAAATTAAAGAAGCCAACTGTTTTTTCTCCAGTTCATACCCACAATTTATTCCTTCCTTCAATAAGTATTTAGTTAATCCTGCCTTCATCAGAAAAATAGAAATCAATATTCTTCCAGAGCTGGTTACTGGAATAGCATGAGCTAGAGCATAACCATGTTTGGCACAATTTATACTTCAGTGAAGTCACTAGAACACTTTCCAATAATGTAACTGGATTCTATACCAAACCTAAAAAAAATTAAAACTGTGCCTACAATAAAAGTAATAGAAGAGAAGGGCCAAACTAGAACTTAATCTGGTTACTATTGTATAAGACAACAAAGAAACTTTCCAAAAACATTAGCAAGTAATGGAGGTCTAGTTTTATATCCCCACAGTGGTGTGAGAAATGGTTTATGCCTTAAACATTGCTAAAATCACTGAAGGACTTTTGTCCACTGTTATAAACTGTGCAAAGAAACCCACCCCACGCTGAATATGCCTACTAATTTGGACTGTGACAGGAATCTGAAATAAGATAAAGGTGGTACTCTTGTCCAATTATCCCAGGAGAAGAATGTATCCACAAGTGTGAAAGACTTGTGAGCCATGCTAATGGCTCAGACATTCAAGGTGTAAGCTGACGATGTGCAAAGTAACCACGCAGGTGCTGAGGGCCTGCAGAGCTGTCTCCTCAGGTTACAGGTTGGTGTTGAACAAGACAAGGAGAGAGGCAAATCCTCCAAGGGGGGGTAGTGTTTCTTTGTCCTTACACAAATGACTCAGCTGTGATAACTCCCCTCCCAGGGAGATGGGGCAGTTCACATATAGCCTGCTGATGGGCCATAACTGAGTTAACTGCACTGACATATTATCAGCAGCTGTAACATCTTAGAAGGTGTCAGAGACTCCTGAAGTGTCCCATAGTCCAGCATTACATTGTAAAACTCCCTGCCCTAGGGGAGGTACCTGGGGTGTTCCCACTTAGCCTAAGCCCAATAAAAGATGGCATGGACTTCACTCATCACAGTTTTCTCTCACTACCTTGGATTTTGGTCACCACACCACTTCTTCCCTCACCACACGGGACTTCCCTTACCACCATGGACTTCTTCCTCCACCACGGCCCTTTTCCCTTAACACCCTGGGCTTTCCTAAACAGGTTTAGACTGCAATCATCATTTTGACAAGACAGGGACTCTCACCACTGAGAAGACCACAAGCAGAGGATCATCAGGATCGATGGAGCAGTGATATTTTTTCTACTTAATCTGTCTCCCTGTCACTCTCCTCCTCTTCCCATTTCTCTCTTTTGCCTATTTTCTTCTATCTCGCTATACTTCACATTTACTGTTAAATAAAATCTGTACTGAGGGAGCTGGCAGAAGTGCTCTCCAAGACACTTGCAAATGTGACATCCATCTACAAGAAGGGCCAGAAGGAGGATCTGGGGAACCACACCCCTGTCAGGCTGACCTTGGTGCTGGGAAAGATCATGGAGCAGATCATCTTGAGTGCCATCATATAACACAGGCAGCACAACCAGGGCATCAGACCTAGCCAGCACAGGTTTATGAAAGTCAGGTGTTGCTTGACTGACCTGATCTCCTTCTATGACAGGGTGACCCACTTAGTGAATAAGGGAAAGGTTGTGGATGTTGCCGACCTGGGCTTCAGTAAAGCCTTTAACATCATTTCCTGCAGCACTCTCCTAGAGAAATTGGCTTCTCATGGCTTGCATGGGTGCACTGTTCACTGGATAGAAAAATGGTTGGATGTCTGGGACCAGAAAGCAGTGGTGAATGGAGGTGAATCCAGTTGGCAGTTGGTCACCAGAGATGTTCCCCAAGCTTCAGTATTGGGGTCACTCCTGCTTAATAACATGATCTGGACAAGAGGATCAAGCACACCCTCTGTCAGTTTACAGATGACACCAAGTTTGGACACGAGTGTTGATCTGCTGGAGGGCAGGAAGGCTTTGCAAATGGATTTGGAGAGGATGGATCAATGGGCTGAGGACAACTGCATGAGGTTCAGTGAGGCAAAGTGCCAGGTCTTGCACTTGGGTCACAACTCCATGCAGTGCTACAATCTTGGTTGACAGTTGGACTTCATGATCTCAAAGCTAGTTTCAACTTAACAATTATATGATTCTGTGATTCTAAGAGTGGCTGAAAAGCTGCTTGGTGGAAAAGGAACTGGGGATGCTTGTCAACAGCTGGCTGAACATGAGCCAGCAGTGTGCCCGGGTGGCCAAGAAGACTGATGGGATCCTGGCTTGAGTCTGAAATAGTGTGGCCAGCAGGACTGGGACAGTGGCAATCTCTCTGCAGTGGTGAGGCCCCATCTTGGATCATATGTTCAGTTCTGGGCTCCTCACTTCAAGAAGGACATTGAGGCACTGAAATGAGTCCAGACCAGCACAACAGAGCTGGTGAAATGTCTGGAGCACAAGTCTTATGGGAGCATTTGAGGGAGCTGGAATTGTTTTGCCTGGAGAAAAGGAGGCTCAGGAGGAGCCTTATCACTCTCTGCAATTACCTGAAAGGAAGTTGTAGCAGTGTGGGGGGTTGGTCTGTTTTTCCATGCAACAAGGAATAAGACAAGAGGAAACATCCTCAAAGTTGTGCTAGGGAAGGTTTAGGTTGGATATTAGGAAAAATTTCTTCACCACCAGGGTTGGCAAGCATTGGAACAGGCTGTCTGGGGCAGTGGTGGAATCATATCCCTGGAGGTATTTAAAAGATGTTTACATATGGCACTTAAGGATACAGTTTAATGTTGGATGTGGTTGTGCTAATGGTTGGACTCAATGATCTTAAAGGTCTGTTTCAAACTGAATGGTTCAATGATTCTACAATAAAACCCCCAGTTTAAATTTTCACATTACACGTGTAAGAGGTCATTTAAGTAGTATCTTGCAGTTGGACACACAAGTACATTTTCACAGTTCCGAGATTTATCTGTGAATTTCTGACTATTGTCCCTTCTTAGTTACAGGGTTGAGTATTATGGATCCAGAAAAGTATATGTCTGTTCATCTATTTTTAATCCTTATAACATACTACAATAACATACCTGATACATCATTTAACTCACATTCAGGATTTCAGTAAGGCAATCTCTATGTTCATACTATTTCCTGAGAAACTAACAGACTTATTCTTGTCAAGGGGATCAGAGCTTGCAAATAGTTACTTGCAAAGTTTATGGAATCCAGAATTTTGTTATTCTTATCTGTCTGTACAACCTGGGCCTAGGTGGGGATTTATCCTGAATAGGATTTCTAGGTCTTTAGTACATCATAAATAATAAATAGGTAAAAGTAATAAATTCACTTTACCAGACTGCAAGAGTTCATTCTATAGCCAAGATGTTGTTTTGTGTGAAACTACCTGCATTGAACTTAAGATAAGTTGCCGCATAAATAAACACAACAATCCTCAATATACTTTCTGAACTGCTTTTCCATGAAATCACCCTGACAACTGGAATTCTACCTGACAGTCAGATACTAGAGCATAAGTCTATAAAAAAAAAATAAAATCAGGATTAGCATATCACTCCCAAAAGTATCTCATTTATGCTATAAGTGACACAAAATTTAAGAGCCGCTTATTGGTGCTGACCCTCAGGTGTTTTTCAGCAATGTTTGCTACTTGTGTGTAAATGTAACTGTTTACTTGTGAAGAAATATAGTCAGCTATGAGTTTTTTGCAGCTTTCCGTTGCCAGGGTTGTTATTTCCTCACCCTGTGGTCTGTTTATTTTAGGCAAAGAAATCCCTTTCACTAAACAAGGAATTTAGAAAAAGGAGTACACATTTCTGGTATTTTCATATTGCAACAAGGTCTGAAGCAATAAACTATGCAAGCTCTGTACAAAGTAAGATTCAATGTATTTTCAACTGTATATCAAAGATAAATTAACAAACAAAGGACCAAGAGATCTGTGATCTTTAACAAAGATTACTTTTTTGTGCTTTTCAACTCCTTTTTCTATACAAGTGGAGAGTTTACACCCCATTCTGTTTTGAAATGTGTCTCCTAATGATAAATGAATATGACAATGGCACATAGGGATTTCTAATTATACAATTTGTCTCCAGCGCCACTAGATATAATTTACTGTTTCAATCTTCACTTCTTTTCGGTTATATCAAAACTGCTAGGATTTTAAGGAAGTGTTTTCCTCAGCAATAGCTTGAAGATATAAGGAAAATGAAGTGCAGTGAGTACTTAAGATCTGGTAAATTGATAATATAAGTTTTCCAACATGTCTAATATTGAGCTCTGCACATACAAAGTTCAGGCAGGAGGAATGAAATTGAACTGGGTATAACAAAGAAAATCTGCAATGATAGATGCACACACTACACAGAATTACAAAAAAATCAGTCCCACAAATGAGAAACATTAAAAATCCTGAAACACCTACATATTATTAATTTCTGATAATGAATTTTAATTTATTTAATTTTATTTTAGGTAACTGCCACGGAGAAAAACATATCTTAAACTAAAAGTCCAAGAACTTTAAATCACGACAACTTAGTACCAGCCATTAAAAGTAAAAACATGCAACACTGACAAGTGCTTTTCATAATGTGGAATGTCACAAGTTATTTGATTTCATTTTATTATTTAGTTTGAAGTGCTTTATTTGTTTCATAATTATATATTTAATATCTTACTTTATTTCATTTTATTTGATATTTAATTCTATTTCTGTGAATTTTGTGTTGAAAGGAGGTGTGCTATAGAAGAGCTAATGATGTTCTGGAAAATATCTTCTGGTATAGCAGTATTACTTCTTTTGCTGCTCTTAGTTTAATTCTCAAAGCATTTGTTCTCTAGCTTTGGCTATATATTTGTTCATGTCTTAAAGTAAGCCTTTCCTCTTTGATTTTTTATTACAGAGATATTTAACTGGTGTGGCCAGAAGGACCAAACCTTACCCCTCAGTGACACACAGCATAAAACTTAAGCAGAGCACACGACACACTCATACCAAGCAAGCCCCCTGCTCAAGTGCTGACTACTAGCACCCAGCGTACCTCTAGGAAAGGGAACACTTGCTCCCAGCCTTCAGGAAGATGGTGACCCAGCTCCCTCATCTAACAATGCCACCTCCACTACACCATCACATATGTCCCGATGTTCCACTCCAGCTCTGAGGGGCTATATTCCAACTGTGTGTTATTTTCTGTATAGATTGTCACCACAAACCACTAATGACCTTGTTAATCATGAAGGTGGGGACAATCCCTTTGGCTTCATATATGAGGCCAGTTAATAGCTGGCATCAGCCTCTGCTTTCCCAGTTTATCTGTGTTACATGATGGGTGAAGTCAGTTCAGAGGGAGTCACACAGTAAAGGTCCTCTATCACTTTGTTTTCCAGATCTGAGCAGTTCAATAAGTCAGAACTGGGCAAACATAGTGGAGGTCACAGCTATCGGAGTGGTACTTTCAGATAGGCTTCATCTACGGCTTTACTACATTTATATGACTGAGAAACATCAAGCCTAAAAGAAATATTAACAAGCTGAGAGATGAGATGAAAAGTGCATCCTAGTAGGTTTACATACACATCCCCTCTACCAGAAGCTCCAGAAAGATTGCACTGCTAGCTTTACTGAGCACAGAGCTTGATGTTGTGGACACTGTAATAATTGCCTATCAGCCTGCTGCAAAGTATCAGTCATTGTCATTTTGAGATAGTCAGTAACGATGTTAGAAGTTGATACTGTCACAGATTCCTGCCAACAAACAATGTACAAATTAAAATAGAGTTTTCATTCAGCACATTGCACAGCATAATTCTTCCAGTATAATTCATTCACTAGAAGTGGCAGCTGGTACAGTCTTCTAAGTACACAAAAAAAATACAGCTATTTGGAGATGCATAGGCCTGCACCCTCTTGAAGACCTTCTCTGAACAATAGCTGAAACACCTAACAATTAGACCATATAAATTCTGAGAGATTTTCCCTTTCATATTCATAGAATCATAGAATTATTTAGGCTGGAAAAGATCACTGAGTCCAACCATTACCTTAACAGTGACAAGTTCACCACTAAAACATATCCCTAAGTGTCATATCTACACATCTTTTAAATACCTTCAGGGATAGTGACAACAACTACCCTGGGCAGCCCATTCCAGTGTTTGATAACCACTAGGTTATCAGAAATTTCAGTGAAGAAATTTTTTCTTTTTATCCAATCTAGTAAGTTTTAGAGTTTTGACTCTGAAAACAGGTAGGTGTGTGAAAAACTTTTCTATGTGTAAGAAAATAATATTTTAACACCATTTACATAATCATTCATGAAGAGCTCATCTTTTCATAAATGAAGACAGAGATAGCAGGGATCATTGTAGCATTCCCTGTACTGATATTCCAATGAAAAATACACTTAAATCAAGGAAAAAGTTCAAAACTCACAAGCTAACTACATTAGCAAAGTATAGAAACTCAAGAGCATTGGTAACTAAATGCAGGTTAAGATAGTTTACTATTGAGATTCAGAGAACATATAAGTGGAAACCCCTTAGAGGTTGTTCACTCTTTTGCCTATAACTGGATTAATAGGCTTGAGTCAGTTAAACTTTACATGTTTCCATTTGTACTTGTTTAGAAGAGAAAGAATTACACCCATTGGCCTCAAAGCAGTGTCTGAGAACTGATATGGAACACCTTGGATTATCTCAGATCAAAAGTAGTGTTTAAATGAAAGTGTAATCCTCCACTCTCCCTTTCCTTGGTGTTGCAGTGGTGTTATACCTTCAGCTTCCTGGAAAGAAAATCAAATTACTGTGTTAGGTGGGGGTTTTTATTTTGTTTTGTATTTGGTTTTCGGTTTGTTTTGTTTTTTAAATGATCTCTATGACTTCATCAGACATAACAGCTTTTCTTCTTGATCCCCATGTGTGTTGGTTTAAAGGTAAACCAGCAAGAGAAATGAACCCAACTCAAAGAGATTATAAATCAGAATTACAATTTAATGAAAATAATACAATAAATACAATTTTGCAGACAGTTGGTTTTTTAACCCACAATACTCAGTACCCTGGGGCACGAACACAATGGTGTTCATTGGCCACCAGCCGAGCCCCACGTGGTCCCCCTGAGTCCAAAGTAAAAATAGGAAAACCCTGTTGGTGAGACTGGGGCTCGCAGTCTGGTTGAGAGCGGTGGTTGCGGTTCGGTCGAGGATGGTGGTCGCAGTCCAGTCGAGGTTCTGGTCCTCCTGCCTGGCTCTCACGAGTGGAGTCAGAAGTCCCCAGACTCCCAGATTGTATACACCCAGGTTCAGGCAGGAATGCTCAGCCCCTCCCCCAGGGTAGGGAGTTTTACAATGGGTGATTGTGAGTCCTGGGTATGAGGACAGGAACATCCTCCTATCTCACAGGCCTCTTAACACCCAGCTTACAGCCTGAGGGGTCAGGTGTGCTCTGGACAGGTGCTGCAAATGGCCTGTCGTTAACAGTTTCTGGGGAATGGCATAGAGGTATAGAATACACAGTTTGGGTTACACCCACACAGTGATGAACCACTCCTGGCTGCTTTAACTAACTGGGACACCATGGACCCTAAACTTCTAAGTTAGATTACTCCTAAGCATTAATTTGCCAAACTGTGGACAAAAAGTAAACATTCTTCTACTTTGATTTTTGATTGTAGGTTCTGCATATATGTGTAAGTGCTCATCCTCAGAACACAGTGAAGTGAGTGATTATTGCTCTGTGTGTGTATGTCTGTGTGTGTCAGTGTTATATTTGTGGTCTGTCTGGATGTTTTCTCGCAGTCGAATCTTTATCACAGAAAGTAAAATAATGTTAAAAGTCAAGATACAGAATTAGAAACTGAGTGCACAATCTTAGATTACCTCAGAGAGTCCATTTGTTATCTACTGTTTGCTCATATGGGTTCGTTCAGCAAATTTATAGCCATTTCAGGGGAAACAAGTACACAGTGTGACCTTGAAAATATATTAAAAAAAGGCCAATTCCTTAGTTGTGGCTTCACTTGGCAAAGTGAAGCATATAAATGGAGATATATGTGTATAATGTGATAGTTTAATTTTGCTCATTATCCAGAGAGATAGTTTCTTGGGATTTACTGTGACAGTCCCAGGGTGATTCTAAACAGATCTCTCTGGATCCTGTGTTCTGTAAAGTGCCCTGTGGCATTACAGTGGTATACCTGGCCTTGCAATAAACACTCACATAACATTAAAGGAAACTGCCTACTTAGCATTGACTTTTAGTATATTCTGGTTAAACTATATTAGTGAGGCTGGATTAGAATTTCACCCCACTTATCCCCTCTGAAAAAGCATGATTCTGCTAAGCAAAGACAGTTACAGATGCATTCACTCACCACTGAAGCAGAGCTGCATTTTTCTGTCATCCGAACTCAAATTTGCTCCATGCCTTGTGCAGTAATTTGACAAACTGTTACTTGACATGAACATAAACACAATTCATTTGAGATTCTGACACTTACTAATTTCAAAGTAGTGTTCTGAAATAAATTTTCATAATCAAAATTAAATTAATCAAAATACCATCAATGATCCATGACTTCTCTTTCAGTATATATAAATATGCATCCATGTAAGGACCTGCCTTATACTGCAATGAGAGACAAAGCTGTATTTCTATATATGTATGCATGCAAATATACATATATTATATAAAGGTCACTAGAGTGATAGATCCATGCTGCTTTTCCATTAATGTAGCTACTGGCTTAAATGACCTAATCTGATTTTCTCATCAGCCATCTCCACGTGCAATTGTACTATAGATGAATTATGAGAAACGTTGCAGATTAGGCATAGTTAAAATATGAAGTGTTGCTTGCTTTGTATTTAGTGCTAATATTTCAATAATTTTGCGCAATAAATCAGCCAGTGATAAAATAAAACTTTACAAATCCACTTAACCCACATGCCACACTTGCTCTTTCTACATGGATATATATGTGCACACCCAAATACACAAATGGGCACTACTGAATAGCGTTTTATGACATACAGTAAGTTCACACCAAGTTTCACTGAGACTCGTAAACACCTTTTAGAAGACACTAAAAAAAAAAAACGAAAAAACCCACCACTAAACAAAATTAAAGTGAATTGATTCTGTGCTTTGAATTCCTATCACAGAACTGCTGGTTGTACTTTAACCTTGGAATAGGTATTGATTGACATTTACCACAGGGGACTCCATTACATTACAGTAGTATATCTGAATGTAAAATGATGCTTTCCTAATACAGGCAGACACTATCTTCTATGTAGCAGTAGACTCACACATTTATCTGTGGATATTGGGGCCCTCATATTGACCTGATCCCCAGGTTGCCCAGAGTTGGAAGCTCTGAAGCATGTACTGGTTTCTTTTTTTTAGGAATATTCTTCTTGATTTGTCTTTCATGGAAACTAGGATGTAGGTAAAAGAGAAGGAGTAGATGAGGTCACTTTAAGAGTCATCCCAGTATGTAACTCAAATGATGCATAGGCTGTGAATGCAAAATTGCTTGTAGGTTTTCTGGCCTAGGCTTGGTGCTGAAATCCATCTTCCTCTCTGACCTCTTCACTAAGGTCAGGTGAGATACTCAATCTATTCAATATATTCTTCAGTCAGTGAACAGGCTTAAGGAACTTCAGTGTTTGAATCGATCTTCTTCTTTCCATTAAAAAGGACATTGGTTTCATTATGAAGATATTTATTAACCTGTGAATAGTTCTTCCCTGCCAAATGAGAGATGTGATTGTGGGAATAATGCTTTCGGCTTTGAAGTATTATAAGATACATGGGGGTTGCAAGTTTTTTTTTTTAATATCTATTGGTAAATATTTGAAGTACATTTGTTCTGAAAAAAAGTCACTATCTTCTATTAGAGATAAGAATGCAATTGATATTGAAGTAAACAGGAAGGAAGCTAAAAACTTGCCTCAGGATTCCTTATGTAGGCACACTATTTCCAGAAATTATGTTTTAGTGTATTTGAGAGACTCATTTCTTAGCAGAACTTGTATGTGACTCACTTCACTTATGAAAAAAAAAAAAAAAGTGGAATCAAGTCTTTAAGACTACTTATATAAATAGAATAAGCCAGGACAAAATACTTAAAGGATTATGATCTTGGAGTATAGTTATTAAATCTATCAGTGAAGCAACCATGGCAAAATTCTGCAGTAACCTAATTCAAACTTTTTTTCAACCCAAGGTTACTGAAACAACCCAGATAAATGTCTCAATGATCTACAGATCCTTTCTGTAGCAAGTCAGAATGTAGAAGGCTGCCACATAGAAACTGCTTTCTGTTAATCCTTCACATTTAAACTCACTTTTAAATTCCACTTCATCCTCTTCCATTTATGGCTACTGTAATGACGACTCTCTCTAAAACTACCTAGAGCTGCAACCCCACATGGCGACCTTTATAATCTAGTCCTAAAAGGATAAATTGTTCACTGACGAAGAGTCAAACAAAAAGAAAAGCTTGCCAAATGTTTTTTTTAATGAATAGATGACAGAAAGTTCTGTTTCATTTCAGTTGTAGTTGTTTCATGCATTAATTAAGAAGCCAAATGGGGTTTAACAGACTATGTAACACATAGCAGGTGGATTCCATCTGGTGAGTCGATTAATTTGTTCCAACGTTTTCAACCACTTTCTCTGTCTACTGGGAATTTCTGGGGATACCATGAAAATTCTCTGAAGTGATTTCCTTCATCCAGGTGAGCTTTCCTCTTGTCTTGGAAGAGTTGATTGTACTTCAATAGATAGTAAGGACATTTTTCCACAAAAAGAGTATTTGCATGTGACAATATCTTCTTGGCATTCACATATAAATGCAATCTAAAGAAGTGGCAAGTAAGTCCCAGTGATAATTTCTCAATAACTGAGTGTCTTATGTTTTGCCTAGTGTTCCACTATATCATCTATTTAATACATGGTCTATGAGTAGTGCAGTACTCCTTGAGGAGGGACTGGCCAGGACATAAGCAGGGATACTTCCATCTTGTTTGCTTCTGTGATTCTATGATATCAGAACCATAGTTATACTAGCTGCTCAATTTAGACACTCTGAAGTTTAATATTAGATCCTGGGAATACTTGTGTATATTATCAGGCTAGAGTTATTATTGCTTCAGCGTATACAACATACTAGCATTTGTTGTAGTATATTAACAAGATTCTTTGGTGGAAATCTGTGTTGTCAAAAAGCTACGGAGCAAATGAAGGTCTATGAAGGTGGCATAGTCTTTTCAATGACATCTGCAGGGAAATCTTTTTGCAGTGAGGGTCACAGCATTTAGCTGTTGTTACATATAACACAGCTTATAGCACTAATACAGTGTGCATTACTCTTCACTTTATTAAAAAAAAATTAACTTTTTTTTTTCTGAACAAAAGGCCATGAAGTCTCTCGCTCTGTCACACACACACACACACACACACCACATATGCACACACGTGTGAGTGTGTGTCTATCTTGTTTTCACTAGCCTTTTTACTGGGAAAAAAAAGACATATTTAAAATGTATATGTGTAAATCTGAATCATGATTGTGCACATTAGGATTACTAAAGGATTCAGAGCTGATTGATTTTTCTATGCATTGAATTACAGTCAGAAATTACCGTAGTCTACCTATTTATTTATTTATTTAGGCAAACTGATAGAAATTAATGTGAATACACACTTAGCAGTCAAATGTTACCTTAATATGCAATGTTGTATGAATAAAACTTACTTCTTTTTCTGTAAGTATTTGTCTCTCTTTGTAGTTATTTGTTGGAATACTTAATAGCCAGTTAGAAATCTATTTCTCTGACGGTTAAAATCTATAATTCATCAGACATAATATGATAATAGCCCATTTATAATCTCAAACATTGCGCATCATTGCATTGAGGAAATGATTCAGAATTGTTTTCCAATTATAAATAAACTTAATTGCTTGGAAAACATAGTGTCTCTTACAATCTCATAGAAACTGGCATTGGGAGCTAAGATGACACTACTTAAAGTTTTGCGGCTCATAATTTAGCAGTTTAAATGCACAGTTAAAACTTTATAGATATATATCAAGGCCAATGATGCTATTCATGCCCTGCAGATGCAGCATTTGAAGCTTAAATCGGGGATATGGTGATGATCAGATAGAGACAGTGATTTGCCTTGGGTGAATTCAATCCACTGAAAACCATGGAGTTTCTTACTCTAGAATCTTCAGCAGACTAAAGGGACAGTAAGAAACAGCTGATACATTCTTTTTTTTTCTTGGTTGTGCTTTAGACGCTATTAGCCATCAGAAAAGTATTTGATTGTACTCACTCTCTGGAAACTGATGTCTTATATCACGGAATCACAGAATCAATTAGGTTGAAAAGATCTCTGAGATCATCAAGTCCAACCTGTGACCCAACACCACCATGTCAACTAGACCATGGCACTATGTGCCATGTCCAATCTTTCCTTAAATACCTCCAGGGAGAATGACTCCACCACCTCCCTGGGCAACTTGATTCCAAAGTCTAATCACCCTTTCTGTGAAGAAATTTTTCCTAATGTCCAACCTAAACCTTGTCTCACGCAGCTTAAAACTATGTCCTCTTGTCCTATCACTGGTGTGCTGGGTGAAGAAGCCAACCCCTCCTGGCTACCACCTCCTCTCAGGTAGTAGAGAGTGATAAAGTCATCCCTGAACCTCCTCTTCTCCAAGCTAAACAAGCACAGCTCCCTCAGCTGTTCCTTGTGTGGAACAGTGGACATGCACTCCAGATCCTTCACCAGCTTTGTTGCCCTTCTGTGGACCCACTCCAGCACCTCAATGTCCTTTCTGAATTTAGGGTGCCAGAACAGGACACAGTACTCAAAGTGTGGCCTCACCAGTGTTGCATACAGGGAAAGAATCATTTCCCTGGTCCTGCTGGCCATACTACTATTCCTGAGTCAGGCCAGGATGCCATTGGCCCTGGACACACTGCTGGCTCATGTTCAGCTGCTGTTGACTAGCACTCCCAAGTCCTCTTTTGCTGGGCTGCTGTCAAGCCACTCTTCCCCCAGCCTGTAGTGCTGCATGAGGTTGTTTTGGCCCAAGTGTAGGATCCAGCACTTGGTCTTATTGAACCTTATGCCGTTGGTCTTGGCCCATCTATCCAGCCTGTCCAGGTCGCCCTACAGAGCCTTCCTGCCCTTCCCCAAATCATCTTGGTATCATGTGCAAATTTTCCAATGGTAGACCCAGTGACCTCATTCAGATCATCAGTAAAGATATTAAACAGGGCTGGGCCCAACACTGATCCCTGGGGGACACCGCTAGTGACCGGCCGCCAACTGGATGCAGCATCGTTCATCACCACTCTCTGGGCCTGGCCATCCAGACAGTTCTTAATCCAGTCAAGAGTGCATCTATCTAAGCCATGGGCTGCCAGCTTTGCCAGGAGTATGCTGTGGGAAATGGTGTCAAAGGCTTTGCTGAAGTCCTGGTAGACTATATCCACAGCCTTCCCCTCATCCACTAGGTAGGGTCACCTGGTCATAAAAGGAGACCACACTATTCAGGCAGGACCTGCCGTTCCTAAACCCATGCTGGCTGGTTCTGATCCCTTGGTTGTCCTGTACGTGCTGTGTGATTGCACTTAATATGATTTGCTCTGTAACCTTGCCAGGCATGAAGGTCAGGCTGACAGGCCTGTAGCTTCCCCGATCTTCTTCCTGGCCCTTCTTGTGCATGGGCATCACAGTCATCTGGGACCTCTCCTGTGACCCAGGACTGATGATAAATCATAGAGAGGGGCTTGGTGAGCTCTTTCACAAGCTCGCTCATCACTCTAGGATGAATCCCATCTGGTCACATAGACTTGTGAGCATCTAAGTGGCTCAGCAGGTCACTACTTCCTCCTGGATTACAGGGGATCCATTCTGCTCCCCATCCCTGCCTACCAACTCGAGAGGACAGTTGTTCTGAGGATAAACAGTCTTCAGATATCAATGTTCAGATCATCAACTGTTCAGATATCAGCCTCTTTCAAAAAATGTGTATAAAGCTCCAGAAAATATCTCTATTAAGATTTTCCTTGCTAATGTAAAAATGTGGGCGTAGGAGCTATGGAATCATACAAAACTGTTACCTATAAAAAAGGTGAGGGATAAGATTAGAAATATTACCTTTGACTCTGCATTTTCTATAATAATTTGAAGCTTATATCATGACCTCTTGATATCCCAGGCTAGGTGGTCAATTTGCTAGGTCCTAATATTTACATATGAATATGTATTAAGGTTGTTTGTTGTAAAGGCTGAAGCCCTGACAATGCTGAAATATGTCACAGACATCCTCTTCTTTCGTCTCCTTTTGAAGAATGATAGGCAGATTGCTCTGACTGATGAAGATGTCATCAAAATATGATTCTGTTTCAAGTGCCTGAAATCTGGAATGGTCAAAAGGCCACATGGAAAATCAGCTAAAACCTTTTAATCCAGACTATTTGCAAGCACAATCACAGACCAATCCCAAACAAAACCATTTCCCAATCTGAAGAACTTTTGGTTCCTCAGAGGTATAGCTGAAATGAGAAATACTGATGTACAGGCACAATGATAGTCTTGCAAATGATTGCCTATCCTGTTCTTAAAACCATTCAGTGGCAGAAGCTACATGGTGAGTCATTCCTTAACTAAATCTGACCTCATACTCCATAGATGAGATCATAAACCATCCAAAATAAGGCATACATGAAGCATATATATGAGAAACTCCATAAAAATGATGGAGTTTTGTATACATTCAAAATTTCTAAATTAATGCTCTTTCTTAAAAGAGGAATTTTCTCATTTACATTAAATATTTCAGTGACCTCACCCTGACTCCACATTGTAATTGTAAATAAAAACACAAAGAATCACAGAATCACTCAGGTTGGAAAAGACCTCTATGATCATTGAGTCCAACCATTGACATAGCCAAGTCCACCACTAAACCATGTCCCTAACTGCCATATCTGCACCTCCAGGGATGGTGACAACCACTTTCATGGGCAGCCTCTTCCAATGCTTGACAACTCTTTTTCTCCTAATATCCAATCTAAACCTGGTGCAACTTTGAGGCCATTTTGTCTTGTTTTATCACTTGTTATTTGGGAGATCAACACCAACCTGGCTACAGTCTCCTTTCAGGTAGTTGTAAGCAGCAATAAGGTCTTCTCTGAGCCTCCTTTTCTCCAGGCTAAACAACCCCAACTCCCTCAGCTGCTCCTCATAAGACTTGTATTTAAGGCAATCTACTTTTACTCCATCTGAAGAGAGAAAAAACAGTTATTAACTTGTGAGAAGCAATAGCCCTTTTACCTCAAATAACCCTGAGGGATCAAAAAAGGAGACATAAGTACAGTTATCTTGTAAAATGTAGTAACATCTCACAGTATATTGCTAGATTTGTCACTTTTTGTGTAATCACTCTGCTGTTTCAATATAAAATACTTGTTTGCAAGATTTTTTTTTTCATTCTTCACTAAAAGAAATTCTGTAAGTCATCATAGCCAGTGTGACTGTGCAAATTCACTTACAACTTCAGAGCAGAAAGGTCACAATGATATCACTAATCAAAAGCATGTCGTACAGGTGAGACAGGTAGCAGTAGATACCCTTTGTTATAAAACCTGCATATTGAACACGGATGGTATGTTCTGACATTTAACAAAATGTTTCTTCTCTACCATGCATATTTAACATAGCTCAATCTCATGAATATATAATTTACTATTTTCCAGTGATAATAGAAGAATGGAGAACATAAAAAGTATTCTAAAGAGAAGAAATGTGAAAGGTAAGGTTGCAATCTCTGATACACGTCTCTAGCAGCTAATACTATTATGATTTTACTCAGAAAATCAGAATTCATAGAAGTAAAGTACATTAATAAAAGCCCCAAAAATCTATAAAAATTATCACATGACTCAAACACATAGATCAATAGCAAAATATACTTTAGTCGGGCTGAAGTTCAAAGCTCTTACATATTCTGGGTATGTATAATTAAGACTGCCAGTTTATTTCTTTTGAATGTGGCTAAAGAAATGTTTACAGAAATAGTTGTGTCTTCATCTTTCATGTCTTTCCTCTCAAAAGTTGCCTGAAATTGTCATTTAATATGCCAGATGGACAATTTCTGCTCTCAGTTGCAAAAAATAATAATAATAAAAATATAAATTGCAATAACATTTTCTGAAAAACCTATACGGTCTTCTGTTATTTTCACAAGCAATGAATAAAGCATAGAATGGTGTGGGTTGGAAGATAATCTAGTTCCAACCCCTCTGCCATAGACAGCAACACCTTCCACCTGACCAGGTTGCTCAAAGCAACCTGGCCTTGAACAAATCTGGGAATGGGGCATCCACAACTTTAGGTAACCTGTTCCAGTGCCTCACTGCCCTCACAGTAAAGAATTTCTTCCTAATATCTAAATCTAAACCTACCCTCTTTCAGTTTAAAGCCATTCCCTCTTGTCCTGCCACTTCATGCCTTTGTAAAACATCCCTCTTCAGCTTTGTTGTATGTCCCCGTCAGGTACTGGAAGGTCTCCCTGAGGTTTTCTCTTCTCCAGGCTGAATATCACTGACTTTCTCAGCCTGTCTTCACTGGAGAGGTGTTCCTCCTTCTGATTATCTCTGTAGCTCTCCTTAGAACTCACTCCAACAGGTCCATGTCATTTTTTTGTTTGAGGCCCCAGAGCTGGATGCAGTAGTCAAGGTGGGATCTCATGAAAGTGGAGTAGAGGGGAAGAATCATCTCCCTTGACCTGCTGGTCATGCTCCTTTGATGCAGCCTAAGCTATGGTTGGCTTTCTGGGCTGCAAGCGCACATTGTTGGGCCATGTTGAACTTCTTGTCAACAAACTTCCCGAGTTCTTTCTCCTCAAGGTTTCTGTTAATCCGTTCTCTGCTAAGCCTTTATATGTGCTTGGAATTGTCCCAACACAGGTGCAGAACCTTGCACTTGGCTTTGTTGAACTTCATGAGGTTCCTATGGGCCCACTTCTCAAGCCTGTCCAGATCTCTCTGAATGGCATCCCTTCTTTCCAGTGTGTCAACCACGCCACACAGCTTGATGTCAGTTGCAAACATGCTGATGTTGCACTCAATCCCACCATCCAGGTCACCGACAAAGATGCTAAACATTGCCAGACACAATGCAGATCCCCAGGGAACACCATTTGTTACTGGTCTCCGCTTGGACGTTGAGCCGTTGACCACAACTCTTTGAGTGTGACCATCTTGCTTTCTTAGCTTCCCTGCATCTGCACTTTATTTATGTTAGCTATTTTTTCATGTGCAATCAGTGCCATATTTAATCCTAGAATAGCATAGAATAGAATAGACTACTTCAGTTGGAAGAGACCTATAATGATCATCTAGTCCAACTGCCTTGCCAATTCAAGGCTGACAAAAAGTGTGTTGTTAAAGATATTTTCCAAATGCCTCTTAAACACTGACAGGCTTGGAGTATTGACCACCTCTCTAGGAAGCCTATTGCAGTGTTTGACCACCCTCTCAGTAAAGAAATTCTCTCTGATGTCCAGTCTAAACCTCTTGTGGCACAGCTTTGAACCATTCCCGTCGGTCCTGTCACTGAGTATCAGGCAGAAGAGATCAACACCTCCCTCTGCACTTCCTTGGGATCTTACTGCTCTTGCTGCTTTTACATATGACTGTACAGAATGCTAAATTTTGTTCATTACTTTTCTCTCCCTCCCAAAAAAAAAGAAACCCAGATTTTTACAGATTTAAAATACCAGAAAATTCCCAAGATATGCTCCATTCAATTCTATGCAATGAGAAAGCACAAGAGCTGTGCACAATTTCAATTTCCTAAAAGGCTGAGTTAGGATATAAAACAGATTGACCTTGTGCTGTCCTCTGCATCAGGGTGAACTTCACCCTATAGTAATAATGACAGTAGTAACAACAGCAATTGCAAACAGTGCTATTGGACTGCAACCAGCCAGGACAATTTCAGGACAGCTACAATACAGCTCAAATCACTGAGCAAGCAGATGCTTAGCAAGCTACTATTATATCTTTCAATTATTGACAAAGAAAATCTCCTGGGCACCACCAGGGCACCCTATTACTGCAGAAAAGCTGCTTAAAACTGAAGCTATCATGAGAAATTACTCAAAGAAAAAAAGAAAAAAAGAGAAAAAGAAAAAAAAAAAAAAAGATAAAAACCCATCCTAAACCAAACCCAAACCCCTCAAAACCAAAACAGTAGGGAAGAGGCTATTATGGTGCAACTCATATCAGCCAGTATTACAGAGTTCTTCAGAGTATGTAGTGACAACAGAAGGTTCCAAAAAGGGGTTGAAATACTGTTCAGAAAAGCTGTTTGATTTATTCTTGCTGCAGATTTGTAAAGAGCTGGAACGCTTAAACATCGGCCTAGCCAATGTTTATTGGATATATGTATATATAAGTTTATATATACGAGGGAAAGACTGAGATGCCTTTTTAATTGGCTTTTGGTTTGCTGTGCAAACATTTAAGAATATATAGGGAATGGGTGAAATGATAGATTGATATGCAGATACATAATGATTTACAATGCGAATATTTTTCTTTCTTTAAAGGAAAATAATGAAATCTTGTGAAGAAAAATCTGCTGACTTGCTCAAGGATATGCCGGAAAACACACCTTCCAGAATGAGTACCTTTGTGTGAGCGATTTTTGTGTCTGCCTCTGCGTATATGTGTACATATATGAGTGTGTGTGTCTATGAATGTAAATTCAAAGCATATAAAATGCTGCCTGTTCGTATTTTAGTATTTCCTGAGGAGGTCCTCTGGGTCTATGACTATATGACAATAGGAAGCAATACAGAGCAAAATGGAATAAAATAAAACTCAGAATAAAGCTCAGAGACAGATCAGTCACTAACCATCTAAGCAGGAAAATAAAGATACTGACTTACAAAAGTGTTAATTACTGGAGGGATAAGGATACATTGAGGTTGTGAAGTCGTTCTTTGCAAAAGAATGACTCCTGTTTGGTAATATTAGAAATACAATAGTTAATATGGACATTTGGTTTTGGTCTTAATTTCAATAATTTTTTATTGATCAAGATTATTTCCAAACATTTGAGCACAGAATTTTTGTTCTGAAATTGTTGTAGTGACGGGTATTTGTAATACTTTAAATGGACTATATGAAAACAAGCACTCTGGCCTTGACAGATTTACAACAAAAAAAATCACATTTATATTACATAGAAATATGTGAAAGTGCAGTGCGTAGTGATTACTGTCATACTGATGTTGATCAGAATGTGAAAATTGAATTTAAAATTATGAAAATTGCTATTCATTGTTAAGATTATACACTTTTCATAAATTTCATGCTATTTTTAAGTGAAATAATTTTCATGTAATGAATGTGGGGCATTCTTAGAGCAAAGAAAAAAAATCTGAATTAGGATCAAACTTTAAAAAAATAGAAAATTTTCATTTTGCAATGAAATAACATTATTATATTGTTTACATTTTTCTTAATTCAAATCAAATGGGAAATGAAATTAAGAATTTGTTGCCAACATGTTCAAATGGAACTTCAGTAGCAACTGTCAGAAGAGTTTTTCTATCCATATAAGTGTGACATGTCCTCCCATGATACAAACTGAGCTCTGTCAGGAGAGTTGAGTCTACAGTAAGTTTTTCTGGCCTGAGTGTTAGCTGGAAGTGAGATTTTTTTCTTTACATTCCTAGCTGACATAGCTGGTTCACATAACAATATTCATGACATATAAAGCTAAAAGCATGCATAAGTCTTTGTGAGGTTGATGTCTTTGATTTTAAGACCTTTAAGACCACGTTTATGTTTTCGATAGCATTATGTTTATAGACACTTCGTTAGCTTTGGTCCCTGAGTTAGTCTCTAAAGGACTGCAGAAATAAAAATTATAATTAGAAGAAATAGGTATTTACAAAATGTGTGGTGCAACTCGCAGGAATTTATGAAGCTGAGAAAAGAGTCTTATAATAATTAGGCGGAGGAGAGGATTTTATGAACTACAGAATCCAATAGATACAACCATACAAGACGTCCACACAATTTGTACCAGTGTAAATATGATGGTTTTCGCTTTTAACAAATGCTTTGGGGAGTATGTTGTAAAAAGGTTCTTGTTCCTTTCAATTTTAAAGTAGTCTACCCCGCTTAATTACTGTATTTAGGCAGTCACATACTGCATATAACAATTGTAGCCAATGAAGTCATGGAATGCTTTAAATCACACCAGGCAAAAAGGATTTGAAAAAGAGAATATTTTATTTATTAGAGTTTTCTTTATATCATTGTACAAGAAAAAAAAAGATGAGATAAATTGAAGTCTGAGAATCCACCTATTTAATGAAAGCAATGTAAATATGTTATTTGGAATGTGTTATTTGGATTAAATATGTTTAATTAGTAACTTAAAATGCAAGAAATATTCAAAGCATGTTTTCATTTTCAGGACCTCTTCTCAAACAAAGATTTAAATCCAAAAATTTGACCACAATCAAAGTAATTTAAAAATCAGTCAAAAAATTATGACGTCTTTCCACTGGGATCTGGATGTTTTCACTTGTTGTGAAATACTGTAGATGTGTCATTTAATTATGTTTCATACGTTTCAAGGAAGGTTTTTGCTAAACTGTGATCCTTGGAATACATCCAAATTAGTATCTGCATTTTTCCTGACATTGAAATAATACCTGATGAGGAATGCATGAGGGTTTTTTTTACAAAACAAACAAACAAACAAACAAACAAAAACCACTGTAAAACCTAAGGATATCAGTTTTGCCAGAACACCATTAGTATTTAAGGATACAGCAATATAGAATATAATTCAAGTCAAACATCAGCAATAATTTTATCATGTGTGCTGGCACAATATATGGAAGGTACTAAAAACCAAAATGTGAAACAGAAATAACAAACATACACAGAAAAGGAGATGTAAAAATATTTTGAATTATGGCTTTATGCAGATTGAAATGAAACAGCAAATTCACTGTCTGACGTTCTTTTAAGGCATAGAATAAAAAGGCTAAGTTGTGATACACATTCTTTATAACAATCAAACTTTGTAAGAACTTGATGACATGTACTCAAGGTCTTGCTTAGTACATTTAACATGGGTCAAAGTCTTTACTTGTTTTAGAAAAGCTGGTTATGATTTAATGTGCTGTAAATCAAATCGAAGTGAGATCTACATTTATTGAGACTTGCAATGCAACCTAGTGCTAAGCATAGTTTTTCATAGGTGAATTTTTTCATAGGAAATGTCCTTTCAGAATATTCTAAGTTGATCAGATATGATGGAGCACACCAATTTCTCTAAATGATATTGCTGAACATTTTGTAATTAACCCCCCCTCCGTATTTTACATATTGTATATAAAAATGTGTAGCCACATTATTTCCAATGGCACGTAGACTTGAGGAAAGTCAACTTCCATGGTCATTTCCAGTGAAGTAGTTCTATTGGCAATCTCAGATTGCCACCTTTCTCGAACATCAAGGCACATGCCTGGAGGACCACTTGCTCTTGTGGGCCACAGGCATCATTCGTTAATACCCTGTTACTCCAGAGGGCATGGGAAATAGTCAGTAATTTCTGTAGGAAGCCTCCTCAACAGAACATCAAAGACACACATATTCATTGAGCCCAGCTTGCTTAGCCCACTCCAGCACAGATGTGATTGCTAAGTTCAGTGTCTGACAAGTTGTGAGCTCAAAGGTTCAGATGAGGGACTGTGTTGTGATTAAGCTAATTCGTAGCTGTCAGCCTGGATAACGAACTATTGTGGAGATCATCGGCAGAAGAAGCAAAAATAAAAATTAATTTTCACCAAAATATAGGAACTGGACAAAACAAGGAGACAGTCTTAATCTAAACACTTTACAGTCTAAGCAGATGATTAATTTTTTGATATATAAGAGTATAAAATCCCTTTTCAATAATGATAAAAGCCTTCTGCTTAATTTTTCTGTGATTCAAGGTGATATATTAGTTAAGGCAACATAACAAATGTCTGAATGTGGAAGCAACTCCATCATCCCAAGCCATAGTTAGAGCAATGGCTGCCTGTTTCTCTTAAACTTCATACTTATACATTGCATTTTCTTCTGTATAGGGTTCTGGTGGATTTATAACGTAATAGAATATGAGCAGCACAGATTTCATGATCCATCATTTAAATATGTAAATGATGCTGGTCTTAATATAACATAACATAAAATTTAATAACTTATTAATACCTCTGGTTTACAGATGGTGATTACCTTGATCCTTGCTTACCTCTGGAGAGTCAAGAAATTCCTTATAGTGAAAGCCTTATATGCCCCATATTAATAAAGTGAAATTTCTTAGCATTCCCAGGAGCTTTACAGTTAAATATTATACCCAGTCAGAGTGCCAGTAAAGCAACATTATAGGAGGTATGTATTTTTCTTAAGAACAGTTTATGGGTATTTCTTTTAGTATCTGCTACCAATAATTCCATAGATCATGAGAAAACATTAAAACTACCTCTACTTTTACATTCAGTTATGGAGTTTCTACTTTTTTTTTAATTTATTTTTTTTATTAAATACACCCTCTCTAGTTCAATTGCCAAGACAGAAAAGAGGTTGCTATGTCACCAATTATTTGATAATTCAACCATTTTTCAGTTGAATTAAGTGACTATTTGCCCAAGTGTATATTCATGCTACAATGGGAAGCATCCGGTTCCAAATTGAGGCTTCAGTGTTCAAAAATGTTAGTGCTGTAGCAACTGGTGCTGTGGTAACAAGTAATAAGTGATGAAAAATGGAAAAAAACTATAGTCCTATTGCATTTAACCACAAAATTGCTGTTTTCTTAAAAACTAATAAAAGCACATAGATTAAACAAACAAAAAACAAACAAACAAACAAGCAAACATCCAGGAGACTGTAGATTTTGTTCTCTTGTATTTATTTTTATTTCCTGAAGTTGCAGGGCTTTATGTTTTTGTTTTTGGTTTTGTTTTGGTTTGGGTTTTTTTAATGGCCAGGATATAAAATGGGAGGGCAGCAGAACCAAGGGTACAGATCCCATTGTAAAGTGGTGAGATGGGTCAGAGGAACAATTTGTAATAAAAAATTGCAATACTATAACTTAAATATATTTAAATAAATAATAAAATTTAGTGGGAAAATACTGAAAAACATGGGCTTAGATAAATTCGCCATAATCACTGCTATGTCAGTTAAATATCTACAAAGTAATGGGACACTTCTATAGTTAACTGAATAGTATTGTCTGTCAGGGTGACTAGTGCTGTCATGATAAAACAGAAATGCTAGATGACATAGCGTCTGCTGCTAAGAGTCTGTTTAAAACCTGAGCAGTATCATCATATACAGTTTGCTGTAACTGTAAAAATTACATTTTCCTGTCAAAAGGTGTTGATGAATTCAGAACAGATTTCCTGAGAGCTGTTCAGGTCCTCATAAGGCACGCCGGAATGTTTGATTGACCACAGCTTGCATAAGTTAATTTCCAAACATTTTTTGAAGTGTTTGAACATATTTTTTGATATCATATTCAGGCAATACAGTGAACTTACTGATAATGTGATGTGGAACTGCAATGGTCAAGGTGGTTTCTGATCTTCTGCTCACAAAGGAAAAATTTGCTAAATTAAAGAAAGGTATAGTCTCTCCAGTAAGAGTATCATGGAGAAGAATTAGAGTCATAAATCTAGTTTTAATTATCTATGAATAATAAAGCCATTTTAATGCAATGCTCTGATATTTTCATTCACATTCATCTTTAATCTCTAAAAGAAAAAAGAAAAGAAGGAAAAGGGGCTTCTTGAAAGATTGAGAAAACATCAGCAGGAAAAAAAAAACAAACCTAGAAGAGTTCCTTTAGTTTCAAACATCAAATAGATAGTTAGCTAGTTCAAGCACTCTTCCACAACAGTCCCCTAGCAGCTGGTGCTCCCCAGGACCTCTCCACGTCTTGCCTTCTCTTTTAGTGTACAGCACAAATGTTTCTGCACTTAGAGGGTGAATTAGACCTGGCTGAAAAAACAATCCAAAACCAAAGAGGTTATTTTTCAGGGTAATCATTTACCCTATCATTTCCACTGTGGGTAAGCAAGACTGTGAAAAACAAGGCTAGTAAAAAAAAAAAAAAAGAAAAAAAACAAACCAGGGTCAGAGCAAGAAGTTCTTCACTCCTGAAAGGAAACTAGCTTCTAACAATGATCTAAGTAATACCAATTTGTTTCAGTTACAGAAGCAGCTCCTTTGCACAGGAATTTGTTCACACTTCTCTTGAAAAAGGGTAAAGTGTTCTTCCTTATTTTCTAGTGCCTTTAGACACCAGCCACCAAAGAAACACAAGTAGTAGAGCTGACGTTCTGTGTTCACATGAGACAAACCCCTTCTATGTCATAAAGTGGAAATTTGACTCCCATCGTTTCAATGTAGTGAATAGTAGATGAACGTGGGCCAGAAACACAGTTCTATCAAAACTGAAGGGTTTTCAGGAAAAAGTTTAGATGAAGGGTTGGATGTTTCATTTTGTTTTGTCTTTCTGCCCTGGCCTAAGGTCTGATACATTTTGATCTAATCTTCTGTATTCAAGCAGAGAAATCCAGACACATAACAAAACCAAAAAAACAAAGCCTTGCCTAGAAGAGTGGGTTATAGAGAAATGAACAGGACAGCACCCTTCTAATCTTTTATGCAGATTTCATTTTTGCAGGTTTTGGATATCAAAAAGGCATTGCTGACAACTTTCAGCTTTTTGTCACTTTGGCTTCTTTCAAGATGTATATTGACTTTGTTTTCTTTGTTGAATCAAGGTTTACAAGGAAGAATATGTACAATTTATTTTTAGATCAGCTAGTGTAATGGAGAAAAGACTGAACTTTGAGGCCCTTGCTATCTGAAACAGGTAGGAAACTTCAGTCTAAACACAGGCTGACAACGTTTGTTCTGAGTTTAACTTAATTATGTGAGTTTGGGTTTTCTTAGTGGTTGACTAAGCTTTCGACAACTTGCGAAGCAGTATGTGAATACTGCTGAGACAAGATGTTGTTCTATAAATATACTTGGCAGAGAAAAAGAGGAGTTCAGAGTGGAAATTAGCTTGTAAAGACTCAAGAACCAGGATATGTGAAGTAAACTGCATTTTCGCAAACCCATTCAAGTAAATTTACCTAGCATATAAGCTTGAGGGAAGAGTAAATTTTTACATTTACCTGTCATTCATTGTCCTGCTCCCATATTAGCTTCCAATACCCATTCTTCCCTCAGGGAAACTCCTACTTACTGACTTTTAGCTGGGAAAAAATGGCATCTAGACAAATCCAAAAATGCAATATCATGACATCACTCTTAAGGTCTCTGATTCACCATAAAGTTAGCCAGCTCCCGGGTACAGGCATGCTTCTGTGTTAAAACATAAGGGACATCAGTAAGCTTTTGCTTGTGGCCCTAGGGCACACAACAAAGAACTGAAAACTCTTAAACTGATCAAGTATGACTGTAAGATCTTGGAGGCAAGTTCCTCAAGGAAGTTCCCATGGTCACACAACAAAGTAAGGAGAGTCTGTATATTCTAGCAAGGTAAATTCTCATAGATATATATACTAAAAAAATAAAATCACAATAAGAGTTGTAAAACACTGTAATAGGTTTCCCAGAAAGACAGGGAAACAGACCTGAGCAACTTGAGCTTTAACTTCAGAATTATCTTTGCTTAGAGCACATGTGCCAGGGACCAGAAAGATCAAACACGGCCTAGAGCCTGGAGCTGAAATATGCAGAAATCTATACCACAAATGCACAGGTGCAGATGTCTTACCTCTTAAGCAGAGATGAATTAGGAAATATACATTGGTCCTTTGAGATGTCATAATTGTACCTGTTCTTTTCCAATTTTAATACAATGATTACATTAATGAAATGACTACATTAATGTAGTGTAATGATGTCTCAAGTTCCCCGGAAATAGACTTGGGCAGAGGAATTCTTTCCTTTAAGTTGATCTTAAATCCCAGGTCCAAGGAGTGATATAAAAGAGAGACTAGTCCATGAAAGTCCTGAAGACTTGCAACAGCTCCTTTTCAGTACTCTCTCTCCCATTTGCACCATTTTTATTTTTTAATTTAAGCCCATAATCTTGGGCAGAAACAGATATTTTTTTCTTTTAAAATGAGTTTTGTTTTTTTTTTTAAAGTTGATGTCAATTTGAAATTGCTTCATGCTCAAGTTGCTTAATGTGTAATGGAAGAAAAATTCTCAGGATCTTTCCTGCTTTGTGAGTTTTACAGCCTTTCCTGTTTGGCACAGAATTTTTACAGAGAACTTTTTTTAATAACCCTTATTTTGAGATTTTTACTGCTGTTTTATGAATTGTCAAAATGAAAGCAACTCTTAGAAAGTTCTAAAACCTGAAACAATAGGTATAGAAGGAGATTATCCCAATATGCTTTAACATTTTTAAATGTATTCATTTTCTATTTTCTCTGAAATGAAGGGAGTCAAACATCACGAAAAGTGTGAAACAACTTTGTTCTGTTGTGGATTTTATAAGAATCATTATAAAAGTTTTGAAATTCTATCCAAAAAGCTTCCTTAAGAATTGCTGAGACTACGTGCATAATTAACTTAATTAACTATGTACATAGTTACCCTTCTGATCTTATATATAAATAAAAAATTAGTATTTTTTTACTATATTGCATGGTGTTTTAATGATAAATAAGACATACTGCAAAATATATTGATCTGAAACACTCCTAGTAATAGAGGAATAAAGAGTTATCATCTAGATCAACTTTCTACTCCCAGGGAAGATCAAGTAACACATCTGAAATAAGTTTAAAGTTTTCATAATGCTTCAAAGAAACCATGGGTTCTGAAAATAAAACTTCTCATTCTGGTGATCAGAATATTGAAGACACAGAAAATGTGTGCAGGTTGAGTGGTGAACGTTTTCTGCCTGGATTTCTCAAAGGCTTTTGGTATGGTTTTTCACAGGCTGCTCCTAGAGAACTATATGTGTGATGGTCTAGACAAGGTGTTTATGCAGTGGGTGGGGGACTGGCTGCCTGGGTGCACCTGGGGGATGGTAGTAAACAGCTCCTTTTGAAACTGGCAACCTGTCACGAGTGGTTGTCCCCCAGGGATCGGTATTGGGCTAAATGCTCTTTGATATCTTCAGAAGTGATGTGGAAGATGGGCTCAAGTGTACCCTGACAGAGTTCCCAATTATTACAATCTGAGTGGAGAAATGGACACTACAGAAGGCAGAGCCACCCTGCAGGAAGAGCTGGATAGGAGTGGGCTAACCAGAACCTCATGAAGTTCAACAAGAACAAGTGTTGCACATGGAAAAATATAACCCAGGAATGCAGCATAGGCTGGGATCTGCACATCTGTGAAGGAGCTCTGTGAAAAGGGACCTGTGGGTACTGGTGGACAACAACCTCAATATGAGTGAACAGCGTGCTACTGCAGCAAAGAAAGCCAATGGGATGCTACTTGAATCAACAAGGACATCACCAGCAGAGATAAAGAAGTCATTAACCCACCTTACTCAGCACTTGTCACGTCACATCTGCAATACTGTGTTCAGTTTCAGTCCCCACTATGCAAAAAAAGATGTGGACAGGCTGAAGAGGGCCCAAAGAATGGCCACAAAGATGATCAAAGGATTGCAAAGCCTGTTGAGGAAATGCTGAAAGAAATGAATTTGTTTAGCATTAAGAAAAAAAAGCTTAGGGAAGGCCTTCATACCACTGGCATTTAAAGGGTGACTGAAAGATGAAGACTCCTCTTTACAAGGAGGAATGTGGAAAAGATGAGGGGTAATAGTTAAAAATTAGTCTTAGGGAGATCTTATTAGATGAAAGAGAAAAACTTTTTACAATTAGAACAATCAGCCATTAGAATAATCTCCCCAGCAAAATGTTGGATTCCCCAACACTGGACACTTTTAAGATTGAATAGGACAGGGTTCTGGGCCTTCTTGTCTAGACCATGCTTTTGCCATGAAAAGTTGGACTGGATGATCCTTGAGGGCCCTTTCCAACCTGGTATTCTATGACTCTGTGATTCTATGATTGAGAAATCACTATCCTTCTTAGGAGAAATTCTTTCACCCTGGGAAACTGTTATAAAAGTTCTGGGATATATTTCTCCTTTCTCTCCAGGCACACAATCTTCTATTTTTAAAATAATTTAAACCCAGTCATCTAGATTTTCCATTCTGACTTCAATGGTTGCACTTGCTCTATTGAAATTTTACTTTCCTCTGCCTGATTTTAGTTTTCTCCAGCTTTCTAACAACATACGAACCTGGAAGTAGTTCTGTAGCATCACCATTTGGAGAGAAATAATTATATTTTGCCTCATTTTCTGCTTCCAACGTGCTTCTTAGCATGTCATAAAATACCATTTGTGCAGCAGTAGTTACTTATGTGGACATACTTCCAGTCCTTCATATCTCAGAATTGCTATTGTCACTATATGTTTTATTTTTATGTGTGTAGTTTTTCTACTTTACCAAATTTAATTTAATCTTAAAGACTTCTGACCATTTCATTAATTTTATCAGGATGAATTTGAATTCACAACTTGTCCTCCAAAGGGTTTGCAGCACTTACTGTTGGGTGTCAAGGCTGATAAGTCATCTAAGTTGTTAATGAAATGATTAAAAACACAGGACACAAGACAGATCTCTTCAGGGCCACCCACATCAAGTATCTTCATAGTTTCTTGACAGCAAGTTGTTGATAGCTGCTATTTAAGCTTGATGATTTCAACCTGATCTGAATCTGCCTGTTGATATTTTAATCTATAGCATATGACACTGTCTGAAAACTAGGGAAATATAGAACTCCATTAAAAAATATTTATAAATTGCAAAGAGACCACTTGCCTGTCTTGTAGAAGTACATTTGTTATGAGCTGGCTGGAAAGAAAAAGGCACTGAGCAACCTATGAAAATGCAAATTCAGTTGTAACAGGACGTTTTCGCCCATACTGTCTTCCATCTTTGTATTCTGCACAGATATTTGCATAGCAATATGCTTACTCTTCACATTCCATCCAGTCAGCTATCATATTATCATTCTCATCACTCATGAAACCTTCAGAAAGTGTTAACAACTATCAGCCAGTTCCTTCCGTTTTGACACCTGAGGCAAATATATGTTAAATCCTTGTGCTATTATTAATTCAGTTTATATGAAAAATAGATCATTTTAAATGGAAAAAGGAATAATCTCTACAGTATTCTATTTACAATTTTATGCTTCCTGTCATTATGAGCAACTGAAATGGGGGACATATAGAAAATGAATCATGTTATTTTGGGTTTCTTCTATATCAAAATAAAAATAATCTTAAAAACCTTCTTTGGTGACCAGAATTTTTTCTTTCCACTGATCGTTGATCTGTTTGTCTTAATTTACTATGAAAATTAATCCAAAAGATCTTTAAAACTCCAGAAAAATGTTTATATTCTACTATCATCATAATTATTCTTTTTTAAAAGCAAGGAAACAAAACCTACTGTTTCATAAAGCTGAAGATGCCAACAACACTGCAACATTTTGTTTGTTACCTTACACAACTTTGGTCCTGACCTTGAAGATGATGATAGAGACCTTGAATTGAGGATGATGTTTCATGAATATTTTGAACAGGTAACAGATTCTACGGGACACCACTATTTCCCAGGCGTCACACTGCGGTGTTCTGCAACTGCTGAGGTGGTGAAGCACTGGAACAGGTTGCCCAAAAGGGTTGCAAATGTCCCGTCCCTGGAAGTGTTCAGGGCTAGTCTGAATGGGGCTCTGAGCAACCTGGCCTAGTGAAAGGTGTCCCTGCCCATGGCAGGGGCATTGGAATCAGATGATTTTTAAGCTCCCTTCCAACCCAAACCATTCTATGATCCGGTGATTCATGGCACTGTGCTGCATTGGTGTTGCTCAGACCAGAGATGATGCAATTGGGAATAACAGAAGAGAGATCATGATCCACTAGAGAGGAAAAATGTTTCAACCTTACCAGAAATGAAATGGGAGGAATCACACTGATATTGTTGCATTGACAGCCTGCTGGAATTTTTTTGAACATTTCTACTGGAGGGGCATCACAGGAATTCACACTACCCTGCGAAACCTGAGGACACTAAGAGCTGTATGTATACGATAATGGTCTAGGGGTGAGTAAGCTTTTCATGAAAAAGCAAATGCTTTCTCAAAGAAATAATCAGTATCCTGTAGGGAAAATGAACAACTGAAAACCCCCACCAAACCAACTCTAACTGAATGATGGAGGTTTCTTTTGGCCTCCAGACTTTGGGGGTGGGTGTGTGGAAATTGGTGATCACTTTTAATATATTCCTGTGTCACTGGTACGATGATTTTATCATCCTAGTGACAGTTTCACTAGTCACATCATAATAATTTTCTGAAAGAGAAAAGGCATATTTCAATATGTGCTATTGAATTGCCAAATTTTGTCTCACATTGTTAAAACTAAAATTGATAATAAAATTTGACAGCCTCACTGAAGAAGTAATTTTCTGTTTAAATTTTGCAAATTAATTTCATGATATATTAAGAGTTTGTTTGTCTCACATGTTTAGTACAACTCATTAATCTGATATGACATTCAGTAACTTGAAAGGAATGTGATATTGTGCTATTTTGATCTGATACCTTATTAAGGATTTCATAATTTCTTAGCAATGCCTGTTTGACCTAATAGCATCTGTATTTTTCCAATTTCTTTTTTTTCAGAAGATGGATGACAATTTTTGCTCTTGTTTTATACAGAAATAATCATTTATTACACTTTCAAGGGAAGAAAAACTTCAGGAAAAAAACAACTATAGAATATTTTAAAAACAGAATGATTAAATAAAAATCAAAATGTATCTTCTCTCTCAGAAAATACCCACAAATTATTTTTTGAAATACAAAATCTGAGCAGAAAGTAAGATACAAAACCTCTGGACATTTGAAAAAAATTGCAGTGATGAGTTCTGTGATCTTGCCATTCCAGGAGAGTAATACAGAAATTGTTGACTGGATACAGGAATGTTTCCTGTATACAAGATGTATACTGAATACAGGATGTTTCCTGTATACAGGAAACTGTTGAAGTATAAGATCTCTTCCATTCTATTTTATTTTATTTTTAATGATGTTTAGATGATTGTGATTATCTTTGGGATACACACTTAGATAATCATCACTTCAAGTACTGACAATCTGATTGCTTTCACCTTCAAGCTGCAACTTCTTCTATGACTACCTGAAGCAATATTTATTTAAATTTGCCTATCACAGTGTTGTGGTTGCCTCCACAGAGTGAATTTGAGCTCGCTAGTTTTTAACTAGAAATGAGATAGAAGTTAATGCTTTAGAGTTAAAAGCTGGATGATTGATTTTGGTTGACTTCTGAATATCTAACCACACACATGAAATTGCCAAATCAGTGTTCAGCACAGCAAAAGAAATGGCTGCAAAGAGTGGCTCACTGGGTACCAGTGAGTATAGAGGAAAGATGAGTATGTAAGCTAGAAGAAATAACAAGATTATTTTCCTCCAATGTGTAAATGCCAGTACTTCAAAATAAAGATTTTAAATACCACTCTTTGACAATTTGTACCAAACTGCTGCAATTTGTACCAAAGGCTGTATTCACTATTATGTTTTTTGCAATACTTCATGAGTAAAATGTAAAGCAATCATTATGATGTTGTGATATCATCCGTCCAGAAAGCCTCATCAAATTTCAACAACCTTTAATGGCCTCTATTGTCACACTTTTCTTAGAAGAAGGGTGAAGATGTAAATACCTAAAGCCACTGAAGTCTATACTGTACCTAAATCCATATTATAGAGGTAATGACACTAACTTTAACACAGAAAATGTCTTATAAACTCTGTTAGAGAAATTCCAAGATGACACATCTCTAGCTCCTGAAAACATGTAAAATTTTGTAACAGTTTTATACACAAGGCTTGTTATATTGTTCATCCTATGTGGACAGTGCATTTTTATTTCTGTAGAGAATTTATAGATTAACAATTTCTTTTCTAATTTGCTGTGGAAAAACATTACGAAGATTTCAAGAAGTTTAATTAGGACTTTAAATCAAAAGCAGAGTTCTATCAGACCCAGATGGCAGAGTGATCAAAAAACACACATAAACCCCAATTTATTTATAATATTTCTCAGTAAAAAGGAGATATAAATTTTATAATACATGACAAATGAACATGCATTAGAATTCCCTGCTGTGATTCTGGACTACTTCTTGTTTAAGGTAACACAGTACCTGAAATTAATGTGATATGAAATTATGTTAAGGTCATGTTTCAGCTTGATTTTTTGGGCAGTTGGGTTGTTAGTTTGTTTTGTTTATTTGTGTGTTTGTTGTTTTTGTTGGGGCTTTTTGACAGGAGGTAATATATAGATAAATAAAGTAACTGTGAATCTTGCTATGAATTACATAATCTTTTTCAGAGTTGTACATTCATGCTACCTATGTTGTGTTAGTGAACTAAATGCATTTTAATTCTTATCACATTTCCTAATTGTGCTATCAAAAGCTTAGTGCCTGCAAACACTTCTCCTACTTCTCTGGAGTCATCTTGGTTATTTTCTGATATTAAAGCTGTGTCTGATATAACCCAATAATTCAAGCTTTGTCTATAGTGCTAAGAAGGGATAGGTAAGTCCTAAGAGAAATTTTTTTCCATTTCAAAATGCCCATGCATCAAAATGAGATGCTTCAGTCTCTGAAGATATACACCTCTTTCTATTAACTACAGAATAGCATAGATTGCTATCCTAGACTAAACTTTTAGGTAGCTACAGTTAGCTGAAATCAATCTCTTATCCTTCCCTAGTGCCAGAATATCAAGAGCATTAAGAAATGTACTAGCAGCCCCTCTGTTAATCAGTAAATATTCTACAGAATCAGTAAACATTTGTAATAAATCATAATGCATGATCAAGCAAGAGGTTTTAAGGGAGCTATATTCCACACTCAAAAGCTTTATTTTTTGCAGTTTTGAATTTTCTGGATTTACCCTTATCATGTCGAAGGAAATAGGGCGATAAAAAATCTGGACCTGGAAGAAGAAGAAGGAAAAGAAAGGAAACAACAACAAACACAGGAAGAATAGAAACTCTGGTAAAACTAGATTCTGGAGACACTCTTTAGGAATGACATCTTACATGAGTAGCTTCTGTGGTTTCATTTACACTACTTTCTTGTTTTTATGTATGCTTTGTTCAAGATGAATTTCTGCTTTCCTTCATCCAAGATTAAATACCAGTAGATATCTCTCTGCATTCCTAAATGTAGAATTTTTCTAGCTGACATCTTGGGGACAGAATAGTTGAATCTGAGAAAAAAGAGAGAGATTATATTCTACAATTAATTTTGTAGGGAACCATGAATAAACCTAACTCATTCATATAAATATGGCAGTTCCTATGTTCAAACTGTGGTTTTTGAGCAGCTCAATTTACCAAATAACCTTCTCCTGCCAAAAAACAACATGTGTTTTCTTCATTTTCCTCTGCCTACCTCTACTACTGCTTCTAGTAGTATGTCTCCAGTTTCATGTGAGCCTTGGTATTCATAGCATCTTCCAGATCACCAGCTCAAAGTAGCAAATCATTTGTAATTATCTTCATTATGGTTCATTTTCTGCCAGAAAGTATTTGCATTAGTTCATGGCTGGTGTAGAAAATAGCTGGGGCACAAGATTTACAGTGAAAACATGCATTTAGGAGTGATAGTGACTAGGGCTTCCCTCTTTCAGTGGAAATGAACACTTAGATTACTTCAACAAGTTGATTGGAAATGCAATTGCAAGTTGTGGTTTCATGATTAGTTTAGTACGATCCAAGAACATGCTGCTGTACATTCATGCCACCTCCCTTGTGTCAGTATTTATGGTTATGAAGACTAAAACTATGACAGCAAATAGTAAATGACTAGTTTTCTCTTTTAGTATCTGTACAGTTCTCCAGAGAGTATAAAACGTGAGTAAGATAACCTAGAATTTATCGCTTGTACTTGTAAGTGTGCCTTATTTGATTCACAAAGCTCCTAAAACTGGGGCAGAAATACTGGAAGCATACTTGTAAGATCTGAACAGTGTTTACAGGACATGTATCAGTGCGATGACAACGTAAAAGGTCCCTGTGGCACTGTAAACATTCAGTGATGCCATAATATTAGGACACTAGATGGCTTTGCTATTTACAGTTCTGGTTTAGAAGCATATGTGATCAAAGATTGAAGTACGTGGAGGATCCTAACACTAGTGGCATACATAGCTAGGACTTGCACATTTTCTGAAAGATGTTAAGTTTCTTTTCTTCCCAATGTACCTTTCTTCTCATCAGTTTTATCTTTCCTAAGAATTTCTCAACAAAACCCCTGACATGTAAGTGAAATGCAATAGCAATAATTCATCCTGTACTTATTTACATATTTTTCGGCTGATATTCTTCTGCAAAATATTCGCAGAAGAATAACGAAACCTAATTTCTGTGTGTAGGTAACTGAAATATAGCAGCTTGTGCTGCATGAAGAACATGTATAAAAATGTATAAAAATGTGTGACGTATAACATATAAGTGGTTGACTTGAAATCATGGGTGATTTTCAGCTTATCTATGTGCGTGCCAGCATGTCTGAGACTTTATTGTTTGCTGAAACAGAAATGAGACACCAATTTAATCATAATATCATGTTGGGATTTGTCTGACCTAAGTATTGTTAGACAGCAGATTTATGGCTTCATCTCAGCTCCCTCCCATTGCTATAGGTGCTAAAGACAAGTGGGATGAATCATCTTCAGTTGTGTCTCAACTAAAAAAGTTAGACTGGCTTTGAGATCATGCCTTACTTATCTAGCAAAAACAGATGCTTTGTCTCTAATAAAGTCTCTTCATGTGAATGGCATACTTATTAGTTTTATGTTACCAGGTTAGTTTTTGGGGGATTTTGGGAAATACTAATACTCACTGCATCTGGACAGATGGTAAATACTTCCTACTGACTTAAGCCAAGAGATGTGTCGCATATATCAGGTGAAACCTTCGGAAAAAGGTTTTTCAGGAAAAAGAGACAACATTTCTGAAGTAATCTAGGAGTAGAGTGATGCAGGGGTATCTTGCCCTTCCCTGTTCTTAATATTTCTCCAGTTTTTGCTATGCTGGATTGTATACAATGCAGGACATGCAAAGTTACTGCTTGCACTTTACCCTACGTGTAAACAAAACATGGAGAACAAAATGTTTCATACTTGGTGGTATTTAATATGTCACAACTATCTACCTGAGTTCATCAAAATGTCACTTTTAGCTGATAGCTCAGTAATACGTGAAAGGTTCTCAAAGGTTAAAACTTTAGACTGCAGTTACCTCTGGCTTTTTCAGGAGAGGAATTTATTCTTAAACTTCCAAAAACCTGAAAACCAAGATATATTCTGTCTGTTTTGCAAATTTACTCAACTTTTAGATCAGTGGGACATTGTAGTAGCCGCATAATGGGATTTTTGGAATGCTGCCTCTGCAGTTTATAAGCAGAGCCTTATAAAAGGTGTGTAATAATCAGTGGTTTCAATTACATATATTAAAAAATCAATGTCAACACTTTTAAAAGAAAATAAAACATTGCTCAAGTCACATGTAGTATTCAAGTTGAGTAAGATTGCTTCATACTGAAACACCTGTGGGGCAATTCTTTTTACAAACGAAAATGAAGTGCATAAAAAGATCATGATAATCACTGCCTAGTTGAAGTAGTAATTATAAAAAAAATCAGCATTCAAACAATTCATTTTGAAGCTACTCCACCTAATTCTTTTAACTTAAAGGAAGAGAAAATACCCAATATTCTGCACTAACACCTGGGAAAACGTAGAGGCCCACTGACCCCACAGTGTTTTCTTAAGGCCAATACTTTAAATACTCTATCAGGATTTCTATTCCAGAGGTGACTTTTCTAACTCACTGATATCGGAGTTGAAGTTCCATGAAGCACGTTGTCATCAACAGCTGGCGCACCTTATCATGCTCATAGGTCAGAGGGGGCACATTGCAGTGTGTGACTACAGCACTGTCACCCTCTGGGTAATCACAATTTCTCTTCAGATGCTTGTGCCACAAATCACTCAGGAATGGCAGCTCTTTTGTGAGCAGAGATGTACCCATCCACACACAGAGCAGCACTCCGCTCAGCTCGCTCTCTCTGCAGCCACAGGGGACTGGGAGGACTGATTGGCTACCGAGTCTTCACATCTCAATTATAAAGACTGAAAGAAACAGACCCTGCGTGAGCTTCCACATGCTGAAGTGAGGTCTTTTTTTCCTTGTCGCAAAATGTAAATGCAAATGATGTGTTTAAAGAAGCAGGAAACAGATTCACAAAAAGAAAAGAATAATGATATTTTTCCCTCTGCCTCTGCACAAATACAGCTATTTTTTACATTTCTCTTATTTTTAAGTCATCTTCAAGACCTAATATGCAAAACCTAAAGATTAATGAAATGTACCTCTAAATGTTATTTTTTAACAGGATATGCTCAACTGGAAGATTTAAATTCCTACTCTATAAACAGTGTGTTAATATCAAAAGCTTTTGTTTAGTTTACTTTGTTCCCTGCAACAATAAAAAGATTGAATTAATCACAAATTATCCCCTTCTTGTTTAGATTATATGATTATTACAGAATGTGTTGGGAAAAAAATAATGTATGGTAAGTTTGGAAGCTATTTTTGAATTATTTAATCCTACATGCCCTCTTTCCTATCCAGAAATTCATATACCAAAAATGTAGTTGTCTTATATGTATTAGAATTATTCCTCTACCAGAGAATCCCTTTAACTGAAATAATGACATGAACAATGTCTGCCTTCTCAAAAGGAGGGGGGAGAGGAAAGGAAAATAAGAATTTAATAAATCCTTTGAATACCTGTGAGCTGTTGAGTTTAGCTGAACCAGAGTCTGGTGATTCTGTATGAAAGAAGTAAAATTTCAGTGACTGACTGATTGCCTATAAATTGCATTTCACTGTCTTTTTCACTTTCTAAATAATTATGAAGAACTGTGTATTTGCAGAGTTATAAATCTCAAACTAAAAATCTAACTTCCAGTCTATATGTTGGCATATGTCCAGCATATTTTCTGGACACGTGATATCAAGAGAAACATATTTCTTGTGTTAGAGAGCAATTTTGAAATTTGTTGAGAAGTCACCGTGTTTAGAACTTCTATATATGCACAGATTTTGTTTACAAGTAGCAAATAGTTCCAAAATCTATGTTATTTATATTTAACTGGATTCAGTTTAACAAATCTTTATACCAGATTAATTAGTGTTATTAAAAATTTATAGCACAGTCTTTAAGCGTCTCTTCTTCAACTTAAAAAAATTAAGAGTACTTAGAAATTTCCAAGAAGAGGACTATGTTAAACTGAAATTAAGACTGAAAATGTATGTAGAGAGGAGGGAATAAAAAGAGCAAACCTGGCTGAAATTATCAACAATGCAACAATTTTAGGTCCTGTAATAATTATACTCTTTAGAAAGTTTTTCTTTTTTTCATGTAAACTTTCCTAGTGACAGGAAATTCCCTACGAATCTTTCTCAAAGGAAGACTCTTCTATTACCTGTTCCTCATGCAAGCATTCAAACTGTGATACAATTCTTTTTCTGTTAAGGCTGAAATCTTGAGCCTCTCCACAAAATGCATGTTTGCAATAGATCAGTGTGCTAACTGTTCTTTTCCGAATGCTTTTCTATTTGCTGTAGAATCATGAACTAAACAAGTTAAGGCATTCTCCGGGTGGTACCGGTGTGCTGATAACAAAGGTATTACCTTTCTAGGTATTTCTTGATAATGTTCTGCTCCCAGGGCTAGAGATCTATATGTAGATCTATTTATAGAGCTATAGCTTCTATATTGTATTGCACGTCTGTATCCAATGAATAATCCGTTATAAACCTTTCCAACTCCTTTCCAGTGCCCAGGTTGACTTCCTCACATAGGTGATATTTTCTACATTTGCTCCTGAAACTGTAGTTGCATTTGGCTCTATGTGTATACGGTGCATTTAAGCCCAACTTTACCAAGTGCTCCAGTCTACATTTTATCAGTAAGTGATCCTTTATAGTGCTCCGCATTCCTCCGAAAATTCCATTATATTCCTCATTCTTGATAAGTGATAAAACTGTTAAGCAGTTTCAGGTCAGAAATCAATTCCTGAAGGATTTCACTGGAACATGTTTTCTCGTTCTGATTTCGTATTTTGCAGTTAGATTTGGAAGCCTGTCAGTTTTTCAGATTTCAGTCCATTTCATGTGTCAAGTGAATTTTGTGTCACTCTTCTATGGGACTTGTCATTCTTCTTATTCATGTGGAAATATTGCAATTTTTATTGCACCCCCCTAGAGCTTAAACAAAACTTGAGTTCTACATTTTCAGAGTTTTCAAAACTTCCTTTTCCAGCTTTTGTAGTTTACTAATTCTTTTTAAAAGATTAGAGATGTAGGTGAAAGCGAATGCTGTACAGCGAACTATGAAAACAATATTTTACTGAGAGCTTTTATTGAATTTTCACCTAACCATTTAAAAATAAAAAGTACTTTTCTGACTCTTTTCCAGGCCTCACAATCAAGCAAGTATAGCCTATTGATGGAACAAACATAATCGTTTTGCTTGTTTTAGGTTTTCCCAGTGCTCAGTCCAGGATATCCAGGAAAACTGCCTTAACTTGTTTTCTATGAATATTCATGATACATAAGCTCTGGGATGATTCTTTGACATATACCAAAACACAGTAATTTCTTCACCTTAAATAATTACTTACTTTTGTTATTCTGGGACATCACTGTTCAGAGAGCAGAGAGTTGTCTGTGCGCTCCCTTGCACCAGGAAGACTCAGAAGAACATTGTTGGGATAGGGAAAGCCTGATTTTTTTTCCTTGCTTAGTTTCACGTCAGTATTTCTCAACTACTCTCATATTGTATCCCATTAGCTAGTTCTCATCTTTTTACAGATATATAAGCATAAGCATAAGACTGTCACTGAGGAGGTCAGCAAATATATTGCCATTCAACTTATTCCATAAATATATGTGCTGAAGACTTGCTGTCGTCACGACTCAAGTATACTCTTATGCTAAGTGCATCCTTAAAGGTTTGCAGAATTGAGGCTTTATTTAGAAACATACAGCTCTTCATCTGCCAGCTCTCATTACTCTATCAAAATGCTTAGCTGTTTGACAAATTGTGATAATTCAGGACTGAAAATCATGTGACAGAAGCAAACTCAATACGATATAATAATTTCATAAAGTATACTGAAAAATTGAGATGATAAGAAGAAAATGTGTCTCCAAGGGTTTGGAGATTCATAAAAAATTTAGATAGGCATCTTAGCACTTAGCTGTTTATATTGACTCTGCTGAATATTTGAACTTTCAAAAGTTTATTTTTCTGATATTAATATTACTAGAGAAAAATAGAGAAAAAAAATTGATTGACTGGGACAGTTCACTTAGAAGATCATTAATGTGACACAGAACCTTGTAGCAGTCAGTCATTGCTTTTCATCAAATCTGTTTTTTTATGGATCCATAACTCTGCAGGCCAGAAGAATCATTATATTTCCTTAGAAACTCCTGGATGACACAAACTGCAGAATTTCAGTGTTTTCTGAATCAAAGACTTAGTAACTACTAGAATTAAAGAATATTATAGAAAGACAATTTTGCTGCTGTGTTATGACTACTGAGGTGTGTGCATGGAATCATCTGCATTTAGAGTAATACTGAATAATCCAGAATTTGTGCAAAATTTCCCCTCTTCTGTCCACCTTCTGCCACCATTGTTAACCAGAATGGGTAGTGTTAGTCACAGTGCCAGGAGCATGTGGAAGATAAACAAATGCTACAACATAGAGGTGATTCTCTCTGTTCTAAATTGAATGATGGTGGAATCTGTTGATTATGTCAGATTTCATTTCCCATGTTGCACTGGTTTTATCATTTGGAAAAATCAGAAGAAGAGTGTCGGTCTTCAACAGCCTTCAAACACTGTTCTAAATTGTTAAAAGTACTTCTGGTGGACTAGCTTTCAGTCAGGAAATACAAGTGTATTTGGATTGAAAGTCTTCAGGGAAAGACTCAGACCTGTCTTTCAGGCCGTCTTACAGAGCCAGTGAGCATGAGTTTAAGGGAGAGATTCCTCTTTAGCTATACTAAAAAAAATGCTCACTTGTTTTTTTCTGAAATGAAATTGTAAAGTTTAATTCTTCTAAAAATAAAAAAGTAAAAATTGGATTTTTGCCCCAATTCAATAGCATTTTTTCACAGAAAGAATCAGTTCTGCAGCCAGTTTTCCAATAAAATTAGATGAAATTAAATTAATCTGTATATCCTATTTTTCATGGACAAAAGCTAGTTTTAATTGTATTTTATTGTATGCACTTTGTGAGAAAGTCAAGATTAAGCAATATGTCAGCTCAGGGCAAATAAAGAGTAATTCCAAACACAAAAGACATTGTTACTTGCTCTTTGTTCCCCATCAAGTCAACAGAAGAGAATAATGTTTCAAATGTGGGTGGAAGGAAATATTTCCTCTTCTGTAGATAAGATCTATAATCATATTTGTTTTTTGATATTGCCAGTATAGGCTATAAACTTACATACTGTTTGTATACTTAATTTAAAAACCAATTTCACATACAATTTAGCATTGTGATATAACATAATCACATTTTGTTCTTACATCTGCAAAATGCATGTCCACATATTGACTGTTATTTATGGATATAGAGCAGTATAGAAAATTTTTGCCTCTAGTCTTTAATTTAAGACTGTGGTGAAAATCTTCCTGTTTCCGATGTAACCACTGAAAGGGGGGTAAAACACTCATTACTTTTCATTGGTTCTGTTATTTTGAAAAACATCTAATTCAAAATTGGCCCATGACTAGCCTGGTTACTGTAAAGGGGTGAACAAGGATTGCAATAGTTAAATGCCTTCTTGGAATCAAGGTAATTTCAATATTGACAATTTCAATATTGCCAATCTATTTTTAAATGTGACAATGTAATTTTAGTAAAAAATACAGTCACTTTAATAATAAATACTGTAGTCTCATGTGGGGAAAAGCTCATATTTTTTGTTGTTTCAGGAGTTAGCAATGTCCTGCAGTTCTTATCAACTGAAGTTTTTTTTCCAATATAATTTGTTCAGTTCCACTGTGGGAGCCAGACTACAAATAACTCAATGGGAGTCTGCTCTTTCTGGTATTCCTGAAGGGCCAAAAGAAGAACAAGTTTCAAATATTTTTTTCTGACTAAGTGAGGTTGTCTGGTCACCTAGGAAACTGTCATAGTATCAAGTGTATTATATTTTATATATGTATGTATGTATTGATTGATTAATTATTTATTGACTTATATTTAGGTATTGTACCAGCCCTATTTGCAGAATTGAAAAGACTTATTCCTTGACTATTTTCATTTTGTACTTGCTACCATTTCTATTTAAACTGTTACTTAACCTCCCTTTTTAAATGTGTTGGAAACTCAAAGCAACCCTTGATGATGATTATATAAATGGAGATCAAAGTAAAGGATGTTGTCATAGAGGAAAAACAGGCAAAAAAGTGTTTTAGAGATGATATAATGAAAATAGTTTATTAAACAAGAAAATCTCGCCCTGTATAAAACTCAGACTGTTTTAATTCAGGAGCCTAAGGAGACATTCTCTTTTAAACCTCACATGAATCGAGATACCCAGTCCTCAGAGAGATATAGCGGAGTGAGACACCTACTACAAGTTACACCTTTGACATTTACCCTTCTATGTGGATTTAAGGGGTAAAGAGAGCCTTACATTTAAGGGCTTCAGTTTGAACACAGTCTAAGCATTCAGCTATATCTAGAGATAATATGGTGGTTTATTCAGTTGGAGCCTGAAAAAATTAACTGAAAAACAGTTATCTTGGTTGCATGTGAAAAAAGTGAAACACATACTTCACAGACATATCCAGTATTCTCTTTGTTTTGTACCTTGTATAAAGCAAGAAAAAATATCTACATGCTTTTGCTTTCTCTGTCAGCTTTATGACATCCTGCTTTTTGTTTTGGATACAGTTAATACAACAGTTGTTTAGACATATATTTTATGTTGTAATATTGTAAATGTTTGTAAATGTTGTATAAATTTGAGCCCTACAGGCTAACAGGTCTCATAATTTTTAAGGCGATGGTATCCAGACAGGAGTTTAGTTATTAAGCTTGATCATGGTATTTTCAGAAAGGGCAATAAATCCCTGGAGGCTCTTGAAACACATGGGAGGTGATAGGTTTTCCTGTTTTGCTGTAGTTTTCTCAATGTGGTCTGTGGTTAATAATCAGGAAACAAAGTTATATAGATCGGTTCCTTATAATGCCAATGTACTTTCTGCTTTTCAGAAAAAACAGTAAAGCTGCCTGAACAAATTTAAAGTCTCTTTCATTAAAAAATTCAAAATGTCACAATTTTTTTTTTGTGAATTCTATACTTGAATAGGATTGTCTTAATTTATTTATTTACATCTTCAGAATTTACTTTACTAGGATTGTGTTTGAAACCCTCCACTTTTCAACTTGTCTCTAATACTAATAAATGTATCAGAAAGGTTGTTTTTTAATTTTATCAGCTTTTTCTCAAGGAAAGATTATACTGAAAAAAAACACCACATTTTTAAAAAAATATTAAACATCTTATTTTTGATAAAAAGCCATTTAGTGTAAACCAGAAACTTTAAATGAAAATTTCCAATTGTAATCACTTCTGATTATGAGTTTTCATTTTGGTAGAAAAAGAAAATGCATTGGTAAAGTAATGTTAAGAGGAAGTTTTTCAGACTTAAGCTTTATCTTCTTTTTTACCTACAAAGCTCCAATTTTTTGTATAAACTCCATGGAAGACTGATTTCAGATACTGCTTGTAACATAGTTCCATGAATAAATTATATAAACCTCAGAGTAGTATGACTAACAGATAGAGAGTTCTGTTTCTCTTTTAGAGGTAGCAGTTCCAGTCTGTCCTAACACTTTGCGACAGGTGAGTACTCTGTACAGGCAGAGTATAGATCACTACTATCAATTTTTGCACTGTGCTACAGAGATTTTTGTCATGCAAGTTTCCATAGGGATCATGTTGTGTAAAAACAAGGCTGCTGCCCTAAATTAGGATTTCCAACAATTTGGAAGGGTTTAGGAATATTTTGATGAGCTGAAAAGTTTTAATGTGCTACTAAATATTACCACATAGTATCTATCACAAGCTGTCAGCCCACTTCAATTGTTACTTTTAACAGCATTTGAAAATTAGGATTTGTTGGTTTCGGGGGTAAATTTTTCACTGTGCAGAGGGAAAATTGGTCTTCAAATTAATTTTGATTTGTGTTACCTGTAAAAATGTCTCTATGTGCCTGCTTTTATTCCTCCTCCATGGAGAAGGCAAAGAAACTGAACAGTATATCCTGAGACACATTTTTATTTCATATTCACATATGAAATTCTACTAAGTCAGACACCTTGCATATGTATAACCAAGAGATCCTTTTTTGATCCCTGCCCTCTGCCTATAATGGGTGCAGAGGAGCCTACATGAGTAAATTTTATGCTTGACTTCTTTTAAAAGTGAATATAAAAAGTAGTAGTAAATTGTAGCCCACGGGGTACTTTCTACATTGTACTATAAGGACATTTCATTGCGTGCTACTCATGAAAATTGAACTTGATATGAGCTATAATTATGACAGAGGTAAGTGACAGTGTGATTTTCACTTTGAGTACTCTTTCCCTTTGTCCTTTTCCTGTGCTTTTAGTCACCTTTAACAGCTAGGAAGATGTTTCATGGCAAAGGTTTTCATATATGGAAGAAACTAATTAATTAGTTAATAATATATAAATCTTGCCCTACATTAAGAGTGCAATCACCCGATGGGAAACCAGAAATATAGAGGATGCTAAAGGTTTAATTGAGACTTTAATCCTAGCAGTGTTCAGTGACTGATATTTTCATATATTTAATCAGACTGATATCACAGTTTATAAATTACCTTGATGGTCTAGAATTTATCAATTTCTTAATCATCTGTGTACAAGTGGTTTCTTTGGTTAGTGAGAACCACATGAAAATAACACAGTCAGTTCTATTTCAACATAAATACCTTTTCAATACTAGTTTAGTATTTAATATTCAGATTTAACAATTTTATCCTTCAAAGTAGGAGAAAGAGTCTGGACATTATACTTTTCAGCTGCAGTTTGAAAATACAATATTTTGGTGGTACTTGAAGACTCCGACTTTGGAAAATCTAGGCAGATGGTTTCAATTACTAGAACACAGTCATTTCAAGTGTCTACTGAGATGGTAAGCCATAATACTGAGTAATACAATCTCAGGCAACTTCGTATTTTTACGCAGTTTCAAATAGAGCTTTGTAACCTCGTGTGATCAAGTTGGAGTATCTGTAGGATATGCTGTGACATGGGACCAGTGCTTTTCGTTGCTGGTTTCTACTGTGTGAAGCTTGGGAGAAGATCACTAACATAAAAATTTCAATATAAGAATAAAAATTTTCTAAGTTACAGGCCTCTAGTTTTTTTGTTTGTTTTAAAAAGCAAATAAATTTATACCTGTTATGGCTATGAAGAAAGCCTGAAATTATGACTGAGGTAACAAGGCTCCCTCCTACTTTACTAAGAAAGCAAAATGATAACTCATGTGAGACAAATACACTCACTTCAAAACCTACAATACGTTAGATAGCAGTCCAGGTTCAAACAGAGACATTTTGCATTCCATAAGCTGTCTAATCGAAGCAGTACAGAAATCTAGTTAGGCCAACATATTCGCTGATGTCTCTTAAGGCAAATCAGCATGTACGGAACTCTGTGTATCTTTATCTCAACCATTCCTGAAACTCCAGCTAGTGTATTTAAACATAAGGTGTCTTTATTCCGTATATTTATGGATGACATAGGATAAGCGTTACACAATGCTGATCACTGTAAATACTGTAAATATTTTTGCTGTACTTCAGTGTATATAAAGTAGAAAAGGAAGAGTCAGTATTAAGAACTATCACTCATTTCACTCTGAACAACCTTTTATTTTGTATTCTTTTGTATGATTATGTGCCATTTGTATTATTATTATTTTTATGATACCATGAAGTTGCATATATCTAAAACATATTATATTTAGATATAGCCTAAATAATAGTTATTATTTCTGGCATTTGTAGTGTCTCAACACAATTCTAGGCACTTATCCTTCAAAAAAGGTAACTAGGCTACCCAAACACATCCTCTAATTTTTTCATACTGGAGAGAGGTCAGAAGTCACATAACTCCTTAGGAGACAATGCTGTTCTACTCAATGTCTTCTCTTGAGAAGTGTTGGGAAATCAAGCAACAGCAGAAACAAGGCTAGGTGTCTATCCTCAACTCAGAGAAGAAATAGAAGGCACTACACATCTCCACCCACCAGCCGAAAACATGTTCATATAATAGAAGACAATGTTTATGGGCTCATGATACTTTCAAGCTAGAAAAGGACTATATAAAAGCACCTGAGGAGTACAAGGAATAGATTACTGTCTGGGACTTAGTTTCCAGTTGAATGTAATTTAGACAGAGTACAGTTTTTTATGCACACTGAGAAGTCTTGATTTAACTGTTTTCCAGTATATGATATAGCTGAGAGTCTTGCATATAACATAAGACATAAATTGAAGCAGATTTCACTTGCAGCTGGGCAGAAATATTCCATAGCAAGTTCTGTAGCTACACTATGACACAGAAGCTGTCTCCTACTTCATGAATTCGTCAGGTTCTCCACTACACAGTGTTTGCTATCTGGTGGCAGAGAAAGAGGCTTTCATAATATAGTGAATAAATGTGTGAAATATAGCACTAACTGTGAGACAATATCAAGCAAGAATAAGCTGCATGAATCTTATTTAATATGAGACCTGAAAGGTTTTGTATTAGGACAATGAAACACGCAAGTGCATTAGAATAAGATTGAGGAAGTTAAGACAGCAGAAACTGTACACAAATCTTGGCTGAGAAGGAGTAATAAGTGTCGCAACCTGCTGGGAAGTGAAGGGTTTGGTCCACTCCGGGAAGGTAGCGAGGGGTTTGCCGGCTAGCTAGCAGGTCACGGCATTCGCTGAGCTCCGGGCGCTATGACGTAGCGGCGCTGGAAAAAGACGCACGCACACAGCACCGGAGATGGAGTGGAGTGAACTTTATTTACATGGTGGCAGCCGCTTTTATAAGGTTTGTTGTGGAAGGGTCTGGAAGAAAAGCGGAGCCTACCAAATAAGGTAAGACTGGGAGTTACTTGTTTACAAACCTGGGAAGGATAGGTAGAGGAGAGGGAGGCTTTTTTTCAAATTTGAAACGGGGAAGGTAACATGGACATACATGGTAACTGGGAGAGACTGTGACCTTATAAGGAATAACAACATTAACAGATCTTAAACCGATTATATATGAATGAATAACAAAGTATTTAACAATTATAACTACATAACCTCTGTCTTAAACTTGTTGTAAAGCTCTTCTGTAAAATGAGTTCCCACAAATAAGCACAGGCATGCAAATGAGAAACTGGGACAGAAGAAGATTGCAACTGCATTTCAGTCACTGATGTCGGTTTCACTTTGGAGTTAGCAAGTAAAAAATAAATTAACCAAAGGATGAAACAATTCATATATGTATCAGTGGTCCCAAACATCCTGTAGCTAGCCAGTGTATTCATGATCTTGGTAGAATTTCATATTTTAATTTAATCCAATCTATCTATCAGTATCTATAACTTTCATCATCAACCTACTTGAATGTTGATGGTTTAATTTCTATATGACATTCTCCAAAAACTCTTGTATAACTGTCCAAATGTAATTTTATACATTCGATACTGCAATAATCAACAAGACACTCCCAGTGCTCTCGCTGTCTTTTTGTGAAGGTGTTGTGCTGGGCAAATGTCACATGCTTTCCTATGCAGAGATCAGCTTCTGTTCCATTTTTTTGTCCATATAATTATTTGGAACTGATACGATGTCTTCAGCTTCCATTAAATCAATAAAGGCACGCAACTATTTAAAATTCTCATAGGCCCAGAACCTCCAAGATTTTGAGCTGCCTTCTGGATATAGTCTGTGCATTTCTGCATTGTAAGCATAGAACTGACACAGAATACTTTGTTCTGTTTGTCATTCTCTTTCTTTCCATCATATCAACGAACAAAAAATTGACCATTATTGTGATTTCCTAGAAGTTGTAGAGATAATCTTTTTTCAAGAGAAACAATGTTCCCCTAGGAAACATGAATTACAAACTGATAAAAGAAAAACAACAACAGAAGTAATTTGTGTTTATTCAGCATTTGGCATTAGTGACATTTTCATGGAAGAGGTAGACTCAGTTTAACACTAGTTTCTTTCTTCAAAGAAAGGTATTTGCAACCACAGCCACAGCTTCAAAAGTCTACCACCACCTAGAAAAGCCCAAAGCTGCAAAAACTTAGTTGTGGACTTTTATTTTAGGTCAATGAGTCAAGTAATTTTTAACTAGATTTAAGATACCCTTCATATTCTGTGTTGCTATTTATTGTAACTTTCATAAAAATAACAATTAAGGACAGTCCATTACAATATATTTAAGAAAATTAAACGTGCAACTATTTTTTTAAATACGCATAATGAAATATGGGCCCTAGTATCGTGTTTTTGGAAAGGTAAAATACGTCGATAATTGTGCAGGTTCATAACATGCTCTAGTAGCCTCCAGACAGGATAATCCAGATGTATTTCTTAGCTAGGAAATCCTGGATGCTACATGCTATTAAAGGTTGGGAGATGTGTTAGGAAAATGATTATTTGATATATAATGACATACCATTTTTTTTTCACTAAAATTCTGATATGAGTCATTTTTAGAAAAAAAGAAAGATACTGAGCTAGTTAAGTCTTTTGTCTGCTCTAGTACAAAAGATGTCATAGACATACATTTTTATATATGCATCCATATACATGAATAAAGTAAATTTAACTATTAATACTAGTTTCCAGTAAAATTCTTCGAGTGGACATAGTTCCTCAGTATCTAACATGATGTGTTGTCTTGTTCAGGACTAGGCTAATAAAAAGATTGAAGAAAATAGATGCTTGCAGAAATATTTAATATAAATTAATATAAAATAGGACAAAACAAACAAACAAACACAGTCTTTATTTCACCATGCATTTAAATTAATCCCATCCTGACTAAGAAGACATATAGATGATTAATTACTCTGTCATTACTTTGACTTAGTGATGTACAATACATGGCCCTGGAAATTGCAATTATGAAGTATGCCAAAACTTGGCATGTTGGCACTTCAGCAAACTGACCTATGAGCTGAACTCCGCTTTCTAAAATGAATAAAAAATGTCACAACTGTATTTGCCAAATAGGAGCTCTTTCAATGTAAGATATGCAGTAAACAAAATCTTAGAGAAATTACTTAAGCTGCTTCATATAATGACAGCGAATACTACAGAAAAATCTTTAGAGAACAGATTTTTAATATTATATTAGCTTTCTTCTTAGATTTATTAAATTAGACTCTTTCTCAGAATCTTCAGATTTGAATTACAAAAAATGTAAACCTCAGCAAAACTGGAGGTGTAATATTTAAAATGCACACTCTATGTATAAAGAAGATGAAGAGACTGTAAGATATCTGAGCACAGTCTTCAGTCCTCAATCATATGGAACATATTCTGAAATCAATAAAATTAGGCAAGATGTATTGCACTGAAGTTACTTGTCATTAGTGTCAGGTGATATTGATAGAGAATCTTATATTAATAGGCCTTGTGCCCATGTAAAAATCTGACTCTCTAAACAGTCTGAATACTTTCATACATAATTAAGTGCACACAGATGCTTGCAAAGAACCAGATTGAAGAACAAAAATTATACCATAATTTCATTGAAGTCAGCTGTAAAACTCATGTAGCTTCAGCTGCACTGAGATTCCACCCCTGGATCTGCAGTCTATTTTATTTTTTAAACAAAATCAAACATTTCTTTGAAACTCAAAATATAAGAGAGAGTTCTTTTCTCTTAAGAAATTGAAAATATAGATCCTACTAAACAAAGCAATTTTGTATCAGGTTAAGTATTGTCTATTTAATAATTTACAAAGAAGTACATAAATTTACACATACTATCTTTTTTGCAATAAAATATAATCAGAGAGCATTGGTGACACAAGTAAGTTGGAAAAGGGTGATTAGCATATCAATGAAATAATAAAGTCATTAAATATTTCACTCTTTTATTTTTCAGAAATGACTTGCAAATGCAGGTGAAATTTGTTTATTATCAGCTGAGACTGCTGGACACAGTGAAGAGATGATTTCTTCTGCCTAATAATTCAGGTGTGATCACGCTGTCAAAATTTAAATCTTCAGAATCCGTTTCAGGACACAATTTTTACTCTCCCTGTTAATCGAGGGGCCAGGCTGCCCACTGCTCTGAATTAGAGCTACTGCAGAACCTTCGTTTAGGGGTATTCTGCTTTATATTTAAATATTTGTATACCTACCGAGAGACAGCCCATAAGCAAACAGGATTAAAAGTGCCTAAATTGACAGTTCTCTTTTTAAAGGGAGGGAACAACTGAGTATCAGGTTTGTATCAGTTGTGTATATGTTTTGTTTTGAAAAAGAATATAGACAACATCAAAGAAGGAGAAGGTACAGATCTCAGATACTTTCTTACTCAGGGTTCCTTTTGGAAGGTTCCAGTTTAAACCTGTTTGGTGTAGATGGGCATTGAATTTTTATCTTCAAAAATCAAGCTGGTGAGTGCTTTATTTTCTGGACAGTATTAAAAAAAAAAAGAACAAGTAAGTTAATAAATTTTTTTTGCTTCCACAGAAATAGAGAAAACAGTTGTTTGCACTGTCCTACCCATAATTGCTTTGAGTGTTTCAGTTTCTGAACAAAAAAACAGAGCCCTATGCTTTTATTATACTTTTTCTATTTTTTTTTTTTTTTTGGAGATGGATAGTAGATGACAAGATACTAAGCCATCATAACACAAACTTGTAAGATTTATTGATTCAGCTCAAAGCTGCTGGAGTTTCCATATATCAGAGCTTTCAAGCAGTAGTGCATTCATCCTATATTATATCCATTAAGGATTTTTTTATCATTAAAAATCCAATAAAATATTTATAACTCTGTTACAAATCCCTGATGGTTAGAGTAATGCAATTCTAAGCACTTTGATTATATTATTTTATTTCTTTATTTTATCTTCTTTTATTTCTTTCTTTTGTTTTTGTCAATCCAGTGAGTTTTGATTTCAGAGCTATCAGAATTTTCAGGCTACCTGTAATAAGAGGCTCCCTGACAACTGTCTCAAATGTCCATCTTTCTCTAGCAAAGTCTGAAATTTAAATTCCCCTGAGGGTTATTTGAATATCTTTTTGTGAATTCAGAAAAAATTAGGTGATCTCTTCTAATGAAGCAATTTATATTAATAAAAGTCACAACCTACCTAATGAAGGTTGAAGGTGGACTCCCTGCTCCCTTGTTACCACATCAAAATGCAGCATCTTTGTGCTTCTGAGAAAGCAATTGGAAAGTATTCTCAGGAGATGTCTGTACTAGAAAGAACATGAGAAAACACAAATACAGGACTATTGTATGTAATTTCAAAAGATTTATGATATTTTAGTTTACAGTCAGGAGTCTTCTTTCATAGAGATACATTTTTTTATTAAAGCATAGTTTTTAAGCTATTTAAACACTGCATCTTCCCACAACAGAAAAGATTTAGCTACTGATAAAAGTAAGAATATTTCCAATAAATTTCATCTGTTAATGCCTGAACTGCCATGGTAGTCATATTTACTGATGCCAATAGAGATGTCTTTTATATACGGCTTTTCAAGGCATCCACAGGATCATGAAAAAAACTCAACAATCTGGAGATATATGATACCAGCCTTTATTTCATCTTCAGTATATTGTATAAAAATTAGAATATGATTTTATGCCATCTTTCATGAAGCTTATAAATTATTATTATTATAGTTACTATTGTTGTGGTTATTCATGGCATAGGATAAATTTGAGGAAATTTATTCACTAAAAATCACCTGTATTTAAGTAAGTATTGGTACAGTAGAGAAAAAACCTTTCATGTAGTATCTGTCTATTTTTTCTCAGAGCATCGGTACACATGAGAGACATACCAATTTAATTGCATCATTTTCTAAACCCATTTCCTTAAGCTTACATAAAGAAAGATAGCAGGTGCTTTTCAGTCCATAAACTTGGTTACAGTGCATGTTTGACATGTTAGGGCTGCAGGCAAATGATGAGACCTTTCACCAGGCCTGAGGTTACAAGAACTGAGCAGAACAAGGAAAACTACTGGACATAGCACAAGAAATTCTGTGAGAAGCTGACAAAAGTTGCAAATCCTGTCATGAAGCACAACCAGACTCACAGATGATTAAAGTGGAAGTTGACGAAGATGCAATCAAACTTCACAGAAAACTGGAGGGAAATGGAGCACCTCTTGGGAAATACAGTCTTCAAAGGCCAGTAACACCTGACTAATCATAGCAGCACTGGCATGTATGGCACAGTCTGTCTAGGTAACATTATCAGAAATAATAAATTCTGGTTCAGTGCATTACAGCTGGCACAAGGGGAGAAGAATCAATTAGGGAAGGCTGTTTATTTGGGCACAGACTGAGCAGAGAAAGGGGAAAACAAGTGTGTTGAAAGGCCAAGAAACACGAAAGGCATTAACAGGGTGCGTTTGATGCTGTTTAGTACCAGTCAGGCAACCATGTGCAGTTTGCTGCAGCAGAAGCAGGACAAGAAAATGGACTTGTATCCAGATCACCAGTGTCAGATCTGCAACCATGGTCATGAAGACTAGTGGGGAGTGAGGTGCATGTTCTCCTTGGGAGTGAGGGAATGCAGGTAGAGTAGTCTGGCATCACTATGTTCATGCCTGGTGCAGAACTGATGTCATCAGCCCTACTGCAACTTTATAATAAATTAATTCTCTTTAAAGTGGTGAATTTTCTTAAGCCTAAAGTGTCAAGCCTTGGTAGGTATGTCCAGTAAAACAGCAAGACGAAACAAAAATTTGCGATGCTACTGCAGTGTGGATTTGTCCTTTCTTCTCTCAATTTTTTTCGTGCTCAGATATAATGAAGGCATTGGGTAGGGCTGGTTTTTGTGTGGGGGTTGTTGCTTCATTTATTTTTTAGTGTTTTTTTGTGTGTTGGTGTTTTGTTTGTTTGTTTGTTTGTTTTTTAATGCAGTAGGAAGAAACTGAGAGCCAGGAAAAGATCTAGTGTGGTGTTCAGGTAGCTAAGGAGTAGCTCATAGAGTTACTGATGTTATATAGCCCAATTCAGGCATAGGGGTCTTGTAAAAGTAAAAATTAAATCAATTTAGCAGACTTGGTGCTGATATTCAAGAACCTTCTGGACACAATCTTGTTTAATGTACTCTATAACGACCCTGCCTGAGTAGGGAGGTTGGTTCCTTCCAACCCTACCCAATCTGTGATAGAGTTTTCCCAGCTTGCTGTGCAGTTCTAAGCTGAAGTTTTCATTTGATCCAGGATCCTACTTCATCTTGGAAACATGAATTTGACATGACTGCAGTTTTGGATTCTAGTGTAATTTACAAACTTGTCACAGTCAAGTAACATAAACTAATTAGAAGTATCCTGTAGTGGTTAAAGTTTACTTTAGTTCTGATTATGGTTCATATAGAAGTCTTCTTGTCCTTAAGGACAGCAATTGTCCTTAAGGAAAGCAGTTAATGAGGAAAAAATGTTTTGCATTAAGTTTCAATTACACTACTGTAAATTAAATTTAAAGTGTTGCAGAAGATCTAAAATTGAAAATAATTTTCTTTGCTAGGTTTGGAATGGATCTTGACTTTCCTTTGTTTTTTTTCTCCTTGAGCTGCATTTCTGAGTTTGACCTATAGTTCAGATACTAAAAATAAAGTATGACAGATCTGCTATACAAATCCTAACTTCTCGTAAGCCAGTAATAAAAAAAAACATAGCAAGAAGTTTTAATTTCCGCTCTTTGTGGTATATGTATTTGCTAATTAAAATTATTTTTAAAACATCTCTGCTTTGCAGAAACATTTTCTTTCATAGTTTAAAATATGTTTATTTTAAATTCACATTAGAAAGAAATTAATGTTCTATGTCTAACCTGAAATACAAAATGGCAGGCAGTAGCACATCAGAAAAAGGAATTTTTCAGCATTAGCAAGGGAATAATGAGATAAAGCAAAGTATCTTGTTCAGCTGCAGAGAATGATCCCTTTTTACAATAATTCACTCTGTAGTTTAGTTGAGCCCATAAATTAAGGACTCCCTTAAACTCTAAGATAGCCACTAAGACAGACTTGTATATGTGATAAAAACACTTTAAGAACAGGAGGTCAGGTTTAAAAAAGGTGAGTACAAATAATTTTAATAAATGTTACATCTGCTAAATATATGCAAATAATTTTCTAAACATTAAAGATTACTAGCAAATATGTGTTCTGTACATATAACTGAGGAAAATTCCAAGGGGGTTGTAAACATTCAGTAATCACTTCCCTGATATAACTCACAAGAACTGTCATTTATATGTCCTTTATTCCCATTCTCTTTTGTTGATCACCATGTAGAAACACAGAACAGCCCCTTATCCTGGGCCTTCATTGAGGGAGAAACTGTGGCCTCTCATAGAAAATACTGTATATTGGAAGTACAAAACTCTCAGATTTGCTAATTGTGGAGTTGTTTTAACTGAAAATAGAAGGAAACAACTTGAAGAAACAAGAATAATTTTTTTAACAGCTCTGTTAAAGAACTTGGATTATCTAATGTATGTCTCATTATACTATTACTAAGTTACTGATCAGTTTTACAACATAGTTTATCCTATAATACTATATAAGGTCAGGCAAGGATTCTTTTCTCCATGGGAAACTGAGCTATCAGAGTCTTTGAGGCTGAGCCACAAAGAATCAATAATGGGACATGGTTGCCTAAATATAAATTAAATTTCTAACTTCCCCTGTTGATTGAGAGACTTATCCAAGCTTGCCAGAACATGTTTGAAATGAAATGTTATTGAGTGTGTATTGCTTAAAATCCCATACCCCAACTAGATTAAGCTGTTGTACATAAGAGATTGGGCTCTATATAGTAGAGACTCCTTAAGAAATTGCTAACTATCTTCATAATTCTTTGTGCTGAACATCATATAACCACTGTCTGAAAGCACTAGCTGGTTTAGTGCGGTTTGATTTATTAATTTTCACTAGTGTAGACTTCCTTATATGCTTCCTAAAAGTCTTCCACAAATAACACTTCAAGCCCTTTAAATACCGGTTCATTTGCATTCAAAGGTCATTGTTCTCTGAAATTATGGTGGCATGACTGTATGGGACATTTCAGTGTGAAGAGTCATTTTTATCTATGGAGAAATAACAGGCATTATCTAGAGTTTAGGGGAAGGAAATGGTAAATGAAACCTTTCACCATCGTAGGACTGGTGAAGACTGTGACCCTACTCAGCATGACATGAATATTTGCCAGTGTTTGGAGGTGTAATTGTCTTGAGCTCTGTCCCTGCACCTGTTTGTCATTGTTTTGGAAGGTTCCAGAAGTGATTGCGCCCCCAGCAGAGCCACAGTGTCTGACCAAGTGCCATTGCAATGTTGACTAAAGCAGACTAGTTTAAGTCAAACTGAAGGTTACTATGGATTGAAAACAACCTGTTTTATTCAACATCTTAATTGAAAAAAAGTGCTCACCAATATGCAGCTAAGGGTTCACTGACTATAAACCGGCTGTTAAGTCCCACTAATCTCCTGACCAATGCTAGGGCACAGTGCAAGAGCAGAGTGGGGAAACCTAAGCCTAAGACTGTACCAGTCAAAGAGATGGGTTTCTCTAGTCGTCTGAGTATTCCAGATAATGGGTAAGTATTCAGCCTCTAGACCATTTGTTCACAACAGAAGTTAGTTACTGCTTTCCTGCTGTACTCAGCCTGTGCTGTGTTAGTGCTTCATGGAGAGACTGAGTCCTGCTCAATCCAAAACTGAACGAAGGAAACTTTGGTCAAAGACTGGGGCACTTGGACTGTGTCCACATATTATGTTTTTACATAACTTGTTTGTGGTTTGTTTTTTTTTTTTTTTTAAATACCCAAACTCCATAGCACTCCTTTCTTAATAGAAATAGANTTTTGTAATACTGTACACTGTGCCTCTAGAACTCTTGGTAAGATGGCACATAATATCTTGCTTACTCAAGCCTCCAAAGGCTTTGGGATATCCTTGTCTCCTCCTTCTTCCTCCTCCCCCTCCCTGAAAAAAAAAGCCAAACAAACCAGTAAACATATGATTCAATGCTTTTTAATTCAAAAACATTTTGAGTAAACAGTAAAAGACAATTAAATACTAAAGGGGTCCTTTCTAGCATGCCCTATCTCATTCAAAATACAGAGGTAGAAAGTTTCAGGCATAACACAGGATGAACTTCTAGTATTCAGTTTTCTAGCACCATGGGGCAATAATTGCAGCGATGATAGATAAACCATATTGAAATCTACTGAAGAAAAAAAGAAGTAGTTTCATAATGTCTTCTTCATGGCTTAGATCACAAAACTTAAACCAAATATTTTAATATTTTCATAAAATTATGTATTGATTCCCAAAGAATAATGTAGAACAAAGACTTAACCCATAGTGCTGACAAGGAAGAAAAAAAATCAACCGTGACCAAGAAACTAGATACCGAAAGTTGCTGAAATAATGATACTGATAATGAAACAAACCATAAGCTAATGCTAATAGTTACCCCAAAGCAGGAAGGAGTAAATACAACCTTATGCTGATATACCTATTCCCATTCCCTTGGATATCACCACCAATAATACTCAAAAATGTTCAAAGAAATATTGAAAATGGAAATAAAAATATCAATATTTGGCATAAAAGTTATGTAGTTCCCCTGCAATCCCTTTTTTCCCAGTGACAGTTCAAACCCACATGATACAGGATTGAATTGAATAGATTTCAGGGAATATGACAGCTCATGAGTAGCACTATAATTTCTTAGTGCAAAGACAGGTTTGAATAAAAACTTAGAGGAATCAGATTTGTCCAGGAAGATTCTGAAGAACTAACATCAACAACTCTTTGGGAAATGGGTCTTACATGTTGGCTCAGTCATTTAGCTGAAATAAAGCATTACACGTAATCTGAAAGAGTGAAAAGTCTCTGAATCTAACGAATGTAATACTCTTATACACATGAATCCCTGGAAGTGTTCAAGGCCAGGTTGGATGGGGCTTTGACCAATGTGCCCTAGCGAAAGGTGTCCCTGCCCATGGCAGGGGCATTGGAAAAAGATGATCTTTAAGGTCCCTTCCAACTGAAACCATTCTATGATTCTATGATGTTTTTGTGCACTAAAATGTTATTATTATACCTCATGCAGGAAAATGCATCAGCTTGAAGAGTGCAGAGACAAGTATTTATTGAATGATGGGCACAACTTTAAAGAATTAGTTTATTTCAATTCTAGAGCTCTTTTACATGTACTTTCTAGATATATTTATGTGTTTGATGTATGATACTGTGAATGTTTCTAGAAATTACTATTCATATGCCAGTATTTCCAGTGGAGAGATTTTTTAATCTGTATTGACCTAAAATATTTCTTATAGTAATCTACATTTCATGTATATAAAGTACATAACTAACCAGTGTAATGCAAGCTATTAAAGTTACAGTCAGACTGCTATTTGAAATTCAAAGTATACCAGTTACTTTCAAAAATAAATTACATATTTATGATTATATGAAATACAAATAATAATGCATAATTTATTTACCTAATACCATTACATGAGAATTCTCCATTGCGAACTCAAAAGTAATTTTCTTGATAAAAATAACTTCCAACCCAAAAAATTCACCCTGGAAAAAGTGAATTTTGAATAACAAAACCTGGTGAATATTATGAAAGGATTAAATAGCAGAAAGTTTTCATAATAATTGCTATAAAATTATGCACCTTGTACAAATGAGCATTGAAATGGACATTTAAATTATGCAAATTTACTGTATGTTTTCCCTTCTAACATCCTTTCCATTAAGTACATTGTTTAGTGAAAAACCTTCAGTCTTTTTTTTTTTTCTTTATATTTTTCCAAATATGAAGCAACCATAAGAACTTAAAGGACAAAGAAATCTAATGTTTAAGTAGTAAATCTTCAAAAGCTTTCTCTCAGTAGTTTTCTTGGTCACATACTCTCAAGATTCTCAAGAACATATAACACTTGCATATGATACAAATTAACCCTAGAAAGCCCTTGATTTTGAAAAAATTCAAATTAATCTTAAAAGTCTTTCCTGAAGAATCCTTAAGGTGCAAGCTGCATCATCTTGCTCGGACTGAGACAGGATGCATAGTAAGATATTAAACTGAATTCTTTTTTTTTTTTTCAAAATGAGTACCTGTTCTCATCAAAATCTACACAGAAGTACAAATGCATGACAAGTGATGGATAATGCCTATTTCTCATTAGAATTTGAAATGTTAAACAAAGTATTATTAATCTTGTGAATTGCAATATGTGAAGCCCCTTTGGCTTGCTCTGGCCTTTCACAAGTAAAAATTAAACATAAATCAATCTTCACCATACAGAATGAGGCAAAGAATAATTCAATACTCTCCTCAAAAGATGATCCTCCTTTTTACTTCTCTAGTATGGAATTGCACAGGATTAGTATAATCACAGATAAAATGTAAGAAATTTACAAAGATCCAAAATCATGAAATACTGAGCAAAAGTAGTTCATGAATTATGAATCTGAAAAAAAAATGACAACCACGCATGTCAAAATGTCCAGAGTACCCTCCTAAAAAAGCACCAAAAGATAAGTAATGCTACTATAACTCAAGAAACTGATTTTGTGTGATGAGGAAATGACCTCTATTATCTGGAAACAAGACCTCAGTAATAAAAATTATGTGTGGTAGGAACACTGGCAAAAAAGAACACAGATCCATAGAGGTTCAGCAGCAAACTTTATGTAAACGCATATCATATTGCCATGCATTCGACCCATTTTTATTTTACCATCTGATAAGAGGCCATACGTTAAAAAATTTTCTGGATCTGGAACTTAAATTGCTGCAGTGTACATAGAGACAGGGTAGGTTGATTGGTTTGGTTTTTTATCCTTTAACCTTAGCAAAGAGACAGGTTTTTTTTGACATTCTGGTGTCAGGGGAAAAGTAGGGAGAAGCATGGAATGAACTATCTGGCAATTAAAACTGGAACATTTAAATGTGCCTAGTAGAAATCATGTAGGATTTTTTTTTTCTTTTTTTGGTATAGCTAAGAAAAAATTTGCTGACTATAGCATTATCAGGCAGCCAGCCTCAACCGCTGTTTTTTTAGCAATAGTAAAACATACATTTTGCACTGATGTTTGTATCTCCTTTGTCCCAGTTCATATATCTTTCTGTGCTAAAGCTCCACACTCTTCTGATAAGCCAGGCAGTTAGGATGCACAGCCGTGTGGCTGAACTATCTCCTTCCCTTCATTCTGTGGTCCATTTTAGTGGAATGATCTGAAGCAAAAAAAAAGTGAAAAGCTCTCACTGTTTTCTAACCTTTCCTAAGAGATGACCTTTCCATTAGATATGGTATAGTGACCTACACTGTTGGAAGCCTTTTAAAGACAGTTGGTTTGCCATTTCCCAAATGGATTTGTTTGTCTGGAAACTGAATCATTAGCTGCTGTAAGTCAGTTCTCTGCTGCTGCTATCAATAGCATTGAGGCTCTTTACATATTGGAAGTTAGCCAGCAATATTTTATGCTGTCTACAAGTCCCATTTCAGAGCTCAGACCTGAATTCTTTACCGTGAGATTACTGATATCTCAACTACTCAGTCTCCATGGGAGTGAGACTCTAGTTCATTCCAGGAAGGGAAAGGAAGGGTGATCTTAAGTGAGATTAACCATCTCAGTTCAGGAGAAACGTAACTTTTATGATATCACACTGTTGCTTAAAGATGTCCATTTTAACTGTTGAAGGCCAAATTCTTTATATTATCTTTCTTTCAAATTGTTTGATTTTACAGGAATCCAGAAATCCATAGGTATTTTCAAAGAAAGTTTTCTGATTTGTTGTTTTGTTTTCTTTTTATCTTGTTTTGTTAAACTCTGGTTTACAAGAGTTGTCAAGCATTAGAACAGGCTCCCCAGGGCAGTTGTGGAACCACCATCCCTGGAGGGATTTAAGATGTGTAGATGGGACACCTGGGAACGTCATTTAGTTGTGAGCTTGTCGGTGCTGGGTTAACAGTTGGACTCAATGATCCTAAAGATCCCTTCTAACCTAAATGATTCTCTATTTCTATTTTATCATCTCTCTTTTGTTGAAGAAAAATTGTATTTAATATTCTTATTTCTTATACTGCATTCTTACATTCTTAATGGTACAAAACATAAATACGATTGTTTGTGTGCAGAAAGCTGAAAAAACCTGTGACAATTTAGCTCCGAAAAGTACTAAATGAGCACACATAGGCCATACTGAAACAAAACTAGTCTCCGGTAAACATAAGGTACTAATTGTAAGAACTCATGACACAAGGGAGTAAGGGACAGCCCCATTATCCAGAAAAAAAAAAAAAAAGGCAAATTATAATTTATCTAGGTTCTGTTTTATTTCATGGCCTCCAGACAGAAAACATGCCTCCTGCCCTCTACAGTGCTGTGGTCAGTGACTGGCAAAGAGCATCTGCATCAGGTTAAAGCCAGTAAAGAGTTTACTTCTGCAATGTAATCCTCTGATGACCATTGCCTTTTACATTTCCTGTAGAGTATAAAATGTCTGGAAGAGAAAAGACAACTTTGAAAGATGTGGATCTAGTCTCTGTAAAAGGTTTCTATTTACATTTCTAAAGCAACTACATATTTAATGCTTATGTTCAATTATATATATATACACTTATCAGTGTAAGTCATTGTACATATACATGAAACTGCTAAGTCTGTAGCCTTAAAAAAATTAAGAGTGGCCCAGAGAGCATCTATAGTGATATGGAGCTTTGAAGAGGAATGAGTAGCTGACTGTTTATTATGAATTACAAACTAGCATCAGGTAAACTAGTAGGCAGCAAGTTCAGATAGAAAAAAAGCAAGTATTTCTTGACAGTCTGTAGTTCAGCTATTGAGCTCCTTGGCTCGAGATGTGGGAGTGCTGAAAGCCTGCAGGAACTCAAGGAGCTACTGGAGAAACTACGTGGAAAGCAGAAAGGACTGTTTAATTAAAAAACGATGACCATTGTTTCAGGATATAAGGGAGATGTCAGTTCTTAGAGGTGGGGAGAATATTGTGAAAAGCTATCACTATTTACTGGGAGGGTCTTAAATAAGTTTACGTATGCACACTTAATTTGTTCTGGGACTCTGTTTCACCACTGGCATGATATTCACATAAATGTTTCTTTTCTCTTATCCATTATAGACAGTTATATATTTTTATAACATTTAGTTTATCCTTTAAAAAAAATAGTTTATTTCATGCAAAGGCAATGGCTGACATTCCACATATGGCCTCATAATAAGTGTTTCTGGCCCATAGTGTATCTCCAGGGTGTAAATCAATTAGTTAAATCTGTGTTTTTCTTGTTCTAAATTATTTTCCCTTTTAGAAAAAACAGAATTAGTTGTCCTTGTTTATTCTCTGTGTGACAGTGCTAGGAACTTCAACTTTTTGTTGTGAAGTGCAAGAATGTCTTCACTGTGAGCTGGAGCCATTCCCAGCTTTGTATATTCTTAAAGAGCAAAACTACGTAAATAGTATATCACATAATGAAAGTCTAGAAGTAAAAAAAAAAGAACACAAACCAAAATACCTTTTGGGTACGCTTTTCCTCATTTAATTTCTTCATTGAAGAAAAGAGTTTTAAGAGAAATTTTAGTAGTTTGTTTAAGACAATATAAGATACTCATGGGGAAAAAAAAAGAACAAAAAATAAACCTGGAAAAATTTTGAAATCAGAGCACATGTCAATAAAAAAAATTCTTTTCTTCTTTCCTCAAAACAAGGTGATCGACTATTTTCTAATGTGTGATGACTCCTGCGATCCACCTTGATTGGAATATGAATATTAGTGTTTTGGGTTTTTTTTTCTTAAGTTGCACAGATGTCTGCATGACAGGAAGATGAAAATTTCTGATAGCAAGATTTTTGTTTTATTGATTTGAGCTCAAATCTCGCTTCCTAAACTGAAATAATTATGCCCACAAAAGAGTTTTATCTGTATTAAATTTCACTCATTTTAGAATAATCCTCCTGATTAGCAATATCTGCTCTAGAAAGATATGGCATGCCAGTAACCGTGATGTTCCTAAGCCATCAACAGTATCATGAATCATAAGATATACTACTGTCAGCATCAATTCAACATTTGTGATGTTATGTGATTAAGGATCACCATAGTTTTCTACCTTATTATCCCAGCCATTAGGAACTTAAAAAAAACTAGTGCAAGAACATCTATCTGATGAACTGGAGTTTGCAGAAAGTTCTATACAGTGAGTTAGTGAATTCTTTAGTGTGCTCCTTCATATATTGGTTTGTGTCTCGCACTACCTTGTAAAAGTGTCACCAAAACATTAGAAAAAGTTCGACACATCTACTTATGCATTGAATTTGTTAATTGATTTCTGGTACTAAAATAGCCAAATCTAACAGGTAGGAACTTCAGATCACACAAAAATGCAAAAGAACAATATTCACAAGCTCTGTGGGATGCCTTCAAGTAGTGTAAAAGATTTACAATAGTAAAGTTCATAGCAGATTATGCTCAAGAACAGATCTAAAACTGATTATCTGACTGTTGATATATCAGTAAGTATTCGGGCATTCTTGCATACAGTACATGGTTTTAAAAAATCAGGCTTTTTATCCATGGAAGCTTGTAGTATCATATGTTTTTGACTGAGCATTGGGAAATTTGGGGGTGGGGGGTGGGTGGGGTGTCTTTTTTAACAAGAAATGCTCAAAATTTTTTTTGGAGTTAGAACCTGGAATATCTTGTCTGAAAAAGAGAGTAAAACGAACTGCAGTAAAACGTTTAAAATGTGCTTTATCTTTTTGGCAACGTGAACCTCCACACTCAAAAAGAAGTGAAAAAAGGCTGGTGCAGATCCAAGTACGTCATCCATAGGTATAATGTATGTCAGTAAATTACCTGCAGGTATATGCCTGGTTCTGCCATTACCCCACCAGACATTGCGTGCATCAAAGCAGATGCAAAGATTAGCACTAATGGATAGAGATGTAGCCCTCAAAAAAGAGAAAATATTCAGCATTTTGTTGTCTGAGGACTAGCTTCTTGTTACATACTCTTGCTACCTAGAGTTTGTTTTTCCCTTAGTGTGTTTTACTTTATCTGGCTTAAAAGCTTTATTTTTAACTTGTCTGTCCAAAGTAGTTATCGCAGTTTCATCAAAATTAAAATAGGTGATATTAACCCACTGATGATTCTTTCCCACAAAAGTACTGTGTACAAATTATATGAATGGGCAATGTGAACCCCCTTCTCAGAAGTATTCACCGTGGCTCTCACATAAGTAAGCATTAACTATATATAGATTCAGCATTTTGAATTTTTGCATGCACTTTGGGGTTAAAAAAATGGTTTATGAGAGGAATCTTATTACATTCAAAACTCAGACTTCTGGGAAAAGTTGTTACTCTGTCATAATTTAAGCACTTACACAGATTTTATGTCTATAGTTGACCATACATCATAGCATTTATTATTTTTAAAATGAGAGAAAGATAGATAATCAAAGTACCTTTGTATCATTAAAATCTGGACAACAGCTTTCACCAGATATTACAAAGGTTTGGGGGCAAAATTTCATTTTTCAGAAGAGTTAATTGCATGTGACAGGATGTATAAAAAGAAAAAGAAGAAAATAAGTGCTACTAATTAAGCTAAAAAAAACCAATTTCTTTTATAACATTGAGATAGGAAATGGTAGATGGTCTCTAGTAGTCGTTGGAACACTAACTTATGTTTTAAGATAGATTCTTGCAGTTTCTCTTCTACAGTCTCTACTATGCACACCATAACACTTTCTCTGTGACTCAGTTCCCTAGCTGCAAAGTGTGAGGAAAAAAATAATAATTTCTTTTACAGGTAAAAGCTCAATTGTACAAACAGATACATTAAAACTAAGAGGCTCAAATACATATTCTGTGATACCTATGATACATTTTCAGACAGAAAATGTTCCACAGAACTGTAGAAGTAAGAAATACATAACAACAACATGTTAAATTTGCCACAGGATCTTATATAGCCTCTAGTACTCTGAATCATATTCATGGTAAACATGTAGTAAGGCTATCTTCAGTACACTTTTGTTAGAACTGTTCAGATGTATAAGGAGGTATATTTGCTCCTGAAAATTTGGCACCTCTTAATTTTTCCTTTTTTTTATTTAATCTCCTGCTTCTTGTAGTAAATCTTGAACTATTTATGTCCTTACACATCCAAATCATCTAAAGAGTAAAGCTTCAATTTCTTCGCTTCTGGAAAGTGATTCATCTTCCTAGAGCTTATCCTTGGAAAGTTTTGGATAATATTCAACCTTTTTTTTCCTCTCAGTTCCTGTTGATTATTTTTTATAACAACATCTAAGGTCCACTCAAACCAATTATTCTCCAGGCTTGATTTCTACCTGTTTCATTTTCATAGATTTTTTTTTCTCTCTCTATTTCTCTCCTACTTGCACTGTTACACAGATAAAAATTTTGTGTTCCTTCCTTATACATAACTTATTCTATATTTATTATTTTAGCTACTTTCAATCTATCAATATACAGCCCTAGCTCTGAATATAAATGCTGCCGTTCATTAAATTCCAATAATTATATAAGTGTAATTTTCTCTGATTACAATAATGAAGACAGAAATTACAAAATACTTTTTAAAATTAATTTTTTAATACATCTAACTTTTTTGCCAGTTCTCCCAGATATCTTATTGTAATGCTTTAATGCAAAATCAAGTCTTAGGAGTATGATATCTTTCTTGATCAGAAATCTGTTGGGTTTTTTAAACACTGACTCTACTTTAAAAGTAGCTAATTGTCTTTCTATCATACTTTGGGTATGCTGTCACACAAATAATAAATAATCATAATGGACTGTAATGCAGTCTGAAGGCCAATTCAGACTCATTCCTGGGAACTAACTTCAACTACTAAAATTTTGTTTGTTTTAATGATAAATATATTGGCAAATGAAGAAATGGACTTAGATCACAAAATTGTTCCTATTGGTCATTGAATACCTAAAAGCTTAAAAATTCTAACACTTATTCAAGTGGGCTCTAAGTTGACATGATATTTTTAAACTGCAGAGCATTAGGGAAACTGGAGTATGGTCTTTCAAATAACAGTGTCACTGATAATGAAAACCCTTTTGAAAAAGGCAAACAAATGTTTGGTGTTTCTGATATTTTTCTTGTTATCCCTTTCTTTGGCACACAGAACTTTTTAGTCTAGAAAGCATTTGTAATCAGAAAGAATGGGAAGAGGCTGCAATGTAAACACTGAGTTTCTGATTATTATGACAGTTCAAGAATGAGTTTTGCATTCACTTTGATGACCTACAAAGAAAACAAAATGTCTATAGCAATCAGCTTTGTGAACAGCTGAAGACTAGAACTGTATTAAGTAAGAAAAAAAGAAAGAAAGACACCACCTTGACTCTAATCTTATTACTTATCTCAGTATCATTTCTGGAGTCCAAAGCTTTATTTTCCATTCCAGACACAGCTCTGTATAAATATATAACCTCAAATTAATTTGAAATTTTATTAGATTTTTTACAGAATTCTTTATCCTCTAAAGATTGGCAAACTATGTGGAGAAAACTACAGCAAACTTTATGATATATATGTGTTCAGATTTGTTTCAACTGCAGTCTTTGGACTTGCTGTTAGTGTAAGTAATTAGGGTGCCTGTCAAACAATGCATTTCATGACACCCACATCCCATGAATCAGGTTAATTGTGGTGTTCATAGCAGGGCAGGATATAACTTATGCTTTTTAAATTGTCTGTTTCACGAAAGAAAGGAGATATATAGAGTCACATCCAAAATACCAGAGACAAGACAGAGTAAATCTGGTCTATTCCAGAACATTTTAAATAAATCCATTCACTTAATTTGCTCAATCTAAATTCAGATCTGACCTTCTGTGTTAGCCAGCCATGGCAACCGCAAATAACTAAAAATCCTAAACGTACTGTGAGTATCTGACATCAACATGTTCATTCTGTGGTAGAAAAAGACATCACATTTGCAAGGTTTTAAGTAGAGCACAGCAAACAGAATTTTTCATCAGGAAAAAAAAAATGTCCCAAGGGAAACAACAGAATTTGGTAATGAATGAACATTGGCCCTACCCTTATCCAAACACACTGAAGCATGCAAGATCTTCAAGGAAATACGTTTAACTTCTCTATGTAGACGATGGAGAGCCAGTGAGGGGCTTGATTCATAAAAATAATAAAAGTACCCTCCCAGTCTCCAAACGAAATAGAAATTACTGTCTAAGAGTTTGGTTATATTCATAAACAGAATTTGATACCATCTGTGTTTTAGTCTTAGATGAGTTGATGACCAAGAACATTATGCGTAGCATTCTTTCATTTCAGAGAGTAAGATCAACACCAATGCTTACTTTGGGAACCCCTGTATCACAAGGATTTACACAAGCAGACTCAAAGAATAAATGTACTTCTAAAAGTATAACACAATTTCAGTTAGAAGGGAAATTTACAGGTCGCCTAGGCCAATCTCCTACCCAAAGTAGTAATAACTTCAAGGTCAGATCAGGTTGCTCAGACTTGTGTCTAGACAAGTTTTAAGTACTTCCAAAGGTTAAGACTCTGTAACCCTGCTACAGGGTTTAGATATTCTATTTGCATTTTTTTTTCTTAGGCAGTTGGAATTTCTGTTGCTGAAACTTTGAGTTGTGTCCTATTGTTATGCCTGAAAGGAATCTTTGTTAAGGTTCCTTTATATAGTAGATAAATTCAGTGTTATTCCCTTGGAGTGTTTCCTACACTAAACAGAAACCACTCCCTTCACCTCTTCACACATCCTGTGCTCTAGCCCCTCATTTATCTTGGTGACCCTCCTCTGGACTCCCTCCAGTTTGTCTATCATGTCATTTGCTTTGGGAGGCCACAAACTAGATGCAGTACTCCAGATGTGGCCCCAAAAATGTGAAAAAGAGGGATTAAATCACTTTCGTTGTTCTGAAGAATAGGCATTTGTTAACTCAGATCATAGAAACATAGAATCAGAGAATGGTTTGGGTTGCAAGCAGACTTTAAACATCATCACGCTGCCCCATGGGCAGGATGTTCAACTAGACAAGAGCCCCATCCAGCCTGGCCTTGAACACTTCCAGGGATGGGGCATTCACAGCTTCTCTGGGCAACCTCTTCCAGTGCCTCACCACTCTCACAGTAAAGAATTTCTTCCTAATATCTAATCTAAACCTACCCTCTTTCAATTTAAATCCATTACCCTTTGTCTTGTCACTACGTGCCCTCATAAATAATCTCGCCCCACCTTTTCTGTAAATTCTCTTCAGGTACTGGAAGGCCTCAATTAGGTCACCCCAAAACCTTCTCTTTTCCAGGCTGAACAATCCCAATTCTTGCAGCCTTTCTTCACGGATCAGGTGTTCCCTCCCTCTGATCAACTTGGTGGCCTCCTCTGGACTCACTCTAAGAGGTCAATGTCCTTCCTGTGTTGGGGACCCCAGAGCTGGACGCAGTACTTGAGGTGGGGTCTCACCAGAGTGAAATAAAGAGGCAGAATTACCTCCCTCAACCTGCTGTCCATGCTGCTTTTGATGCAGCCCAGGGTGCAACTGGCTTTCTAGGCTGCAAGTGCACCTTGCTGGGTCATGTTCAACCTTTCATCTATCAGTAACCCCAGGTCCTTCTAGGCAGGGCTGCTCTTGATCTGTTCATCCCCCAGCTTGTATTGCTACTGGGGGTTGCCTTGACCCAGGTGCAGCAACTTGCATTAGTTCTTGTTAAATAACATGAGATTCCCATATGTGCCCACTTATCGAGCCTGTCCTGGTCCCTCTGGATGGCATCCCATCCTTCAGGTGTGTTAACAGCACCACTCAGCTAGGTGTCATCTGCAAATTTCCTAGGGGTGCACTTGATCCCTCTGTCTATGTCATTAATGAAGATATAACACTGGTCCCAGTATGGACCCCTGAGAGACACTCATCACTGATGCCTATTGGGACTCTGAGCCATTGACCACTAACCTCTGGATGCAACCATTCAACCAATTCCTAATCAACCTAACAGTCCACAACTCAAATCCATCACTTTACAATTTGGACAGAAGGATGTTGGGGGTACCATGTTAAAGGCTTTACATAAGTCCAGATAAATGAAACCTGTATCCCTTCCGTTATCCACTGATGCAGTTACTCCAACACAGAAAACCACTAGGTTGGTCAGACAGAGTTTTCCCTTGGTGAAGCTGTGCTGGCTGTCTCAAATCACTTCTCTGTCCTCCATACACCTTAGCATAGTTTCTAGGAAGATCTGTTCCATGATCCTCCCAGGCACAGAGGTGAGGCTGACAGGTTGGTAGTTCCCAGGTTCATCTTTTCTTCCCTTCTGAAAGAAGGTATTATGTTTCCCTTTTACAAGTCATCTGGGACTTTCTCTGACTGACATGACTTTTCAAATATCATGAAGAGTGGCTTGGCAACTATATCAGCCAATTCCTCCAGGACTCTGGGATGCATTTTATCAGGTCCCATAGACTTGTACGCATGCAGGTTCCTCAGATGGTTATAACCTGCTCTTCCCTTGCAGTGGGAAGGACTCGCTCTCCCAGCCCTTATCTTGTCCATCAACTCAAGAGGGGTGGGAAGAGAGGCTGTCATTAAAGACCGAGACAAAAGGGTCGTTAAGTACCTCAGCCTTCTCCTCCTCTGTTGTTACCCATTCACCAGCCCCGTTTATCAGAGGGGATACAGCTTATTTGACCTTCCTTTTCTAATTAACATGCCTTTAGAAACTCTGTAATTCTTTGTGTCCCTTGCCATGTTTAGTTCCGGTTGTGCCTTGGCCTTCCTCACCCGCTCCCTACACAGTCATAGTTTTTCTCTATACTCTTCCCAGGTTACTTGCCCTAATTTCCACTCCTTATTCATTTGCTTCTTGCCTTTTAGTTTGCCCAGCAGTTTCCTACTCAGCCATGCCTCTGCTGATTTCTTGCTCCTGGAAATTGCTAGCTCTTGTGCTCTATGGAAGACATCTTGAAAGATCTGGCAGCTCTGTTACACTCCCTTGTCCCTGAGGGAAGTCTCCCAGGGGATCCCATTGAGAATCTCCCTAAAGAGGTAGAAGTCTCCCTTCCTAAAGTTTGAGCACCTAACTTTATTCCTTATGTGACCTATATTCAGATCAGGATGAGATTTGCTGCTTGTATCGCTATACATTAATACATGCATCATTCCTTCACAGAAAAGTGAATGCTTATTAAATATCTGCTTTGAAAACACTGAAAAAATACTATGTAGTGTGACATACTGAAAACCTTGTTTTATGTACTATGATCCCTTAATATTTACTCGGTATAATTTATTATTGAAGTGATTTTGTTTTATTTTGCTGTGGTTTTTCTTTTTTTTTTTTTTCCACTTTTTTTAAATGAACAGTGAAAATATTTTAAAACTTAGTAACAGCATTTATATTGATCAAACTGGCCTGGAATATTCCATGAAGATTTAATTTTAATTTCAAGAAAATCAAATTTCTTGCTGCATATGACCAACTTTTATGAAAGACATTTATTATAGAACATCAATAACTGAAAATTTCTGCTTTTAACAGAGCAGTTGCACCTTGGAAGGAACAAATATGATCAGTATGATTCTGAAACACAGCCGTGAGACAGTTGGAGCCCAAAGAGGTCTTGCTACAATGAAGGAGCTGAAAAAAAATAGGAGTTAACAATTTAAAATATAAAGAGAATGTAGGTGTAGGAGGCAGAATTCAACCAGGTGGCATGAGGAATTTTATTAAAAAATCAGAGACAAGTAATTTTAACATTTATGAATACATTTTGGGAAAAGAGATTTAGTTATTGAATATCGTCTTGTGCATTTTCCATTTTGTCAGATTTCTAGATGGGGGCTTAATACACCAGTGTATTAATGATTCTCAAACTTTGAACTCAGACATTGCTGCAAAAGACCCTCGAGAAATTCTGAAGAGTTGATCTTTCTTTGCAACAAAACATACTAAATTACTGCTTTGGGATCTTTTTGTTTGCTTCTGTAAAATCTTTTTCTTTTTTTCTTATTTCTTTGGATGATGAAGATCTCAGTAAAGAAAGATTTCTCTTCCCCTGATATGTGTTCACATGTTTCCGTGGCTATGAATAGAGAGCAGAGCTGTCTGAAAACAGAAACCATTGGTGTGGTGCGGATGTGGAGAGTTGAACCTTTTGCTTTTGTATTATGTTTAACTTGACCCAAGGCAGTCATTCTATTTTCTTAACCTTCTGTAGTAGAAAGTCTATGGAGCAGTAAAAACCCAAAATACACCACAAACGATGCACACACTGACTTTACCCAGGGACCCATATATTAGTTCAATACATGCAAGCTAAAGAATTCTGCTAACAGATTTCACCTACTTTGTTGTTACATATGTTACAAAAAAAATTAATCACATCCCATTCCCACCTTCCCTAGAGTCATTCTACACCATTTAGCATCATTTAACTGGCTGGAAAGAATGACATTAGTACCAGTCTATTTGATCTGACTTAGTGCTGTTCTGATCAGACAAACTTACAGTGGTGGAAACAGAAGACTTGCCGTATTCATTGAAGTCATTATAGCTATAGTGCTAGTTTCAGACATAACAGTCCTGGCATTCATCAGCACAAGTCCAAGTTTAGAAACAGGTAGTTTACAAAACCAACGGACATTTATTCAAGCAAAAGTAACTCTTCCAATGAATTATGTTTAGTAATACCCAAACATATTAGACAGATGATTACAAATGTTCTAAGCAGGCTATAAACTTACAGGCTTTATGGGTGAAACAGTCTCTGAGTGGCATATCTCATGCTATCAGATGCATGAAACAATTTACAGGAGAAACATTTTACCTTTAATTAACTCTTTAATCTCATCGCTAATTAGTTGTAAAATACAGCATAGATTAACACCACACTATTCATTCATTATCTGCAAGCTATTTTCTCTCTTCAATATTTTCTGAGGAAATAATTTTTATGTTAGTTGTTCTTTTTAGTGTCACATAAAGACTATAAAGCCAACTTTTTCACTGTCGGTGATCAACATTATGCTCATGGAAGTATATTATAGAGAGAGGCATTTGTGATCTGTTTCATGATCTAAATTTGGCTACTCCAAACCCACCAATGCTGGGTTGTACAAGGACTCACTTGATGTAATACACCACCTACAGAATGACCTCCTGTCCTCAATGCCTTAGCTGACTGCCTGTTGAAATCTGTCTGATACTTCAGTCATGAAGGTATTAGTACTGTCAGCTGCTACTTGTAGACATGATAACTAAGCAGCTAAATTGTAGATGCTCAATAAGGCCTTATTTGAACCCAATGAGTGAAGCAAAGGTACTGGTTACTTCTAATCTTGGTGGAATAAGCAGCATAGTAGTACAACAAGTCTGTGAAACCTCTGCTGTAGGGAAGTCTAAAAATAATGTTTTCCAATGATTGAGGCCACCCTTTGATTCTTGCTTAGACACTTGCAGAAAACCAGGGATCATTTTGTAAATGATTATATCACATCACAAATAAATCCTGTGGTATTCACCCTTTGCTGTGTTTTTATGAGAATCATAAAATTGCACCATATAGTTCTCATCTTATTTCTTCTAGTGTAGCTTGAAACTCCTGTAAATATTTGAATTTTGTATCAGATACTCTACTAAAACCTTTTCCAGTCGCGTTAAAACTATGTTAATATTACCTGTTTTGTGGAAAATCATGGAATATATGACATGACAATTTTAATTGTCTAGATGCTTCATTCTTAGTTATTAGTTTCTTCTGCCTTAATGTAAATCATTAAGCAAAGATCTCAAAGATTAAAAAATACATTTAATATGATTTCTTGGAACAACTTTATGTGAGCCACAGTATAATAATGCTGGCCTTGCAATGATAATCTGTGTTATATGTAAGATCTGTCCAGCTTTCTTTAATGAAAACACTATCTGTAGTTAATATTTTTTAATCATTCTCTCAGGACTAGATCTGTAAGGATAAGCGGTACTAGAAAACATTTTCAACTTTGTCAGTAATTGTAAGAGTGATGAATTCCAGAAATCCCATTTCTGTGTGAAGCTCTTCTATGCCTATATATTTGGAAAAATTTAAAGGAAACAGTAGTTTTTGTTAAAGCTCAGAAATTAAACAAAAAGTAAACAAATATAAACAAATACTCTCAAAACATTACTTCTACCAGTATTGCTGCTGGAAAGTTCTGGATATTTCCTGTCCAATTAAGATGTAAATGTTGAAAAGGAGAGTAAATATTTGAGTCTTGGCATTTAATATGGAGACTACAGAGGTCATTTTCATTTCTTCTTTAAATGAGTTCCAAGTACCAATAGAAAATTCTGAATTCAGTTTCTACTCTTCCTAGACTCATCCTTGCACTTTAAAATTCCATATTTCCTAAATCACTGCCTGGAAAAGTCTTATTGTTCTGTGGCAGGCAATCACTGAAGTAGCCTAAGGCCATACTGACAGAGCTTTGAAGATTAAAAGTGTAACATTGAACTGGATATAAATGGAAGAGGGGAGACAGTTTAGCATATGGAGTACTGTCACAGTGAACCTTTGAAAAAAAATGTGATGTGTATGCTAGAAGTGTGGCTAATTCACTAAGAAAAGCCTATGTGTTGCTGTTCCAGGATCACAGCAAGAATTGCTCAATATGAGCTTTCAAATATCTACATCTAAATCAACATAGGAAAGCTTTGTTTCCTTCCTCTTGCACAGTTATATATCTTGGTTGAGCTATATCATACCAAACTTGTACGGCTGAGCCATTCACTTAAGAGTTGGACTCGATGATCCCTGTGGTTTCCTTCCAACTCAGAATATTCTGTGTAAGGCTATTAATGCCACTTTGACAATTTAATCAACAAATGCTAATGCATGTATTGATGTGTCATCCTGTGATCTAGAAATGTGTCTGTGCAATATAAAATTATAGACTTTAGTAAAGATAATTGAAACAAAACAAACAAGAGAAAAACCCCACATGACAGAACATTAGTAGTTGATAACCTGTTTTGGATATATTTTGGGTTTGTTTTAGTCTTGCTCAAAATATGTTAGATACTAAAAGTCACAGGATCCCTTTGGCTGGCCACACTAAGCAGACTATCACATGCTATATTAACAGGGAGAATGAGGTATTAACTGTGGATTCAGACACCTGCAGACACATTTTGCGCACAATAGCAGGTACGGATCCAGATTTAGTCTGGCTCTTCAGATTTCTTCAGTCCCTAAAAATTAATTTTCTGTGAATGATCCATAATCTGTGATGGGATCTTTGGTATCAACAGTCAAATAAACTTCCTGAGAAGTGATCAGAGAATACATTACATGCAGCATTGCTGGGACAGAAAGAAATTAAGGTTCATACTCCTTAAAAATTCTACAGCACCTGAAGTGGACTCCGGGATGTGTAGAGTGACTGTATGTGGGCAATGTCATGTGGAGCTTGATATTAAATTGATTACATTCCAAAATTCCCTGTGGCATTTAACACAGTTCTCATAAGAAATTTAAATTTCTCCTACCATAAAGAAAAATTGCTATTTCAAATTTATAATAGTCAAATATCACAACCTTGTGATCAAGCAAAAATAAAATCAGCTGATACAGTGGTGAACAGCACTGAAATGTAAGTTCTTACAGTGCACACTCTTTCTCCTTTTCAGTTCTTTCCGCACCATAAGCAGAGGTTTTTTAAAAAAATAGCTATGTTTCCTTATCTTCCATTTTGAGTTTATGGGCAAATGATATTTTGATGGGTTTGCCTTTAGGGTATCTCTTTCCTTTCTGGTCAGCAAACTCTCTTAAAAAATAGTTTTATTATTTTCTTCCTAAATAGCAGTAAAACGAACCAAAAAGTCATTGGTCCTCCTGTAGGGTCCTTCAGCAGCTATGGTGACCTAAAAACAGCTTACAACATATAATTTCAGTGTAAATATACGCAATGCATAATGGCAAAAAGGTCTCTAATATTATCATCATCTCAAATTTTAAATAAACTTTTCCAAAATTTCCTTTATGGAGCAACATTACAGATAGAGGACAATATCCATTCTGCTGAAATGCTACAACTTCAAGGGCAAAGAGCCTGATTCTGATAGATGCTGAATGTCATTCAGCCCACTGGGTTTGTGGATATTGAGCACCTTTCCAAGGGATACCTAGTACTTGATAGGATCAGTCCATAGTAGCACTGCTGCAGTAAGGTCTTGGAGTTTCCGTTTATATGGGCAATAGAAAAACGTGATTAAATGTGTTTAGATGAAATATCCAACCTAGTCAGCTGTTAATACTGGCAGTGGTGAGACAATTTGAAGACAGAGCTGAAAGGACTCTAGCTCTAAAATTGAAAAAGTTTTGAATCAATATAGGTAAATAAGAACACAGCAGACTTACAGAGAAACAGACCTTCCAATTTTAAGTCTATGAAAAGTAAAGGAATTGTATTGTCAAGATCACTCCGTTTAGTTGGCCCTGCAAAGTTTTCCAGTGTTCTCAAAACTATTTGTCTGTCCTCTTTGGGGAAGATGTGCAAAATAACATTGGCTAACATTTTCATTTTCATTATATTTGTTTTCTTTATGCTTGACTGCTCTATACAATACAATTCCCTATAATATTAAGCATCCTAGCTTGCAATTTTAAAAGTATCATTCATGATAAATGAATGTATCTGTCAGATCTCAGAAAGAAACACAAATTTGCTGCATTTTCCACAAGAGAAATATACAATTGAAAAACTCCCCAAAGCAATTTCCTCCCAGGTCCATCATATACTCATATTTAAAAGCCTTTTTGGCCCAGATGGCCAAAACTAGAAATTCCACATAATATATATAGAAATGAATTGATTAGAACAGTGATATGAATTTTGTATCAAAAACATAGCATATCTGATTTTCACGTGCTATTTCTTTTCTTTCTAACTTAATTTCCAAATCTCCTTGACCCAAATGTGCACAGCACATGCCCAAGATTAACCAGCTTCCAGATGCCTGATGCATACATGTCTAGAATGTGTATGAATTGCAGTATACCTGAGTCCTTCTTTCTGCTGGTAAACACTTGAAAGCAGAAAAACAAACAAGCAAAAATCCTAAATTTTGGGTCCATAGTGTATTAGACCCAGAATAAAGTAGAATTCAAGATGATAACAATACTGTTCTCCTCTAAATATGCATTCAAAGTAAGCAGTTACATAAAAGCCAATGCATCTGCTGGAACAGAAAGGAACAGCAACAAAAACAACAACAAAACTGATGAACACTGTAGTGCCACCCATACTACTGAATATAGGTGAAGTAAATCACAGTTTTCATTGAAAAAGGTGTTCTTGGTTTCAGAACTGATTGCAGTTACATAGTCTCCTGTACATACACCCTTGAGAATATCCACCAGTCTACTGTCCTGAGCAAGGAGAATTTGGACACAGGAAATACTACAGGGATTCTAAATCTTTTGGTCGCATTAGGAACTGCAAAATATCTAGGAATCCATCACTATGATAATGATTCTTATTGGGAATTTGACAAGACCCGACAAGAGGAGCCAGTTTTTGTCTTCCTTGTGTCCTTTCCTATTATCTAAGCAATCTGTCACTGAAGTAACTCAACAGTTATTGACAGATTTATTCTCACAGGTATGATAACTGTTGTTATTTCTCTTTTGCAGTTGAAGATCTGAACCACAGACAGAGACATCCATGAAACAGTGAAATATGAGTACATGCTCACCCGAGACGTACCTGAGAAGCTTGGTTTACAAAAGGAAAGCAAAGAAATAAGTTTCAGAATTCATCCAGAATTACATGACTTACCAAGGTTAACTCATATGGCTGTAGCAATGTTAAGCGCTGAAAACCTAGGCTCCTGAATGCTGCTGAAAGGTTTTAGCCACAGATTCTCCTTCAGCAAGTATGTAGAAAGATCTTTATAGGACCAAATCTTTGCACTAAAAGTGTTAAAATCCATTGGTTTGTTTGTCTGATGGTTGTTATATAACCTTAGGCACAGAATTTTATTGGCAGATAAAACCAAATCTAAAGTAATCTGGCAAGGAAAGATGAGAAAATTCCATTATATAAAATAATGCCCTCCTGTTGGCCATGTTTTTGTTACAAGAATTATTCTTTCACTTTCCAGTGATGGGAAAAGCATGTGTCTCTTCCTATGTATGTCATATTTAAGTGCTTCCTTCAGATAATTTTATCTCTCTCTTTATGAAAGCATTAAATTCCACAGAAGAAAAAAAATATTTATCTTTTAATTTGAATAAACATCATAGTAAAAGTAAAATGCACAAGGATTCAAACAGACTTGTAAATTTACTTCTAACAATATTTGATCTGAGCAGTCCAAGAGGTTTTGGATAATTAATGAATAGCAGATTTTAGTTTGGGTGTGATGACTATATTTTCTCCTCCTGACTATATTACATGTCAACAAAAAATAAGCATTTTAAGGACAATAATTATTTGTCAAATCTTTGTTCAAAACTTCATAGCTTAATATCATTTCTCAGCAATTAATGTCTCAATCCCTTCAAAATATGCTGAACAATACTGATGAGATATAATAGATGTCAGAAGATCACGTGTTACTTGGCTATCAAAGACTCAATTAGTTAACCAATATCTATTTGTCATAAAATCTGTTTTATGCGCATAAAACATGGAACTTGAACTACAGCTGCAGAACAGGTTTTTTACATCAGGAATCTTATCCCAAACAAAAATCTTCACAAGAGGAGCAAACATTTGTCTGCATATCTTCAGCTGTTTTTCTTTTTTTATTGTTTTTGAATCCTGCCACTTGACAGTTTCATTGAATGTCTCTAGCTCTTGCACTCTATAACCCCTTAAAATTCTTTTTTTGATGCAGCAAACAGGCAGGTTTTTATGTCTTGGAATCACCGCTAGTCACCACTAGGCTTTCCCCTCTGCATCTGTGTAAAGTGTATTCGTTCAGCTGCTGTTTGGTTAGTGGACTCTGGAGGCTTATGTAGATATAAGATATACAGAGCTGACATTTCTGGCAGACCCTAATACCACTTCCTTTTCTTTTTTTCTCTATTGTTCCTTTCTATGGAATGAAGCAGACACTTATGATGTTCATGTTGTGAGTAGGAGCTGTAGAAACTCAACTGCTCACCTTCTTGTCAATGTTTTGGTCTCTGTAGGCATCATTATTTATACTTCCAGATGCATACGTGACATTCTGGAATTCTACAGCATGAAAGCAATCAAGAACAAAATTTTTGAAAGTGCAAAGACCTCCTTTTGGGTACTGGTGAATTACAATGGCCAAGTGACAGATATATCTTTTCCAGAGCTATCTTCCCCCTGCAAACACCGAGAGGTTTCTACTGCATAATAAAAATAAGGAGAAGAGAGGAAATTTCAGTTTGCTACAGTAAATGAAAAGCATAAAATAAAAAGTAAAATCATTGTGGTCTGAAGCTTTTCAGAAGATACTGTAAATAATAATGAACACTGCAAACATGTACACTGATGCATAAATATCTGACAGAGCAATCTTAAGAAGTTATTTGGACTTCAAATTGACCTGCAGTAAAATGAAGGCACTCAATTTAAGGAATATTGAAGAAGTTCTGATATGAATAAATGAAGAGGACCAAATCCAGGGTCACAAAATGGTCAGCAAAAACATGCTTCCTATATGTTGGAACAGAATATTAATTTTTTTTTTGAACTAAAACTAAGTTTTACTCTGACTTCTAAGTATTTGTAAAGCATACCTTACACTGCATTCATCCTATGCCGTATTTCATGAGTTTATGTTACCCTTACACCCTGAATGATTCTCATTTACTATAGCCCTGTTGTCAAGTGTATAGAGGCGTTACTGTTTAGTAAATTCAATAGCAAGGTTATTTTAAATTGCCAAAATAGAATGTAAAATTAATAAACAAGAACACGTTAAAATTTTCATTTATTAGTTGGAACAAGCCCTTTATAAATAACATAATAGATAACATAAATAACATAAAAGATAGAGCTAATAATCTTCTATCATCATAAATTACATGGAGCATCTCGTAGTTCTGGGAATCAGGGTAACTCAGATACCAAGGAGTCTCCTTACAACATCACAAATATGCAGTTAATACCTTGAGTAACTGGTAACAAAACATTAGCCAAATATTTCTTAAGGGGGAAAAAGGGCCTTATTTTCACACTGTTCTTGTGACTGGATCAAGAAAAGCAAAGTTTTCTTTAAGGCACTCTGGGGTTTCCTAGGGCTTCCCAAAATCTGTTGGCTACACAGACATCAGCAGTTCTGGAATATCTTCACACTCTTCTTTCTACAGCTTTGTAAGAAAAATAATGGCAATCTAGATTCCTATGTCGGTAAAAACGACTGTTTTGTTACCTGCTCTGGGATTCAGTTCCAGGGATTTTGAAGTAGCTGATGGCCACTGGGGTACTTTGGGTAGCTAAAAAGTGACCTCGATACAAGTAAGTATTAAAAATACAATCTAAAAATTATTTTATGTGTTAAACTTCTGGTTTGAAAACTTAATGTTCTTTCATTCCTGCCTGTAATATGCACATTTATGTGTCAAGATTATATGCTGACTGCTAATGTTCCTGTCTGGAAAGTTTTGGTTTTATGATGAATTTTCTCATCATGCTTTTCCTCCATGAACAGCTGTAAATTTACAACTCTGAAGAGCTTGTCTGGCAGGAGGCTTTTGTTTTTTACAATTCGTTCTCTCTCTTAGATGGTAAATATTCTTCTGTCTTCTTTCCCTCTGTGCCTCTGTATGTGACAGAGATATCTATTTTGTAAATTCAGATTAATATCACATCCTGTCTGTATATATGTTGTCTGTAACTGCTCTTACTGAAATTACTGAATATTAACAACATTATTCTTTAAAACCTGTTAGTTGGTTTTTTTTCTTAAACAAACCCACTGTACCTCTCTCCAAATGTTAAGACTATTGGACTATCTGATTCAGAGGATTCTGGCAGTCTGAGATCTGGAAGCCAAGTTTCACATAAATTTCTCTCTTCACAGTTTCTTCTCTGCTGCCTTGTAGCAGGAATAATAGTGAAGTAGAATGCCCAAATGCACCCCAGCGCACCTTGGTGAAACAGTGGAGGTGTCCTCATGACAGGCACACCCACACAAGGTTTGCTATCACACATCCTCAGAGAATATCACATCCTTCTTCACCAAATTGTATTTCTTGTTGATGGTAAAAAGTGATTTAGCAAACCTGACATTCAGTTCACAGCCTTATGCCAGAATCAGACAAACCTTATTAAAGAATATTTGTCTTCTAATTTATGATCTATCTATTTGATTTTTTGGTGACACCTACCTTAATACACAATATGATAGGTGTCATCATATGGCCAATTCTTTGGCTTTATCTTTTTCCATGTCTCCCAAAGACCACACAAGGAGATAATATGAATTAGATTATATATTTTTGATTCAACAGAGATTATAAAGAAAGAAGAAAAAATAGATACCATTAAACATCATTTTGAATATAATTTCAAAACAAACATGCCTTTGAATTTGCACAGTGGAAACCATACTCTACACCTTAAAAATTGGTTTTGAATAACTGGATAGTCATTATCATAATATATTCTGGACAGTGCATTTTCTTGGGTTCGTCTCTTACGATCCCCTTCACTTACCAGACTGATGTTATTTATACCTGGCAATGATAACTACCATACATTGTGGTATTATTATTCTGTATTTATACTGATTTCAGAAAGGTAGAGTTGCACTATTATATCTTGAGGCAAAAATGTATGTCTCTTGAATTGGTTTTGTAAAAATTTTCACTAAAATTGAAATGATATTTTAAGCATTAGTGCTCTGAAACATGATTTTTCATATAATAATTCATATACATTTATAGTAAAATAGAAAAAATGTAGATTCATGTAGTAAAACAGGTTTATATATTTGTATTTTATCTTGGGAGTTTGAGTAAAAACCAATTTTGAGCATGAAAATGTGGTTTTCATGCGTCTTTTGGGACAATTTCAGTGTCAGAACTTTGTTTTCTACATGCTTTTATTAAATCGGCTAAAGAAGAGACAAAGTGACTCATATCACAAACACAGCTGTGGAGCTCCAGATAGGAAAAGACCTGCTCCCTAGAATCTTAGTCATATGTGATTACAAAAATATCCTAAGGGAGAACAAAGCCTCTGGCACATTTATGTAACTGGAATTCAAATTAATGTATTTCACTTTCTCTTCACAATTTGCATTATTTAGATTTTTAAATACATACACTTTCACCTTTTTCTAAATGTCTTTGAAGGGCGTTGTATCTAATGACAGGTTAAACCACTGCATAATAAGACTGAGAAATATCCTCCAGTATAGCAGTACTATAGTAGTATGTCCTTGGAAGAGTTTAATATCCATCACTTTCACTGCTTTATACACAGTCATGATTGACTTTCACTCTTAACTCAGTTAACTACAAGTTCCCAATGCAGTTGATGTAGAATCTGTTGAAACATATCCATAATATATCAAAATATAAATCCTTATACTTATGTAAATATGGGAAAGACCATTCATATTCCCAGAGGAACTGACATAAGGAAAGTCATTGTAAGTAAGGTAAATAATGAATTTGTATCAGTCTGACTATTAATGCAAAGTAACCACTTTTCTGGTTCATTTTCTGACATCAAATGTGAAGTACAGCAATTTACTCCCTTTACCTGATACGTGTTCTACTGCACATTTGCGATGGAGTAAAAGGATGTATATTATATTATAGTATATATATATATATGTATAATTGTATATATTATAATGCACTGACTGGCATAATGTAAATCCAAACTTATCTCACGATAATCTATGGGATAGACAGACCTTGAAGGTAATAGGAGTGTCTCTGCTTTACTTGTTTTAATGTTGTTATGAAGGTTTTCAGTCAATTAGATCCTGGTAGCAGCTTTAGGAAACTTCTCCCATAGTATATAATTTTAGCAAAGTAGAATTAGCCCAAGATCTTATATTATTGCTAAAAGGCTTTTGCCAGTCTCTTCCTTCTTACCTGTCTCCCTACCAAGCAGGTTCTCAGCTGTGATCATTGACACAGGCACGGCCATGACAGAGGAATCACGGCTGTTCCAGGAGCCAACTCTCAACTATTCTGATGGAGATAGATGCAGGAAGCCAAACTTGCTGAGCATCAACATAATTTTTGATACCTTGACCTTTGAATCTGTGTTCCATGTTTGCAGTTGTATAGTTCCATTTTACTTATATAAAATTGTAGCAAATTCTTTGGAATTGTGTCGATTTCTGGCACAAATTAGCTAACCACACCCAAGAGAAAAGCTAAGCAGACTTAGCTGAATTTCCATTTCAGTGGAAGATATAACTCAAACTGAAGTCTACAATTTCCTTTAAATCAGGACTGAGAGGTGAAATCTTGATCTTAATCAAGTCAGTAAAAAAAATATGTCTTGCCTTCCAAGTGAAGCCTGGATTTCACACATGGTAGCAGTTTTGAACTTACTGTGTATCTTAAAATCAATTTTGTTTTCTGTTTGTTTCTTTGTTACCTTTTTCTCCTGGCTTTGTATTTTTGTGTCATTAGGGGATGACTTTAGGGACTTCTTCTCTCCTGTGTTGGGGAAAGTTTTTCAAGGTATGTACACATACCAAAGCAATATCACTTAATATATCATCCTTCCCCTGACATAGGAGGAAAGAAGCAGAGAATTGGCTCTGCAATGGAATTCAGTCAAATCATGTCTAACTAACAAGTCTCCCAGTTCCATGTACTCCCCCGTCTCCCGGCAGAGATGACAAAATTCCTGGGATCCAAATACACAGAAAAATGTTTGCAGAACTAGAGGGATCTCAGAGGAAAAGAAATCCTAACATGTTTAGTCTAGGATTGATTGTTATATTTGAAAAGAGATCAGAAAATAAAAGAATGAAAATACAAAAATTAAGGACTGTATACACATTGTAAAAAAATGAAAAAAGATTCAGCAATAGAATGGAGAAAACAGAACTCTTCTCCTTATATGGTCTTACATTGACTAAAGTATGATATGAAGTTAACATCAGTGTAACACACTCTGCCTGAGATAATGAAAAAGACATTTTGTTACTGTGATACCTTTATGACTGACAAAAACTTTGAACTTATTTTCTTTTTTTTTCTCTGAAAATATTTGTAAATTTTACCCCTCATAAAGCTTTCATCTTGCTAAGAGACTTCTTCTTGGGTCTCATTATTTTGTTTACTTGTTTGTTTTTCTTTGGTTTTTTTAGTTCAGTGTATTGCTAATGTAGAGATTTTCTTGTGTATTGTCATTTCCAGGCTAGTTAAACCTATTTCCCCTTTTATACAAGAATTCAATATATAGTTGGAGAATAAACTGTCAAAATTTATAGCCTCCCAGAAGGGCAAAATATTTTAATTATACCTCAAAAAGCTACAATTGTATTTTCTTTTTCAATAAATATTCAGAGAACTGGAATAGACTACACCAGAAGAAATTATTGGCAGGGAATTTGTTTCCTTTACAGTTGGTTCCTTCCCTTTATTACGCATTAAGGACTTTCTACGGTAATTGCTAATACAGCATCTTTCCATATAGTTAAACATTGTCTGCATCTGGGCAAGTTCTTGTAACACATTCTGAATATAGTGAGAGCTGCTTGTTCTTATGACTCATCTGAGCAGTGCAGTCTGAATTCCCATGAAGTTGTTCACTGATCAGTGCTTAGTCCACTCAAATTAAAGAAAGGCATGGTGCATCTTCATGCCAGAATGCTCTGCTGAGCCTTGGCTTGTTTACTGCTGAATTCCCTTCAAAGGAGAGACTTGACTATATAAACAATTGAAGAACTTAATATATAATTAATGTGTTTTCTAATTAAATAGTAACCAAGTATGTTGTAATGTTTCAATTAAGAGCATAGAAAATAATTAATTATAATCTTAAATACTTAATGTGAGCATACCAATTAACAAGATGCCACTTCTCTAATTTAAAAATTGTGCTTGGCTCAATTTCAGAATAGCTATACATTTGTAGTGGAATTTTTTTTTTTTCCAGGGCAAGACCTTTTTTCCAAGACAGGGATCTGTTAAATTTGTCAATATAGATACAGTCTTTTGAGTCCAACTAATTTTATACACATATAAACCAATATGATAATTTTATTTAAAAACCCACACCAACCATTTTTTTTAAATGAATGGTGTAAAATCCCCTTTTAATTTTTATTTCAAGGATATTTACTTCTTTTATTAAGTGATATGGTTTAGGTATACGGTCAATGCATTTCATTTCCTCTGGTTAACAAGAGGTAAAATAGTATTAAGGTCCCTGGAATTAAACTATCAATTCCAGTTGGATTTTAGCCTTTGAAGGAATGTTTAGAGTCTCAGCTGTAAACATTGTATGTCACTGGAGATAACACAGAGCCACGACATTTCAGCAGGAGGAAGGTGGAAGACACATTACAATATTTGGATTTCTTTAAGAGGTGCTACTTGAAGTTCATTGCTGGTTTTTTTTTCCTCTTCTCTAGTGTTACCATGGAGGTATTTCAATACCCAAGAATGAGTCCAAAGTCACACTCTGCATAAAGTCATACACAGAAAGGTAGAATGGATGGCACTGTTTGTAATCACCTTCTGTCTCTATGGAAATAAGCCTGGCATTTTCCACTCATTGCATTCAAAGCTAGAAAACATATCCTGCAATACAAAATAAGATTGATAAAGTCTAGAAATAGATTCTTTAGATTACTGTGGTGATAGTGTTGACTCAAAAATAGAGGCTAGAAGCACATTTTAATAACACTGGAAAAGGAGACAAAAAAATCAAAATTGGTGTCTGAAATAAGAATAGTATATAATATTTAGGCATTCCAATGAAAGTCATCTTGCCTACTACACATCGCATTTTCTTTATGTTTAAAGAAAGTCAACAGAAATTCAAATTTTGTGAGCTCTGCAATGTCTAAAACCCTGTGCAATGCCTAAAACTTCTGCGCAAGATTTCTCCAGAAGAGTCTATCCTGATGCATTTAATCCTGAATGGAAAGAATGCAACAGAAAAGAATAAAAAATTGTTGAGCATTCAGCCTGTGAACCTCTGAAAATACAAAGTTTGAAGAGTTGTGTGATTATCTACTTCTTAAATGGATCTCTGAAATGCAATCCAAAGGACTTCTTGAAAGCAAAACATAGGCTAGCCCTTCATTTATTCTGTAAAAGAGTCATGATTTGCTTATTTCTGTAAATACAATATAGGCAGATTGTTTATGTGAAGAGTGTCATGCATTATTTCAAGGCATGAAGTCTAACAGTATTAATTGTAAATGTCACTTTAAATTAATAATAGGACTAACAATAAAAGTAAACAAACCAAGTATTTAATATATTTTTGTATTTCAATGGAGCATAATGCATCAGTGCAGAGGTTACTGCTTCTCCTTGTTATTTAACATTGACCAAGGTTATATACATAATAATTGTTATGAAACTAATGCAATTATATCATAGTTTTAGTGCAACCACAGTACCTATATTTAGAGAATAATTTAAGTGACAGTTTGTTCGCACACTATGAATGCTACAGCCCTCCTTTTAAGTCATTCTAATTCACTACAGAAAAGCCTTCACGTGTAAGAAGTATTCAAATGCACATGGGATTTCTCTTCATATCATATATATCTTATTTTCCAGTGCTTAATACTGAACAATGCACCACGAAACATAACCCAGTATGCTTGGTTTCCTCTACAAGGTTCCCTTTAACTTTTCACTGCATGACTGGTTGGAATGTGCAAATTATAACTTGCAGCAGAGTATTCTGAGAGAATAATATTTGCCTCAGGAGCCGTGTGGTCACATCGTATTTCCAAAGCAGATTGCAACATTGAACTACCTGCCCTGACAGAGTTCATTTGTCACTAGGAGTTATGCTATGGTAGAGGTCAGAGCCATAGAAGTTCCCTGTTTTATAAAGAGGTGGCACAATTCTTTAACTACACTTAAACAAAGTGCTGAAATTCTTTTCTTGGGGTTTTATGTTCCTTCAAGGATAATTAATATGTTTAACATCTAAAGATAGGAATTCACATTCATAGAATTACTTGAAGACATAAACAAGAGTTCAATTAATCAACTTGAAAAGTTCCATGCAGAAGAACTGTTTCTTAGCTGTCCACTGCTTGATTTTTGTGTCTTCCTGTCAAGTATCTCTTGTAAGCTTCTGTCAGAGACCCGTTATTGAGTCAAAGAGATGGATGAGTGCCCTTTCACCCTGCAATGTTTGCAATAATTTAAGGATATGATTCTTTTCATATAAAGTCAACGACTAGAGTTATGTGTCAAACTTAAGCTAATTGAGTAGGTTCTCCTGTAGTGCCTACAGCTAAGACCCTCTGAAGGCAAATTGTGAACTCCCAAAAGGCAACTCATCACCATCGCCTTTCTGTCTGGTGTTAGACAGAAATACCCTCTAGAAGAACATGTCTCTTCATTGTCCACACAGAAAGCTAAGACAAGATATTTAATTTCCGATGGCCAAATTTACGTAAAAGCAATCTCAGACTTAATCAATTACTAAATATAAATCTATCATTCGAAGAAGGAAGTACTTCACAGTAATGAATACAGGAAGTTTTCACAAGGACATTGGGTACAAACAAAACCCAACAGATCTGAGTTTCTCCTCAGTTCCCACATATATGAAATTTGTATTGCATGCAAGTCAGTAAGTCTGTTCCCAGACTTTTAAATTACATTGGCTATCTGCAGTGCAGACAGGTACATGGTGAGATTTTTTAAAAAAGTAGATTTAGCCTTATTAAAAACATAATGAGAACATACTTACATCTACAGTCTCATAAATATCCTCATACGGTGGACCCTTAGATGAACAGAAATATTAAAAAAGAAAAAAAACCTGAATGAACATCTACGTAACTGATTACATATTTTGTTTTAAAATAGTCTAAGTGAATACTAATCTGTCCTCATATGTGTCCGTGGGTCTCTGGATACTCTACCACAAGGGGAACAGTGAATGAAAGACATTTACTAGGAGAATTTAGTGACAGTATCATTATCAATTCATTCAGCATTCATTGTAATGTCACTAACAAATCTCAAGAGTTTTTAGGGATCTCACTTAACTTTCAATTGTTCTTATAGATCTAGCTTGCAGTTCAACTGCAGTATATTTGTTTAAATGGCAACAGTTTGTAATCAGATTGTCTCTATACAACAAATCCATTTGCCACGTTTTGGTTGCTCTACTACTTTGCTTTTTTTTCCTTTTGTTTGGAGACTACTGGATTTTAGAGGTGTTCTTGTGCTTTTTTTAAACTGAGCAGTTCCCACAAAGTCTCTAGTCTTTACACCAAAAACATTGTTAATGGAGATTTAACATAATATTTTAAAGGAAGCCATGTAAAAACCTCTGGTTTTAGCCACCTTTTTGATAAAATTGGAAAAGAATATGAAGGCAAGAGGTTAATTTTCAAGTTAAGAAAAGCAGCATGTTTTTTTTTTCATTTGACACCACTGCCAGAAGTAATTATGTTTAATTCTAAGTTTAACACTTTAATTGTTAGTCTCTCTGAAAAGTTTAAACTCACAGAAGAAAAAAATCAATGAGTAACATTTTACAAGCTCCCCAAAACCTGGCATATCCTGGTTGTTTTTTTCTCTCCTCTGTCCCGTTGCAGAGGTAAAGTGAGAGAGTGGCTTTAGTAGGTGCCTATTTTTTTTTTCAATTTCTGTGTTCCAAGAACACTCAATTTTTTTTTACAATTCATCCTCTTTTTATTTGTGTCCTACATTTTGTATAGGTAGTTCACACTCTCCAAATTCTTTTCTGTGAGAACAATCTACTTCTCTGATCTTACTATTCCTGCTGGATGGTATGAAATATGATCACAGTTGTGTTTTATTGCCATATGGAAAAAACTGTGGAAAAGGCAGTGAAAGCAGAGAGGACAGGTGAGGTTCTTTTGTCTCCTTAAGCCTCTGCACCCAGTTTCTTGTCTGCTCTCACTAAAGAATTATTAAGTTCTCAAACTAACTTAGAAGATAAGCTTCTTCGTGGTTAGTGTTCCAGGTGGAACTCAACTCATATAACAAAATGAGACAAAAATTAAGTTCCTTATTTTTGTGCTTACAAAACTATAATTGCTTCTACCCTTATGCTCCACACATGTACACCTCCTACATTAACATATGGCCACTCTCCTGCCCATTCCAGTGGATGATGCAGATAACCTTGCAGTTCTAGATAAAATGTTTTTTAATAGAATGTGATTTTAAACATGATCTAGCGTGCAATTGTTTTATTTATTTTCAAGTTGCTTAAAAATAAAACTTTATCCACTTTGCTGAAGTAACCTGGGTGTCATAAATTGAAAAGCCTGACATTCTGCAGAATATTAAGTACTTCATTATTCAGCAGTGCATGCAGTATCTTTGCAAAACACATCCAATATCATGAAGTCTTATATACTCCTATGGAGAATCTGCACCAGACTGTCACTGAGATGATAAAACAGTTTATCAGCAGCAACAAATCCTTTGAAAGTAAGTTGGGTTTTTTAAATGCAGTCAGGAAATATTTCAGGAAAGATTTTATTTCTTTTTGGTCCACTTCAGTATGAGTCAGTGTGCTTAAATGTTTGTGCTTTGACTATTTATTGCTGTACATACACGGACAATATGTATTATGTACTATGTGTGAACATAAACTGATATACAATGAAGTTGAAATAGAGTTTCATTTATCTTTAAAATTGTCAGACTAAATACTGGCATAACTGTTGTCTCAGACAATAACAGTAGTAGCAACAGTTTAAAAAAAAAAAATGCGAAGTGTGTACACCACATCAACGGTTGTGAGTTATTGCCACAAGAGGGAGTGAATCCCAAAGACAATGATCTTATGATCCTCCTTCAACAATCCAATTTCCATGATTCAATTGGAGGACAGAGAACCAAAGTATTGAAACCAGCCATAATAGCATATGTTAGAGAAATGACATCTGAGATAGTCTGGTCAGCACCACTGAGGGGTTTTATATGGTCATCAACCCCTACAATTGCATTAGAAATAAAATTAGATGATGGCTTCTTTGTTACCAGCTTCCTCTACTTAAAGGACTCTGAGAAGTTATTACAACATCTGAAAATGATTCTCTACAGTGAATTATTCAACCACTAAATCCAAAAAATAAGTGGACTGTCAGATTTGTAAAAGACCCTCTACAGTGAAGAGCAGGCTGCAGCTATCCAATTATCTGCTCCTCTGGTTGCCTAACTGATCTATGAAATCAAATTAAACACCAATCTGCAGATTTAATATTAATATTTCAATGTTAAAGATCTGGACCAAATCTACTGAAACAATGAGGAATATCTAAGTCTTCTTGTGGTTTTCAAATGGAAGCTAGGAAATCTCGAGTGGTTAAAATCTATAATCTGTTATTTTGTTCTCTAGAATTGAATGTTATTAACCTGTATTCTTGCTCTTTCTGCTAAATTCACAGCCATATTCACTCTATCTCAGTTGCATCAAAAAGCAAGCAATGGAGCATACCAAAGAGGATAGTTAACAGTCCTTCTTGTTTCTGTGCAAGCTCCTTTTGAGTTTTCTTCCCTTTTTGATGTTGACTTTGTTTCTGGTTTTGCTTTTTCCCAGCCTTAAGATAGTCAGTCATCTGCAGGGACAGATATTGCAACAAAGAAGAAACTGAGAACTGTATCTGTCCTCTCATAATTCTCTTTTTTTTTTTTCCCCCTCTCTGTTCCTTTCTTCCTCCCATTCTTCTTTGTGTGTGTTCTACCAAAAACAACAACTAAGCATTTTCAGCAGCAACCAGAGTCAAGGTGAAACACTTAGGAGTACTTTGTTCCTGCTTTCCAGAAACATGACAGAACAATATTTTTCTCTGAAGGACATTTTTACATGAGAGAGGAAGGGGAACGAGAAGGGGGTGGAGAAGTGAATGTGAAAGAGGACTGATTTAAGAAGACATCTCTTTGTTTATGTGTATACTAATTCAGTCATTTCCACTGTGGCTGTTTTCAGTATGTTTCTACTGGTGAATGAAATAGCAAAATGTCTCTTATCTCTGTCTTATCACCACGTCTCATCAGTGGTGTGCCACTCACAGGTTGAGATCATTAGGTGGAAAGAAATTAGGACTTTTTCTTCATTCAATCATCTGGGATTTCAGCACCCTTTTTCTTTAAGGTGAAGTGTCTGGAGACAGTCTTCAATTATGCTTCCACTACACAGTCTCCAGCTGCTATTACATCACTGCTTATGCCAAGACTAGACCTAAGTCACCACCATTTCAGCTAGCTAAAATTTTTTAAGCTTTATGATTGTCAGGGAACACATTCCATGGAAAGAATTATGTATTCTAGACTTAGATAGACAAAGAATTGTTCTACCTCATTCTTGGCCTTTTAGGCACCCCTGAAGGGATTCTGGAAATGATTCTTGCCCAGAAGCTCTCCAAAACCCTTTTGAGATAGATGTACCTGGAGAACAGGTGCCATATTCAGGGCAGAAATCAGCTTTGCTTTGAGATTCCTGTATTTTTGTGGTTGTGTATATATTATGGACACGGATAGGTTTCTTCTGCTATTAACACAGGATATTTAAGACATTTACAAAAGGCTGGTAGACACAACATAAATCTAGGAGAGTCACATGCCCTCCTGCAGGGGGATAGAGGTCAAGCGTTCTCTAGACCACTGTCCGAACATGATGAGACTCCAGCATATCCTTTACTTCTGGCATTATCTAAAGGCATCCAAATCAAGGTATTTTAGTTTCAACCTGAACTTTAGGCTTGACATTTGACAGGAAATTGGGATCCCATTAGACCTGAACTATGTTGCACCTACTACAAGAGTAGCATAAGTGGGATTTATTCTATTCTGAACATATAAAAAAATGCCCTAAACCACAAATCATATAGGATAAATTGTAATATTTAGCAAATCCTTAATATACTTACATTTAGGACTTCTCTTAATATCCCCATTTCCTGTATTGTGCCATTTCTCTCTCAGCAGTGATGGCAAAACTTGATCTAGGTCTTAAAAACTTTTGAACTAGAAACAGAAAATGTCACTATTACTGGGTACTGGCAACACAGTTCTGGGTCTTTGGATTCTTTTTCCTTAAAACTAAAAGTAATATATATACCAGACATTGAAAGTACTTAGTCTGCTTCTGATTTAATTCAGTCTCATAATTAAATTGTGGAAGGCGATTGCATAAGATTTTTATATGGTACTGTAATCCTTGCTATTGGTGTCTGGTCCTGCTAATAAATAAGAATTTATTAACCTTTTTAAACCTTCATACCATGCTGCTTCTATCTGAAATCTGCTATCAAATACATACAACTGAAGCTCAAACATCTGAACTCTTATTTTAGAAAATATTAAATTCAGTTCTACAGCTTGTTAGTCACACAGGTTAATGAAAATACTTGTCAACATCATCTGTCACTAAAATACAAATTTTAATCAAAATAATCAAAACCTTTGCACAAGACCTGGTGTTTGCTGGCAGAAAATGCCTATCTTCTGACAACAAAGTTATTTACAACACTAGTTTTGACAAGTTTATTGCTTTAGATTTTTGATTGTAAAAAAATAATTTTTCTTTCTGTTTGAATGTTTGCCGATATGCAAACTAATTACACCAACTTTTAAAAGTAAAATTATTAATTGTTAAAAATATCTTTCAACATATGGAAAGACCAAATGGCATTACTTTGTGTGGACACTTGTTGAACATTTATTTTCTTTAAGATTTGTACATTTGGCCTCATTTAGGATTAGAGAAAAACAAATCTTGATTTTTTTTCCAGAATGGGAAAGACATTTTACCCAAAGACAATAATGGGATTTATGAAAAAGTTTTCTAGGTGCATAATAATGTCATTGCTGAGAAAGAGGTAGAGAGGAGGTAGAAATGGATGTCAAGTCCCCATGGATTCAACTTCTACATTATCCCAGCAACTGTGGTATCTAAATTATATAGCTCAATTTACTGGGATGCTGATGTCCATCAAGATGTTCTCTGAGAAGTAAAGCAAGCAAATAAATCTGACCTATGCTATTTATAGAAATAACCTTTCATGACCTCTTTGTTGAAGGTAGCTGTTGCCAGGAAGCAAATGCTTTTGTGATATTAAAATAAGATTCATTTTATTTTAAACTTTGGGTTTCAAATGTGCAAAATATTCATATGTACAAGCGAACCAGCTACACTGGGGTTTTTGTTTTGATTTGGTTTATTTTCCGTACTTGAAAATGTCTATTTTGCTGTGGTGTTTATTTAGAAATTAAAGTATTAAGCACTGCATGAGTGAAATAGCCAATGGCATGAAGACATAATCATTACTCAGCTCAATTATCCCTTAAACTGTGACACCCGTATATTATGAAAAAGATACATATTTAAGCACAGTTTCATTCCCCTGTTGCTTACCTGTTGTCATCTGTTGTCCCTAATAGTCAGGTCTTTCTGCAATAAGGCCATGGATTGTCTGTCTCTAGGAAGGGAATATAATTTTTGTGGATGATTTCACAATATATAGCATAAATGTAGCAGGACTATTGAAATTTTACTGTGAATAGTTCTGCTTTTCCGCTACCCCAAACAATATTCTTTAAGAGATACGAGTTTTCCACATAATTTTAAGAAAATAAATCTCATTATATTCTCCTCCTAATATACTAATATTTTTCTAAGGTTTTAACCTGATGTCAAGATAGTTGGTTATGAAACCCTTTAATACAGAACCTTCAGAGTAATATACTACATCTTTTCTTCCTTTTCCAATCTACTTGGTTACTGCAAATTGCTACTACTCCACATTGCCTCCTCTATTTGAGATTATTTTGAGTTCTAATTGGTTATTCTGTGATGGTCTCCTCTGATTTTTATTATGTATCTTCTCTTGACCCATGAATTGTTATCCAAACAATATAGCTTTGAATATGTGTTTTAAACTATTTACCGTCAGTGGGAAAGCTCTAGTGAACTTCCACATGGAGCTCTTAAGCACAGAGCTTATGTCAAAGTGTAGAGCCTACAGCACCACAGTACTAAAGTCTGCCTTACAATTCTCTGACTTGCTTATTTTTTATATTTTTCTTTCTCTCTATTACTCATGAGCACATAGAATTAATATATATATATATATATACACGCACATATTGTGGTATATTCACTTCTGCAACATTATTTAAAAAGAGGGAAAACAAATCATTATTTCTTAAATATTGGTTATTATGGTGATTCTATTTTTTTCTCCCAAATGAAAAACTTTGCATATGGTCTATAATTTCATTCAGATTCAAATCCCTGAAAATCATTTTGTATCTTTTAAAACTGTCTTCATATTGGTCTGTATCTATCAATTAAAATTTAATGATTTAATGCTGCAAATCAGGATTTAAAATCCAAACCAAGATCCTTCCATACAATTGCTTTAATTATACACAGATTTAGTAATTTTTACCATAATTGGTCTGGGTTTAGGCTAACACCATAGTAAAAATTACCTTGCTTAATGTTAAGTGGACCCCCAATGTGCCTGCTCCTCTTCTTAATCAAAGTAACCACCAAAAAGATTGTAGCATAGAGCTGAGACTCCTTCACATGGAATGTCACTATATTAATTTTATGGCATAAACCAGGATAATATTTTCTGACATTATTTTTCATTTAAAAAACAATAAAAATCCCAAATAATTTATAGTTTATGTGAATTTCTAGAGTCTTAGATTCTATTATAGGAAACAAATATATCTCTCTCTATATAAAGATAGACTGCAAAAGATTCAAATAAATTTGGGACATTCATTTTTATTATTAATCACTTAGGACAGGAGAACATTTTCACATTATAACAGATGACCTGGATAAGTACATGTCAAATTAAAAGTTCAATTAAAGTTTTATGTAGTCTCTGTTAAAGTTAAAGGAAAAGCTTTCAATTGACTTCAGAGGGGCTTAGACTGCATTCTTGATGACCATTTGGAAGTCAGAAATGTCTTATTTGGATAGTCACATCAAGATCCATGAAAAAGATTTTTCCGAACTGAGCTTTGATATAATAATAATGTTATAATTTTTTACTTTTGCATAAAGTGGCATGTATACTCTGTATAAATATTTATATGTACACAGAGTTAAATGTTTACATGTAACGAGATGATATAGTAAAAATAAGTTTTCATTGTGCATTTGGGATAACCAAATTGATAATGAATCCACGCCACACATGGATTCATAAGTATAAACATTTTCAGAGCAGGAAAGATTTATAGTCTCTTAAGTCAGGCCATAGATTTCACAGATGTCAAACAAGAGTTATCAACTCTTTCTTTAAGGTGGGAATGGAGAATTCCGTACATCCTGGATAAGGATGATGAAAAAATCTATATCTCATGGATTAAAAAAAAACAAACCAAATCAATTCACAAACAAACTAACAAACCCAAACCAAATGAACAAAAACAACCTCAAGATTTTATTTTCCTTTACAGTAAAACTCATAATCATAAAGAATAAATGTGAAATGGAACTGCTCTCCCCTAGACACACGTTGAACATTGTGAACTACCTCATAGACTTATTTGTGATAAGTTAAGTAGTTTGTCTCATTGTAATGTGGTTTATTCACATTTCAAATTGTATTTGTGTATAATTCTGTTGAACTCTTTCAGGAACATATTTAAAATGCTGCTTATCTCAAGAGGTTATCAATAAAACGTTCCTGACATTTGCAGAGGCTTTTTTTTTTATTCTATGTTGATGTTTTATTTGTATTTCCCACTGCTGAAAAAGCCATCTACTTCAGTATAATGAGTACAGTTTTCCAGCTTTTGAAAGGAGAGGAAAAACTCCAAGCAATATAAAAATAACTCTTCCTTTTAATAAGTATGTTGAATGTCAAAGGCATAAAACTTTTAGAATACACTTAGAGTGAAAAAATACCTTATTCCTCTGTAGAAGAAGCTTTCAAGTTGTAATCAAGTTTCTCTTATTTCAGTCAGCCACAATGTATTGTAACTTTTACCTAAAAATCAACGTTCAAGCCCTAGACTTTAGACACCTCCACATGTCTTTGTTGAGGCTTCTAACATCTCACTCCACTGAGCTGCTGCAATCATCCATCACAAAAGTAATAAAAGGTAACGCAACCCTTTTTAGGGAAGCGGGTGGGTCCAGAAGACAGGAATCGTAGGCGGGTGATTGGTGGAATTCAGCTGTCTTTATTGATGGCTCGGCCCACAAGGGGTGTACACACACTGGTGGTTGGTGGGTGAACTGAGGGGTGGAGCAAGGGACAGGGCTTATATAGGATTCTGAGGGAAGGTTCCGGAAAGAGGGTGGAGCATGACCATATAAGGAAGGTAAGGGGAGGAGGAACTCTCCATATAAGGAAAACAGGCGTGGAACATGTAAATTAGGGGTGTAACAATACCAAATAGGGAAGGGAGCCGTGCTGTGGCAAACTTGGACCAATGGGAAATTAGGGATAAAACTGAGGGGAAAATGAGGGAAACATAACTAGAGATTTAAACTTCAAAACCCGAACATGGTTTAAAACAGTTCATTAAACACAGAACAGTCCATAAACACGGGGATCTTCTTTCTTCTTTCTTTTTAGACTTCACTCTCGTCCATCGAGTCTTCTAGTGCTTTTTTCCATTTCTCGTACAATTGTCGCTCCTGCTCCTGCTCATCCTCCACAAAAAGGAAGAAAGGATAGGGCTCTAAAACACAGGACATGATCAAAGGTACATGATATATGAAATTTATCACAAGAGACTTAAGTGTATACCACGCATGTCAACACCATATGTGTGTTCGGCACGATAGTTGTATTCAGATGCATATGTGGTCTCTGAGACTAAGAATCTTTTCTAAACACAGAGTTGTATGTTTATCTCCTAATTGTCCTATTCTTATATAACCCAGAGTTTATAACAAAAGTATGACTAGTTTTCTGGAGCTTTATATAAACAAAGAGGCAAATTGTAAAGGGAGAATGAAGTTTTTTTGATACAGACAGAGGATGGCGAGCCTGATTTGAAGTATCTGAATCTGTCATTTCTGTCATTCAGACTCCTGTTGGGGAACCTTAGCAGAGTGGATTTGGAAAACTGATAAGAAATAGAAAATTCTGAATTATTTTGATTCATTTGTCATTTTCAGAATGCAAATTACAATACCACCTTCTAGAAGCACAGATAGGACTTTGTGTCACTAAGCACTCCCTGAATAAGCTTTTCAACTCAGCACTAACGATTCCAGTGAATTTCATGTCCTAAGTAAATTAATGCCTACAATTCATACTTGCTGGATTCTGATGTCCCACTATATATCATTCCTAAAAAAAAAAACATAACTGCTAATGTGAAACTCAGAAATGGCAGTGCGAACTTTTTAATCAGTTCCATTTCCTTCTCTCTTATAAACTCTCAAAATTTTTTATTTAAAATAAAATACCATGTATGGACAGAGATACATGACATTTTTCAGGAAGTCCATTAAATTCTGAGTTTTCTAAATTGAGTGTAGAGCTCTGTTGAAAAGAATATATAATATGATAATATTAAGGTTTAATTTAGACCAAACATAAAAAGAAGATTATATACCAGGCTGATGAAATTAACATTGTTTATGGATATCTAATACTTTGTGACATTTTGTTTTTAAACCGGTAACTATTTAAAGAATATGAATTACAGAAAAATAGTAGCTCATATGTTAACTAATTGATTAGTGCCTAAATAGTATTGTTACTGATGGGATATCAGCAGCAGCCACTAAGGTTTGAGAATAATCATGCATGCTGATTTTATACCCATCAAAAAAGCCAATAAAAACGTAAAAACATTGGACTGCTAACATAGAAATTTCTGACAACTTCAAAATTAAATTAAGAAATTTAACTAAGACAATAAATACAGGAACCACCTTCTAGCAAAACAATAGATTGACCATGACCTAGGGCCAATAACCTGTCTTTAAAAAAAAAAACACCTAACCTGCTAATCTAGGTGTCAATTTGGCCACCACACTAGTTTTCTCAGGCTTTAGAACTTATGTGGCATATGTAAATCCAGGCTTATGATCTATGGAGTTAAAAGTCTGTTCTTCAGTGCTCTCAATACACCAGCAATGCAATTCTGCATAAAAAAACCCAAATCTTGTTATTCAGTTTTCTTCAGGAGTTATTTACCTTAAAGAGTCAGAAAATTTGGGAATAGGGATAAATTTTTGTCCACAACCAGATGACAGGATCATTGCAGAGGGTTTCTCTTAAGCATACTACAAAAATCACCCTGTACACTCCTCAGCTATTTTTCATCAACTACTTTGTTGTTTGGTGCCTGGCTGGTGCCAGTCTGTGGCATTTACCATTTCAGGCACCTGAGAACTGAAATACTTGGTTCAGCTCAAGTCATATCACCCCAAAAAATAGTATATGGGTGATTGTGACTTGCAATAGATTAATACAGAAGGTTTATTGGGTTCCTACAGCCTTAAATACTCCGATGTAAAAAACACAAACTTGTACCAGATGGCTTGTGCAGTTGCCCATATGACTGAACTGACTTAAGAATTAAGTACTGACATAGCTGGGACTTCAGAGTCTCACTAGATAAAAACCTTAGTCTACCTGAAACCACTGTCAAAGTCCCTACTGAACTCAGTAAACTCAGTTTATTATTTGAGAACCTCTCTGAGAGTTCTTTGAATGATGTTCTCTGAGTACTGACAGTCCCAGCTGCAGTCTCTTCCTTGAAGCAGCAGTGAGAGCACTCAAAGACCAAGTCTTTCACATAACATTCAATGAAGAATACCCTCGTTCACAGGAGAAGTTTGAGATCTGTGTGAAAAAATTCCTTGTGTAAATTGAAATCAATGGCACTTTGACTTCCAAAGAATGGAGAAAGTAAAAATGAAAAGACATTCTCTTGTGTTTTTCCACAACTTACCTGTGACCAAAAGCAGTTTTTGACAGTAAACACTATTTTACATTAGCAACATGTGTAGAGAGCAGAGGTAGATGATGGTCACAGTTCAAACTGTTCACAATTCTGTCGCAATGTTTCCTACACGATTCTTAACAGTAATCCAACTATTATCAGTATGATTAGCAGAATTCCTTCCAAATGGGCCAATGTTTAGTAAGTAGGAGGGTGTTTTAAGGTTAAAACAAAGCTCAGAATCAAGTAGTTTCTTTTTCACTTGGTTGTCCCCCTCTGCAGAACATACAGAGTTTGCTCTTCTCCCCTCAGTATAGCGGTTGCTGAGACTCCCTGTGTCCCTTTTCTGGATAATCTCTGCTTTACTTTTGTAGGGACTAGCATTTGACAAGCAGCAGCTTCTACAAACACATAAAGAACCAATTGGAGATGGTAACAACCTCCAGGCCAAGGCATAGTTGCAGTAACAACCTTTCAGCCAAGGCATAGTTGCAGTAGTTAGCACACTGTTTAAGAATCTGACAACTATCGTCTGCTTATGTGAAATCATTCAACACAACAGAGAGATTTTGAGGAGACTTTTTCAATGCAAAAGCCACAGTGCAACGTGTTTTCTAGTAAGAGAAAATATTAGACATAATTTATTTTTAACAGTATGAATTCAGAGTTCTATGTTGCCTCATCATTCACCACTTCCCCTGCTTCACCCATCCCCAGGAAAACAGGGCTCCATCTGTGCGATGGTTACTTGGGAAGACTAAAGCCACTACAAATGCCCCCTCCTTCCTCAGCTTTTTATGCTGATTATGATGCCATATTGTATGGCATGTCCCTTTGGTCAGTTGGGGACAGCTATCCTGACTGGGTCCCCTCCCAGTTCCTTGTGCACCCCCAGCCTCCGTGCTGGTGGGGTGAGGTGAGAAGCAGAAAAGCCCTTGACTCTGTGCAGATGCTGCTCAGCAATAATGAAAACATCCATGTTCTATCAACACTGCTTTCAGCACAAATTGAAAACATTGCCCATCCTAGCTGCTATGAAGAAAATTAATTCTATCCCAGCCAAAACTAGCACATCTTGACACAAGGTGAATGTAATAAAAGAAACTTACTTTCAATTAATAAGGTTACAGGAGGTCAGCACCTTGAACTCCAATGAGAAATGAACCAGAATAAGGCTTGAAAAAAGCTGTGCTGCTGACCCTTGCATTCAGATCTTTAAACTGGAGAGGTAAATCATCCAGGTAATGAAGTTTTAAATAGTACACAGAGTGAATTGCACATGTTCTCATTCAGGTTTTTTTTGGCAATAGGATTTGATGTAATTCAAAATATTAGAAGATGTGTATGGAAAAGTATGGAGAATAACCATGAAAATGAGTGCCTCAAAGTCCTTTTGAGACAGAAATGAGTCAAAAATAGGGACATATTTTGACCTCAGTGCAAACTGAAAGTCAGTGCACTCACCTCAGGCTGATGCACATTTGCACCAGAGAGCATGAAGGAGATGAAAACCTGGAACTGAAGATCACTGCAGTAACCCCTCACAGACGCAGTCACAGTCACTTCCCCAGTTACTGGGGGCACAGCCTTGTCATCGTGTGAAATCTATCATCTGCTCTGCAAGAACGTCATCTGAGTGCTTTGGCCTCTCTCCTTACCTTCAGTAAGGAGTAGCTTTTAAGTTTCTACAGAGGAAAAGCCAAAAAAAAGAAAAGCAGCAAAGCTACCTGGTTAAAGAATACATATAGCCCAGAATAGAAAGATGCCTTTTACATATCTCCAGTGCTTAATTTTAAAGAGGAAATAGTTTGAATTTTATAAAAATTGAGAGGCTTATTTCTTTTTTATTGAGGTCACAAACACACACTATCAAAATACATAGCACATTTGTCTTGTACATGCCTTTAATTGCACGATAACTTTAATACATTTACCTGCATGTTTGGCTAAAAAAAAATCCAATTCTCAATAGTAACAACTGAGAAAAGGGATGGGAAGGTTTAGGGAGGGAAGGTTTGGGAAGGAGAAAGGAAAGAGGAAAGGGGAAAGAAAGGGGAAAGGAAAGGGAAGGGAAGGCAAGGCAAGGCAAGGGAAAGGTAAAGGGAAAGAGAAAGTACTCCAAACTAGTGTTAGTTCCTGAAAAACTTTTCAGAATCTGAACTATCAATTATCCATTTTATCTACTTGCACAGGGCTTGGTAAAAACTTCTGCTCTATTTATTTTACAATTACTTTCTTATATAATCTATGCCTTTAAGACTGTTATGGAGAGGAATGACATATTTTTATTGGTATTTTGTCCTAATTAAGGTGTGTTTCAGTTCTCTTCAAACTGCCCCCTCCTTCCCAAACACCTACACACATATTCACACATTCATTCTGAAAGAGGAAATTTACCTAAATACACAACTTTCATTCCATGTCAACAAACGAGTGAGTGAGACTGAGACCATTATTTCACAAGAGGAAGAAAAACTTGATTAATGTTTTAAAGATATTATTATCCTTGTGTTTGTTGCAAGTTTAGGCTAAAACTGTGAGCACCAATTGTGACATTCAGGACACTGAGACTCAGAGCAGCCTTCCCACGGAAATTACAGACACAAAAGCAGCAAAGGTTCGGCTTAGATGTCTACACATAAATGCTTGATGTAATTTGAACTGTATGTGGATACCTAAATTTAGATGGCTTGATCTTGAATTAAATTTTATCTTTTTTGATGTCTACAGGTACGACAGATGCTTATTGTAGACACTTAGGCTGATTGTCTGTGGTGGCCCCACACAGGCATATAGTGTCATCTGAGATTTCTCAGGGTATCTGAGACATCTTCACAGAAGGGACAGATATGCCATAAAACCTGTGGGAGACTAGAGACCTTCTGGAAGAGTAGCTGCAGGTATCCCAAATGTCACTGGATGGCCATGTGTGGGCAACTGGACCAACTCTGCTGCTCCCTTGAGTCTCTTTGTGATGAACAGCTAATGCATTCAAAATATTGAGTCAGTCACTCAATCTGATTTAGCCAATTAGGTACTCCCCACAAGATCTCAAATTATACTACACCTGTGAACTCAATGAATGGTGACACCAGTCATAAAAATCAAGTCCTAGATTCAGATCCAAATATCTACAGTATTCACATGTGTCCAGTCCAAAGTTTTGCTCTGGTCATAGAGAAAGCAAGCTGAATCAGACAGAAATACCGGATCTGAACTGAAACTTTTCAAACCCTAAAGGTAGGTGAACTTCAGGTTTTGATTCAGGTTTGCTGTCAGTTGATATCTTTTGTTCTAAAAGTCAGTGTAGGTGGGTGGAGGTGTTTGCACAGAGAAGCACGAACCAAAGGAGAACAGCACAGCAAACACAGGGCATGTCTGCACTAAGTAATGTCCCGATGATGTAGTACCCACTGGCAATTTTTCAGCTGTTTGCTGCTGGGCGGATACACCAACTTGCTCAAAGACAGCATAGAGATCCTTGCACAACGTTCCACTGTGTGAGGCAGACATGCCTCTTGGGGAATATTTTGAGCAGATATAAACAGCTTTTGTGTATGGCTGATGAAGTCTGTATCCAAGAGATTTTGTGCTTTAATATGTAAAGTTTTAAAACAAAGAAAAGGTAGGATTAACATTTTTTCTATGCTTTCTGCTCTTTTTTTTTTTCCTGCATTGTGAGGTGAAGATGAAGGGGTATATATACTCAGAAAACTCAAGAAGGGTTTTTCAAGAAGAAATGCATATATTAACCTAGAAATCTTTCCCTGCAAATCAACTTTAGAACTGGAAATCTGGAAGTTTGCTTGCCATATATTCTGTAATTTCTCTGTTATTTTTTCGACTATTGCACTGTTTAGGTAAAACTCTTCCACTGAAGTTTATTAGATGTATTGAATCATCTATTCCTTTGTAAATATATACACTTCTTTGAAATGAGAGACTGAATTTTCACATTTGAAAACTGAATTTTAGGCACCACATAAAAAGAAAGTGCCTGTTTCAAAGGCACTAGCTAGCATAAACATATTATATAGTAGGTTGAAATTGAATTTATATTTGACATAGTTGGTTTGGAATGTTATTTGCTTTTAAACAGCTTCAATTATTACACACTTTTATATCGGAAATATGTGGAAACATACTTATTCAAAATCAGTATTTACCATCAGAATGTATCAGTGTGTTAAAACCAAGAAAGGTCATATGAATTCTTAAACCATTGATGATTTTTTTTGTACGAAGACAAACATTGGTGGCTGAAATTATTTATTCGTTAGATAAAACATTTTCTTACCCACAGTAGTTTATTATGGTATTGTTTCTGCCAGCAGTGTTAGAAAATCAGCATTTAACACTGAGACAATACTTGCTGAAATATATATTTAGGGAGTTATTTCAGTTGACTTTCTACTACTCTGTTAATTTCAACAATACTATTTAGGGAAATAGCATGATGACAGAAATTCTCTTCTTTGTTGTGTTAAGAAGTAGAATTTTTGACACAGGCATGGTGATAATTTTTCTGATTTAGACAAGGAAAGTCAGCAAGACACCTCTTGATACAAAAGAATTCCTAGTCAATTATTGTGGGACAAGGGGAGAGGACCCGTTACTTGGGAAGTAACTATTAGGTAAAAAAAACCTATTCCATGCAATAAACAACACATTTTGGTAAGAAAAAATAATATTCAGGTGAATTCCATGTGCACAAAATCGCTTGGGTTTTGGTTTTCTCTCTATAAAGCGATGTAGTTTCCTAAATAAAGGATGACAATGTTTTTAGATTTCAAAAAGAAAAACATTAAGTCCCAATTTAATAATATTTGCAACCGTCAGCACAGGCACAGCCTGTACCACCAATGAATTTCAAAACTGGAAAAGTATTCCCAGTAGTTTAAACTAATGTGTGCTGAGAAAATTGAGCTTAAAAAAGACTATTATGAAGAATTACTAATACAACACAATGCAAAACTAGGCATTTGAGATTAAATAAGGAAGAGTTTGTTTCATGCTATTTTTTTCCTTCCATCAGGCTTTGGGTTTGCCTTCATCTTCTGAAACAGTTCCTAAAAGTAGTGCTCTGACCATCACTTTTAGTATCTGATACATTATTGCAATGTCATATCTTTAGCACTTATGGACACTCAAAAAATACAGTGATACTAGTCTCCTTACTTTTTATAGCTTCATTGTTCTATCGCACTTTCCCAACCTGTTAAAAAAAAGAATAATAAAATTCAGTTCCATTTTAGAGGATTATCCTCATACTATATGAGCCAGGAATTGCATTAAATAGTAAATATTACCTTTAATAATTTTAGCAAGTTATAATACCTTTCACACTTTTCTTACCTATTATTGTCAATTTTTCTTTTCATTTATTTTAGTATTTCTATAACAGTCTCCAGGTGCTCTATATTGCAGTCCTTATATACTGAAGTGAGCACGGTATGTGCGAATAGTAAAGGCAACATAGCGTGGGTCTTTAGTATCTTGAGAAATCAGAGACAGACAAAAGTGAGATGAGAAAAATCTTCATTATTCCCATTTTACAGGCCAAAAAATGAATCCAAGACGGATGAATTATTTGCTTCACAGCTGAAATATTTTGAATAAAAAAACAAAAAATGGGATGTTCAGAGCCACCTTTAAAACCCCAGATATCTCTATTGTCCTGCTACAAAAGATATTTTCCAGTAATAGCAAAGACTCTCTCATTTCAGTAATTCTCTCTTAAAATATAGAGGGAAGATTCCTCTTTCTATAAAGCAGCAAAATTGCACATGAGAAAAACCATATTAGACATCTTATATGAACCAGAGGAAATATTTTTGTTACTATTTTTTCAACGGCCAACTGAGGAAAAATAAGAGCATAAAGAAACTGAGGCTACAGTCTGATGAATAGGCAATGCCTTAATCCTGTGTAATCTCCCATTCAGTAGAGGATTTATACTGATTACACTGACAGAGATGGTGAATGGATATCATACAGTAGAGGGGGAAAAGAATATACCAGAACATCGTAAAAACCTGAAGGAGTCTTCCTATGCCCTGATCTTGAGTTTACTACTCCCTCACTGGTTTCATCATGGCTAAATCTTGTTAGCAAATTAAATAATACTGGGAATTATTCCCTGGCTTTGGAATCCTATTAACATCTGGTCATTTGCCTCATTACTTTTCTGAAGTGGTAACTAGTCTGCTTTTGTCCTGGGACAGCTAAATCTCTCAAACTCCTTCCAGGCACCTTTCAGAAGGTAGAATAGAGTAGGGACAGTCACCAACAGGCAGTTTACACACACTCTCTTGTCAAGCTTAATAGTGTGAATATCATCAGGCTATGCCACTGGATTTCTGGGCCACAAAATCAGTTTATTAATAAAATTATCACCACTGTAGCTTTATAATGAAATGAAATCTATTAAGATTCTATTAAAGATTTCCCCTTTTTTAATGTAGCTCTAGTTTGAGGATTTATCAATTTTTGTGAATACAACTTGGGTAGTTCTTGCTTATTTCTCACCATGAATCACCATTTTCCTTGTATGTAGCAGCAACTTCAGGAAATTAGGAATTTATATTTTTTTCATTATTTCTGCCTCTCTGGTAATGTTTATCTTCCGAATATCTGTGTTGAGCTTTCTTAATATTACACTGAGCTTTCCACATTGTATTCTTTCAATGGTATGTATATATCACTCAGTTATCCCTCTGACCATGGAAACTGAAAAGTGCTGCAAATACTTTGTTTATGTTTAGTGTTTACCATTTCAGGAAAATGTAGCAAGAGTTTTGATTAAGAAATTAAAGTAATCCAATGGTTGTATGGTAGTGGGAAGATTTAATATTTGACAATTTGTCTCCATTTAAGTAAATAGTTCTTATTGGGAGTTTCAAGCATCTACATGCTAATAGGCTTGAAATATGTGGTGGAAAGTCAGATTTTAAGTATTTAGTATTTTAGATAGACTGATTTATTTATTTTACAGTATGCAATAAATGTTTGCCTTGGGATAACAATTGTATGCTCCAGGGAGAAAAAAAAAAAAAAAGATTGTTGTGTCTGCTACATTTCCTAGAAAATTTTTTATTTTGTTGGACTTTACCCTCCACTGAGTACGACTTTGTAGTGTATTTAAGACTTTGTTCTTAGCTTTGCCTCTTCTTGGATGAAAGAAAAAAGCAGATTAATCATGAGCTTTTAAAATAAGTGGTTAATGTGAGATCATAATTGATCATTTTTGGTGAAATAATTGTAACAGTGCATCTGGTGTCATAAATATGGAGTCTGTACATACTTAGTTGTCTAGTATTTTGGAGTATGGATTAAAGAGTGACAAGAGAAAAGCATTTGACCCCTGAAAACCTTAGTGAACTAAGCAGTCTCTTCTGGGGCCTAAAAACAATCATTCAGCTTTACTCTTATGGTCCTTGGATTGTAATTTTCAGCTGTTCTTCGGCTTAAACCAAAAACTGTTTTGCCATTAAATTATTGCCAGTCTTTCTCTGGCCTCTGCTAATGGCAATAAATAAATTGAATCACCAGTTTCATGGAATCTCATTAATTCTTTCCTATAGAAAAGGAATAGATAAAAATACAGCAGTTCTACATAAAAGTCCCAAGATAGTAGTTTAAAAAAATTATTTTTTTTTTGTATAAAGGAATCCTGGGGTCCTTTATATTTACATACAATAATACAAGTCTGTAACTGTTATCAAATTTTGTTTGTTCCACTTTTCTGCACTCTTAAGCTTCATAAATTCTTCTTCTGAAAATACCTTCTTGGTTACCTTTGCATTCACTAGTTTCTTAGTTTTTAATCTCACCGGGAAACAGGATCTTAAGAGTTTAGTAGTGATAAGGATCTTGAGGATTTAGCTGAAAGATTGTGGAGAAGGGAAAGAAAGAAAAAAAAAATCTTAATCATAGAAGCATTTCTGCCGTAAATACTGAATTCTGACAAGTTCTAGGAGAATTTGTACAGCCACGATATCTATGAACAATATCCATAAGGGTTATATTCTACATATTCTGAAAGCATTAGCACCAGAAAAAGTCCACTTAGATTTAAAATGAAAATATTAGTTGGCCTATAGTAGGGTGACTGACCTAAATCAAATGTAATTGTATGCACTTAGTGCAGCTTGAATCTAAATTATCTATGCTGTAACGCTCCAAAAAGCATTAAGGAAAAAAAAAGACTTGAGCTTTATTCTATAACATTTTAAATCTGCAATTTGCGTGTAAACTATTGCTGTGAATTGTATTAGGCAAATGAATAATTAAGAAAGAGCAGGATGGAAAAGAATACTTGGTCTCTTGTGATCTCATGAGGGTATTTTTAAATTAGGCTGGAACATTGCCATAGATGACCTTCTGAAATGGCTAGTTGGTGTTTTCCTATTCTCCTTTTATTTGCTGTTGTAGTTGTTGTTTTATTGCATAATAACTCACAAGTATGGTAGGGAATTGACTGAAATTATTATCAGCACAAACCTGAGATCTTTAATTTTAAAATGTTGTCACTAATGAGCTTTTTTTTTAAAATACTTTTTGGGCCAATGGGTCTGTGTGCATGAAAAGTGCTACCACACATTAATATTTGAACAACCAAGGCACTGGAAGAAACTTTGTTGAGTAATTTTGGGATGAAATAGGCTATTTGTGAGGCAGATTTCTAGTGTCTTTTGAAAGTCAGAGGCCCTGGAACTAGGCAAGAATGGTTATAGCTGTACTTTCTGACACTACTACCTACCATTCCCTTGCTTTTTTTTCTTTCTTTTTTTTTTTTTTAATCTTTAGTCTATGATTAGATAATTTTTCTTTTAAGCAGGTATACAGAGCTAAAGTTTTCAAATGTAATATGCATATAAATGCAAATAAATCGGGACTCATCTGCAGTAATACTTGCTTTTATAAATTCACAAACCAAAACTAGGGGAGGAACTGAGGTATTTTTCCTCACTGGGAAATTTAAAGAATTTATTCATTCCCTCGGAATTGACTTAAAGTCTTGCAGTCATCTCCAGTCAGAAATGTTCTCTCTTACCTGAAAAAAAGTTACTGGACTTAAAAATTAAAATCCTTATAATGAGTCAGATAACAAGACAAGCATTGCTGAATCAAATAAATGTCCCCTTCAGTGGTTAAAATGGAAGTTCTTAGGAAAAAATATGCCATCTCATTAACTTGTGAAGTTGAAGGAATTGATGAGTTATGTTTATTGTTTTAAAGACAAGTGTTTCTTCCTTCAGAGGTTATTGGAATGTACCCAACAGCTTTCATAATAATACCAATTGCATAAAACATTTGTTATTTAATTGAGAATATTTCATACATTGTATGAAAACCAGAAAGCATCATGCTAAAAAAAAAAAAAGTATTTTGAAACATAATTATAGCTTTAACTAACATTTGGAATTTTTAAAATGTGAAATCCAAGCTGATGCAGAACACCCACACACATCTTTTCATACATATTTTAAGTGTTAAAAAGGCAATTTTGTGGTGCTTTGTTCCAGTATTAGTTTCATCCTAATTTACCTACAAGTTTCTTGTCCTAGTTTCCTTTGCATTCCTATATACAGAGGCAAACTCAACTAATAGGTGAAAATATTTTCATTGTAGTCTGGTAACTTTAACAGGCATTTTGTGTGGCTTATGTGACTCTCCCATCTAAAGCAGAGTCAGATTTTGTTGCGATAGCCCTAGACAAAACCGAAGCGAGTGAAGGCGGATAGGTCTATGAGGCTGTGTTAGGTGAAACACTGTGATATGGAAGCCTGTGTCTATGTGCCCAGGCAACTGTGAATGGGAGGAAAGCCAGTGGAGGTGAGGGAGTCAAACTCCAACACCTCTGCTTGCTCAGCCCGCTCCTTTATCGAAGAAATTTGCTCCCTCCTTTTCTTTTCCATCTCTGGTTTACATAGTAACATTGCAAGCAATTAACATAAGTCAGTTTAAGATACATTTAATGGGTAATACAAATGAGGCAGATCTTATCATTTTAGTCTAACTCTTATCAGAATAAATTCTTATTCAGGTTAAGTTTGAGGAACCCATGGAACCCGCAGAAGTCTTATACTATACCAGCACAAACATTTACCCTTGCTGAAAAAGGTTAGGTGTAGACATCACCTTGTTTCTTACTGAAAATGGTTAAGACAAATTATGGGATCCAAAAATGGTAATCAATTGTCTGTTCATGATTACTTTTTGAGAAGCTATAGATCACAAGTGTCTAACTCTGTTTGCATGAGGCATTCAAATTCTGTAGTGAGACTGAGGTCACACTGAACACCATGACTACCATGATATCATTAATAATCATTCACACTGTGGTTGGGAACAACAGAATTGCCAAGAAAAGTAGTTAAGTAAATAGCATTATCTGTTGGCCTGTAAAGTGATCAGATAACTTCTCAGGATTTTTAAATAATCCATTAATGTAAGCCATTACTTAACAATTATTTGTCTCCGTGTAACCATTGCTTAATTTTAGCACAACACGAAAAGTGGGGAGTACTGTGCTGCCTCACTGCCAAATGTCAGTCATTGTATATTTTAATCAGTACTTTGTACACATTAGCAGCAGTTGTAATAAACAGTCTTGGTCACCTATCTGCACAACTGCCTTTTAGAAACCGCAAATCAGAATGCCATCTTTGCAGAGCCTTCATACGGTAAAACACTCACATACATGTGTCTGTACATACAGATACGTGTTTATGTACATGCATTTTTGAAAGATCTATTTCCATATCTCTGTACTGTGGAGAAATGGAGAAGGTATCTAGCCTGTATTAAAGGAAGCTTCCAAGCTGAGGATGGAAGGAGTGGAAAAGGAAAAAAGAAGTTAAAATGCATGGTGGAAAGATAAATATCAAGTGATGAGAATAGGAAAGGATAAAGATATAAGTCACAGTACATATGATTTACTAGGTTATCACCAATCCTGAAACCAGACTTGCACTTCAATCAGCCTGCCTAACTGAAGAAATCACTTCATACTGATAGCTTTTTTTCAGAGCAAGCCTATTCAGCATCTTAGACTCAGTGAAATATCTGTCTTGCATCCACGTTATTGCTCATTGAGGAGTATTTTGTTGGGAAGCAGCAATGGTTTACAAAAGGTTTTACTTTTTTTCTTAGAATTTTCTTAAGATACTTTACATTCTTTCTTTTAAGGGGGTTCAATATGGAGACCTAGTGGAGAAGGATTATCATAGTTTAACAAAGTGAAGAAATAATTGAATCATTAACTGGCCATTCAGATTCAAATCCCTTCCTCTCATTTGCACCCTTGTTTATACTTCTGCTTTACTACTGCACATCTCTCTTTCGTTTGCCTTGTTTGCAAAACTCCTTAGATTGTAGCTCTACCCTGTAGAGGTCATGTGAAAATGCACATCAAAATCTGAGTGAAAGTCAAGGCTTTCTGTATTACTGGTCATATATTTTTTTTCCAGTAAGACTTTCGCTCTCAGTGATTGAAAACACACCCCCCAAAAAAGTGTGATTTTACAACTTGAAATTTTGCAACTCTATTAATTTATACAACTTTTTGTTTAATACTATTCTCAACTTCCCATGAAAAATGGACATTGTTGAACAAAATCTATGATTAAAGACAATATTCATAAGTATCTAACAAATAATGACCATGATTCTGCAATTTGAAAATGTTCCCTTTCACTGTAAATTAAGTTCTTTTTTATTAGCTACCTTGGTTGTAGTGATAAATTGCAGAACAATTTTCTCTTTTCATTCCAAACCATCTCTTAACAACAGTAATAAAATTCAAAGAAATTATGTATATAATTAAGGGATCTTATGGTGGAGTTGAACAAGTTTCTGCAAAGAGCTGCCTGAATTTAAGTGTAATAATTTCTGTTTCATGTATTTGTTCTCCTGCCTGAATATCCTGTAATACCTCACACTGTAAATCTCATTCTGGTCAAGTGGTATTTTAGATTTGAAAGTAAAAATAAACTGATTCTTTAACGTGACCATGGCTGAATGAATTATCAGAGGGTCAAACTTCATGGCAACTATTAATTCCACTTTTATGAATTATAATAATGCAATCACGAGCTATATGACATTTACCAGTTTAGGGTTAGTAGCAAACATTAGTGTAAGGTGAACATGTATTTGAACATTCTCATAAAGCCAGAAATTATGGTGCAATTCCTCTCATAAATGCAGTGTGATTTTCTTCCAGGAGTAATTAATATTACTAGGAGAAATAAACATTGATTTCATTTTTGTATTTGCCTATGTACAGAATGCATTTAAATATATTTAAAATTTTGCTTTCTTAATTGTTCTTCCTATATGAAAGGCACAGAAACTATAGACATAAGAAGATCAAAATTCAGGTATATTCAAGTAAACTCTCAATCTTTTTTTTACATAGCAACATTTTTCTGAAAAAATTATTATTAAAAAAAAATAAAATGAGAAATTGATCAGTTTAGAGAGCTGAGAAGAGGGAAAAGTACATCCACAGTACACACCTGAGACTACTGCAGCCTACTGAAAATTCTCTGCCCCTCTGCCCAAACCACCAGGCTCTCTTCAACTCTCCTTGCAAACCTCCCGACAGGGTAACTAACTTCACATAGATTACACCTCCACTGAATGCTTCCTGTTGCCCTTAGCTACCTGTATCCTCCTCCAACACAACTGACCACCATCAATACTCTAGAGGTCCTGCTGCTTTATTGGTGTTTTGTATTACAAGCATTAATACAAAAGGTAAAAAGCTTTAATTTAGCCAAAACGAATTTTCATTAGAGGTGAAGGGCAGTTTGGTCACTCTTTTCAAGTGTGATAATCTTCCTTTAACATAGAACAGGCCAATAACAAGTGTCACAACAAGTGTCACTCATGCTGAGGAGGACAGCTAGGCTGAGCTCTCCCTTCAGGTATCCAGCATTATGGGGCACGGAACTATGTCATTCGTGATCTGCAGATCACAGGCTTATTGCTGGCATTGAGACTAAGCTGGAACAGGTATTTTTGGTCAGTAAAATCATGAATTATTCCTGATAGGACAGTTAAGAATTGCTCCCTTGCCCCCGTCACCTCCTGTCTTCCTCCCCCTTGAGAACTGTATCATCCATGTGCAACTTAAACACACACATGCAGACACATGTCTGTCTGTCTCTCTCTTTCACACTTCCCAAGTGGACTCCAGAGGTTCCCCAGCTGCAGTTTGAACTTCTTTTTGTTGGTTCAACAGTACAGGCTGGGTCAATGTAACAGCTACGCGAAAAAATGATGCCAAAGATAACTCTCTTGTAAGAGTTTGGTCCTCAGTGTAGACACTATATTCATGGATACTTTGCCATCTTGCACACATTTTCCAGATAGTCCTCGTTTCTGTAGTAAGATAATAACAGATAAAATTATGGGGATTTTTTGAGTTCAGTATATTACAGACAGGTTCAGGTCTTTGTAGCACCAAAATATAGAAAATCTATATCTACCCATCTATTTATCTATCTATCCATCCACATCTGCGTCAAAAATTTCAGTTTCTAAAGAATGAAGGATCAGGTGTAATGTCTTCAATTTTGACTTAAACAGATGGTTTCCACAATTTTTCATTTGACTTTTTTTTAAGTTGAACTCATGATCTCCTCAATAAATCATAAAAGATAAGAAGTAAAAAGTCAGGTTTTATTTCATGGGTTAATGAATATCATATGAATGGAATTTAATAGGGTCTTATCAACTAATTATACAGGATTTTCAAATTTCTTATAAAATTCATCAGTATGAGCAGTAGGCATTGATTTTAACACGAGAAAAATGGCCTTTTCCTAGTGAACAATTAATCCTGAAATAAAATGAAAAGTTTGTGAAGCCTGTAACAGCTTATGCATAATGCTGCTTCAAAGTTTAAAAGCCCTTGTCCCTTGATAACCTACAAGGTTTGAATTTACTGTGTGATTTCAATATGCAGTCCTTCTGGCATTTACTTATTATTGGTTTTTAATCGTCATATCACACTTGGAGTAGGAAAATAAATTTTAAAAGGGAAATAATCTACATGGTAGTTTGATACAGCAGAGCAAGTGGGAATTATGACTGGGCCAATGCAAGTAGTTACATGAAAACTTCAAGTTGCCCCTCCTTCCCATGCTTCAGAGGTGTTTTCAAGGAAACATGTAATTCTGTCTCGCTTGATTCTCATTCATCACATTTTGTACTTGAAGAAATGTAAAGGCAAAAAATTTGAGAAGCAGCAGAAAGTGACAGTCCAGTTCTTCTGCATTTCGCTTCCTTGTAGTGATTTCCACACAGTTAAAGACATAAGAGTTGAGAGCAAATAAATGAAGTAAAAATTTCCAAGAAAATCAGATTTTTTTTCTCCAAAATGTCATTAAATCAAAATCCACTTTTTCATTACAGACAAACTTAAAGGAATAAAATATTTGTAATAAAAAAGGTCATCTTAACTGCCAAATTGGGTTAAACCACCATAATAGTTTTTGAGTTTCCCTCTAACACATAGAATCATACAAGAGCTTAGATTGGAAGCCATCTTCCAAACCAAAAGCTATCTTAGAAATCATCTAGTTCTGATCCCCTTGCCATGGACAGGGACAAATTCCACTCTACCAGGTTGCTCAAAGCCACATCCAACATTCCTCTTCATCCTATCACTACAGGCCTGTGTAAAAAATCTCTCTCCATCTTTCTTGTAGGCTCCCTTCAGGTACTGGAAGGCCACAATTAGGTCACCCCAAAACCTTCTCTTTTCCAGGCTGAACAATCCCAATTCTCACTTCCTTTCCTCATAGAAGAGGTACTCAATCCCTCCCTCTGATCAACTTGATGGCCTCCTCCGGACTCACTCCAAGAGGCCAATGTCCTTCCTGTGTTGGGGACCCCAGAGCTCAATGCAATACTTGAAGTGGGGTCTTACCAGAGTCGAGTAAAGAGGCAGAATCACCTCCCTAGACCTGCTGTCCACACTTCTTTTGATGCAGCCCAGGATACAATTGGCTTTCCAGACTGTAGGTGCACAATGCTGGCTCATATCCAGCCTCTTATCCACCAGCACACCCAGGTCCTTCTTGGCAGGGCTGCTCTTAATCTGTTCATCCCCAGGCTGTGTTGATATGGAGGTTGCCCTGACTCAGGTGCAGCACCCTGCGCTTGTTGTTGTTAAACTCGTAAGATTCCCATGGGCCCACCCCTCGAACTTGTCCAGATCCCTCTGGATGGCATCACATTGCTCAGGTGTGTCAATTGTACCACTCAGCTTGGTGTCATCTGCAAATCTGATAAGAGTGTACTCTATCCCTTTGTCTATGTCATTAATGAAGATAGTAAACAACACAAGTCTCAATGTGGACCCCTGGGAGAAACATCTAGCAGAAAAGAAAAAAACACCTCATTGCATCATCTCAGTAGATATCTGTTGCACGCACTCTGAAGACAAAGAATTTTAAATGTTTTATTTTCATACGAAATTTTCCTTTTTCCTAGAAAGTCCATGAACTTGAAAAGATGGGAAAATTATTGTAAAAAGGAAGTATTTTAAAGAAATCCTTCCTAAAAAAGATTTATCATTAGTTATGTTACCGCACCAATATGTTAATATGTCTGCCTATGAATCTTTCCCACAAACTGTTCTGAGAGGGGGGGGGAAAGTTATTTAGATCATTCTTATTACCATCATCTAAACCACAATAACACCTTGAATAGCATCAAACCATCTTCCTAACTGCATGCAAACAAATAACCAGGAAATTTTCCCTACCACTAAGAACTTGTAATCTCATTATAAGATGATAGACACCAGATGGATGCAACAAACAGATGGAGGAAGAATAAGGTAGCAATGAGATGATTATAATCAGCATGATAAGCAGTGATGCATACCACCAAACTGTCTGTGCGTGCATGTAAAATTAACATAAATACTATTTATGTGATATTAACTAATTCAGAATGTCTGATATTGTCAGTTTAGAACAATAACAAAGGCAGGTTCAGTCAGTAAAAGCTTGATGACCCTCAGGTAACATTGGGGAGAAGTATTATAGATGCCTGATGATACTAGCTGATGAAAGGGTGGAGAGTACTTTCAGTCAGCAACTGGTTTGCTGAACTTTTGCAAAGTGATCATTTCCACGTTACTGGGAACTGTAAGGTGAGGATGGAAGTTCAAGTCAGGAAGACTCATCCTTCTAGGTTTGGTGTGGTTTTCTTTCCAAATAAAAATAAAGAAAATGAGTACTGCAAATAAATGTGTCTTGGATAGAAAATACGCTGCATGAGGAAGCACTCTGAAAGGCTTTATTGCTAAATATCTGAGGCCATTTTGTTCACTGTTAGAAACAGAATTTCAAACAGATAATTCTACTCATAATGGCAGAATAACTTTAGAAAACACTGGAACAGTCCTGGAAAGTATTTGACTGATGTTCTCTCAAAAAAAAAAAAAAAAATGAACATTTTAAACACTTTAAAATATCTTCTAACATCTAGTACCTGAACTTCCACAAATATTCAGGTGGAAAATACTACCGGAAAAATATGGTTGTATTTAATTCTCTTTGTTGCTGCAAAGGAAGGTATCTAAAGGTAAAAATATAAATTTAAATGTAAATATATATTTGAATGTAAATTATACAAAGCAGATAATTCTGCATACTCGTTTGTTTTTTGTGTGTTACACAAATTACTGTAAGGAACATTGAGCTGCAGCCACCTCTGGCCTCATGACAGCTTTTTTATCACGGGATGGCTGATCTTCAAAACTGCAGCACATATTTTTTTTAGCAATTAAATAGTGAAAAACTACATCTAAAGTGCAATACTGAAATTGTTTTGAAAACATATCCCATGCTCAAGTAAACTACATTCTTCCCAGTGGGGCTTTCAAGGAATGACTTGAAGGGTGTTACTCTTACCTTTTTTAAAATACCTATACAAATATAAACAATATGGGTTTGAAACACATCTTCTTATGATGACAATAGTGCATTTCCAAGAGGGATTGCTATGAATAGAAGAGCTACTTTTACTTTTTTCATTCAATTTTAATTCTGACTGCTTAAACAAGTATGTATTTCTCATGGGTACTCTAGAACTCTGAGAGTTGATGTTGTTAAAATTCATTTAGTTTCTTAAATTAATTCAGTGGTTTTATTTTAAAAAAATACTATGACGAAAAGGATTTCTAATCCTTTGCAAGCAAATTAAAAGCAAACTTTTCAAATAGATTGTTATTAATGAATGTTTTTGCTAACAATATTGTACTTTTCCCCAAGATTCTTTTTTCAAAAAAATCTATTTTTTTTTCCCGAAGTCTATTTCATTTTACCTGTAGATATAGGTATATCTGTGCTTTTAATAGCCATAACTACAAAGAAATTATTACATTTAAACAAAGGGATTTTCAAAGATGTCACTTTAACATAAAGTCTTCAAAGATTAGCATGATGAGGGGATGTAAATACCTACTAAAGGCATAAATAAATTAATTTTTTTTTTTAAAGTATATTATAACTTCATTTACCCACACAAATGAAAATCAGTCATTCTGTCTCTGTTATTTGACTTCTCTGAAGGAAGGCAAGCTGGAAACTGCAAAAAGTGGTCCAGACCTTCCTCAACGCTATGAATAGTTCTTAGCCTATAACAGAATTGTATCCATTGGAGTTTTTGAAAATGTCCGTATTACTTCTCTAGACAGGTAGATTAATTTAAGCAGTTTCTTTAATTAAGCTTTTTGTTTCTTGCCTGATACGTTTGCTAGATTTTTATGCTTGGTGGCTTTTAGATCCAGATGTTAGTCATGATCCAGGTGAAATTAAAAGATCGTTAAAAAATATTAAAAGTTAGGAAGATGTTAACATTAAAATTTTGTAATGTTCATGTAACTTCACTAAAATTAAAATTATCTTATTTCCTTGATGTAGTGGCATCCAAAGTAATGGGCTATATTAGAAAACAGCAGTTTGTCTTTTATTTAAAAAATTAAAACAATTCCACTACTTCATTCTTTGAAATTTTGCTTTATATTTTTTCAATATATATGTCCTTTACAACAGTAAATATTAATATGAAAATACCTCTTCTGCCCTAAACTCAGAGAAAATAAACTAAGAAGTAATAAAGTAAGTAAAAAGAGAGAGAAATAAAGAAGAACAATAAACAGGAAAAGAAAGTAGATAAATGAATAACAATAAGGATAAAAAAATACATTAGACAGGGATGGGAACATTTCTGAATATTTGATTTCATGGAAATAGTGTATAGCAGACTATTGTTATATACAGCTCTTTAATTCCAGCTGCTGCTAGGGTTTGAATATGCATTGCTGAAACAGATGATTGCCTTCTTTATGAAGCAGATACAGTGCTATAAAGCACTCCACCACTTCCAGATTATGTCAAAGGAAGAAGAGTATTTCTAGTTGAAGAAATATATCTTTTTACTGTTCGTGGACGTTGTGAGTTTTCCACCTTTCTCTACCTATCTAGTTTGTGCCACCAGACGAAATAAATCCCAAGTTATTCCAGAACAAGAAACCAAAGTGGAAAGGAACAGTGTCTTTACTCATAATGTCTCTGGCGTATCTTTACGCATGAAGACCTCAGAGTAATTGTGACTCTGTTGAGAGACAGAGTAGAATCATCAGTGTCCTTTAGTATGTACACATAATTTCTGAGGTTGTTCAGTCATAGATCTTTCATAACTTTGCCTATTAGATCTTTCTTATGCTAAATTTTATAAATATATAAAAATATTTCATTTATTCACTAAATAATATCAGTTGCAGCTAATTAAGACTTTACTTTCAAATCTCTTGTAGAATTTTATTTTTTGTATATCCAAAGAAAGAAAAGAATAAAAGGACATGAGATCATTGTCAAGATTTTCTCGTTTCTCTTTCACATTTTAAAACTTATTTTACAAACTACTGACATTTTTAAAGTTCATCAACTTTAACCGGCACTCAATTGGAAATATTTGGTAGCTTACAGTTTTGCTGTTTACTTTGCTTATTTCTCATGTTTCTGACTGATATAAATCTGATAAAACCACAACACCTAAAGAATCTATAATTACCATGACTAACATACTACAAAGAAGAAAAAGTGCCAAATGAAAGGGAGCAATTGCAGATATTCAAACATCAGTGAAAAATGTCTTTCAATATTCAACCAGAGCTACAGGGATTTGTTCTCTAAAGACAGCTCTAAAACTGCTTTAAAATGTTAGTCTGATGTTGAACATTTGGTTTAGTGATATAAGCCACAGCTACTGTAGATTTAGGATATTAAGATAGCAAACCATTTAATAGTCACTTAGAATGGAAGCTAGAACATTTGAGTCCTGTTTATGCAACTATGTTTCCCCTTTCTGTTTTTGTATTGTTCCTAAGGTCATACTCACAGGCTATTGGTATTCCACAGTGATATTAGAGAAATTATTTTCCTTCCTGTTTTCTTTTTAAATTTGAGAAGACTGTATTATTCCAGACTATTTCAGAATATTAATCCAATTTACCTATTCTAAGTAAGTAGTATGATGAGTTTTCTGTTATTGTCTGTCAACAGTAAGCATATGAATACAATAAAATGGAAGAACAGTCACACAAACAGGAAAATATAAATCCTCTGTTGTCAGGTCTGAATACTGACAGTGTAAAAGCTATTTGGACAGTGGTTGAACAACTAATAGTTAAGTGTCTCAAATTCTTAGCACTGAATTAGGGTCTCAAGCTGCCTATATGTTGTAGGATTGTTGCTGGATACCTAGGAATTAAACATACCCTTAGGTAGAGAAATGACCAGGTGAAACAGTGAGGTCATGTCTATGATTGTATTTGCTGGACTCTTCTGTAGCTGTAGCCTTCATTAAGACATCCAGGGGAAACTGAAAATCTCTTCTGAAAATACAGATCTCTTCTCAGCTCAGACACCTAAATCATTCCCCTGAGCAGAGTTGGCCAACACTTGCTTCTTATGGAAAAACACGTATGAGTATGAGAAAAGAAGGGGGTGGCTGAATAACAACTGCTACCTGATAGGTAAGTCTAGAGAAAATCTTCTGTGAGAGCAGGGTGTTGCAATATTCCATGCTGCTTGGCCTGAGGATATGCAACCACCTGCAAGAAGCATAATTTGGCATATGCTACCTAGCTACCCATACCCTGTGCCTGGCCAGCTAAAGCTCTCCAGCCAAGGAAGGAAGGGTCACAGGAGACAGAAAGAAAGACATAGCTCTGCAATCCCATAATCAGGACTTTCACAATTCTGATGGGAAACCTCTCAAATTCACCAGAAATGTTCCTTCACCAAAGAAACTTGAGCCAAAAAAGCTGTGTCTTACCTTGCAGATACTGTGCTGCAGGTATGGTAAGGCAAGGACACTAATGGGACCACCTGTCCCTCCCCAGCCCCTCTCAAGGGCTCTCCCCACCCTACTAATGACCCAGGACCCCACTTTAGCCACCCTGAACCATCAGCACCTGCCTAAGAAACACTGCAGCAGGGCTGGTCTCCAGCTCCCCACAGCCCTGTTCTGCCCAGCCATGGGCCTTGTTGAGCCAGGCCTAACTTCAGGCTATCATCCCAGACTGGCCTCGGCCCACCTTGACCCCAGAGGTGTGCGTGGTGACCATGGCTGCAGCTGTTCTGGTGCTGCCAGCTTCCCAGCTCCTGTCTGGGTGGCAGGACAGGTCCTGGCTGGTGTCCCCTGGGCAGCCCCCACGTCCCACAGACATTGATGGGGAGCACATCTGGACTAGTTTATACTTTAAGAGAAACAGCTGTCAAACACAAGCTGGGCCTGGAATGTCTATAAAATCAGATGTTGGCAACTCTTTTTAATGTCATTTTTGCACTGTTTTGAAAGTGAAAGTTGAGAATTTGTAACTATGTGCCAGGGAAGGAACTGAATTATTCCTGCTTCTGGGAGGAGCACATCAGCTGCTAGACAGATACACAAAGTTCCTACACTGACATCGGGCCTCCTCCTCTGGAATTCTCCTTTTGTTGAATTTGACCATGGATGCTGCATTTTGTATTGCTGGAGTGTGTTAATCCTGTGGTATCCCAGGGACAGTGCTGGGCAAAAGGCTGAAGAGTTTGTAGATCTTAGGCAGCTTAAGCAGCTGGTGAACACCTAGGTACTCACATCAGATAAGAGGAAAATGCTTCAGGGTCTGATTTGTAGCAGAATTTTAAGTGCCTAAGCAATTTGTGAGGCAAAAATATGCTCCCTGAACAGGATAAGCATTGGTTTTACAGACTTAGAGGTCTAAATCTTGTTTTGGATCTTATCCTCAATTCATACCTTTAAAACATTAAATGAGTTGTATCTAGGATAGCTATTCTTCAAGAGGCACATCACTGCTGACAACTGTAATCCTCATGTCCAGACAAAAATCTCCAAAAAGAAAGCTCTTCTCTCCTAGAGAGACATGACTTTAACAAAGCTGACCATGTTAATTATGGTAATTATTCTTCAAAAGGAGTTTACTAGAACAACTTCCCATGCGAAAGAAAAGCAGCTTCCTCAATCTTCTCTGTCTTAACATAAATAAGGATAGTGATGATATACTTAATAAATGGAAAATGTATTCCTTCATAGTTTGGGTTTTGAGAGGCAGATGATGAAACAAAGTTAACATCTAACTTGGTGCAGTTATAGAAGTTTCTTAGATAGTGAACTAAGCCTACGTAGCTGCCTAAGTGGGTTCAACAGCTGTAATGATTTGTTAGTACTGAGCAGTGATCTGAACCAAGCATACCTGGAAAATGTATTTGTATATAGCCAGGTATAAGGATGCATAAGAATAACTTCCTGGATGGGGCTGGCAGATTGGTGGAGTCAGGATCACAGAGGATATTTGGCAGCCTTTCAGAAAGTTAATTGTTTCAACAACTACTGAATCCTTTGGAAAGTTTGTACGTCCTACATCATTTCAACTGTGAGTAAGAGGACAGGACTTGGTCCCATCCAGGTGGCAATCAAACAGAAAAGCCATGGTATAAGACGTAGAAACATAGAGAATGGAGTAGAGGAAGGAAATAAGCATCTGCAGAGTTTGTTCCTTGGAGTATAATCCTATTACAGGACATGAAGCTTCAAGCCTTTTGGTACTTGTTTAGTGCTGTTATTGGTGACAGGATAAGAACTGGAAGGAGAAGTGGAATGAGTAATGGAAAACATTGCTAGCTATTTAATTTAAAGATATGCAGGTATATCAAAAAAAGAATTTTTGTTCATGTACACTCCAAGTAGTTCATATCTTTGCTAAAGAGGAAAGCTTTTCTTCAAGTAATCTTTCCTTAGTCATAACCATGCATTCTCTAACACCCTTTTAGAGAGTCAGCAAGAGAAAAGTTTGCTTCTGAACCTCCTAACATATTCTATATTCTTATTAAATAAAAAACACAAACAAATAAACAAAAAGAAAACCCAAAAAAACCCAGCAGGAGCTGCAATTCTTAAACAATATACAAGGATTTTGTTACAGTAGTAACCTCATGTGTGAATGCAGACTTGTGTGCAAGAAATCCCACATACAAGCCGAGTACTAAGAAGATTTGTGATCAACTCCATTTACCCCTAAAGGATAGATGATTCTCCCAAGAATACATTGACCCCTTCCAGGCTCCAGAAGCTCATTCAATGGTCTTAAACATGTCTGTTTGGAAGTTGCTTCCCACCAATATAGCTTAGGAGCTGAGGGGGAAGAGGCAAGGCATCTTTGTCTAAGGCTTCGATGCACTTAGACTTACCACAATTATTTTCCTATTTCATTTGTTCAGTTGTTGGAAAGCTCAGTAGGTAAAGCCAAGGATTAAAAAGGAAGAAAGAAAATAAGAGGTGGTCTGAGATAGGCTGAGCTGTAGTCTAAACAAGGAGAGAGTGACTGTGCATTATCTTCATGTGAATGGAGATTCCTGGGATAATGCTTTTGGCTCTTAACTGCAAGAAAAAGACTTTACCAATAGCCACCCATTGTACTGCTTTTGTCAAGACTGAAATAAGAGAAGACTGGGCTTTTCAGGTCCAGTCTGTGAGGATGGCAGGGTGGAATGCAGTTGGATTCCAGCTGAGTGTTTGATGTCTTCATTTTTGAGGCCTCTTCTGAAAAAGAGCTGGCAGGAAAGTGTGGCCTTACATAGAAAAAGGGCAAGTCCTGGAGCAAGTTGCTTCCCTAGTAAAGAGTAGACATCCAATTCTATTATAATAATGTGCTTTCATTGCCACAGTGGAGCTAATAGAGTTGTGGTAACTTCACACCTGCTGCAGCCCGGGGGAAAAAAAAAGTCACCATGAAGTCTTCCAGAAGGCTATTACTGTCTACAGGCAAGAGTGCAAGTGACAGATAAAGTGTTTAAAAAAATCACATATTGCTTTAGGACTGCCTTGAAATTATTAGAATGCTGTAGTATAATCTCCAAATTCCCTTTTTCTGAATCATACCAAAAAGTCAAAGAAATGATACATGCAATTAAACATTACCATTTGTTTTCCTGATTATCTGTGGAAGCACTAGTATTCCATCTGAGGAGTTTAGGATTTAAGCTCCCCAGGACCATGTATGCCTATTCAATTCCATACCCGCTTTTATTACTGTTAGAAAAGAACCGTTACAATTTTATAGTTTACATTCACTTTCAAATGACAATTTGTTTTAAAAAATGTCAAGATCAATGGAAATGTTTCCAATGGCACAGGATCGTGTTATTGCTTTGCTCCAGATTCCACTGATAAACATGAGCTTTGTTTTCTTAAACAGCAAGATGCCATCTTTTTGACAGATACAATATGTAGTTATGTCACAGCATTATGATAAGCCTTATAGGGAAGACACAGCAGGGTCAGAGTGTCTACATTCCCAGCACAGTTTCCATGAAAGGAATGTTTACATGACCTGCAGCACAAGGTTTAAATATATGCAGCAGTTTTGCTGTTAACTCCCTGAACTTACTTGCTGAGCAGCCTGTGACCAGCAAAATTCTACTTGACTTGTTGCAGTGTTAGTGTTAACATTTTCCTGTCTTGTCAGCTGTTTTGGACATCTGCTGTGTTCTATAAAATGACTGCAGAGGGGTAGTGGGGGGTTTTGTTTGGTCTGTTTGATCCTGGGGAACATAAATATTAGTCTGTCCTTTTGTTTATACTGGTTGAGGATGGATGAGAGATGAGAAGGAAATGTTGGATATCAAGCCAATGAAAATGAGTAAGATTCTTGCTTGACAAGTGCTGTATTTGTGCTTTGTGACTCTTTTTAAAAATCTGTAACATATATGTAGAGAAAGCACAGAGTACGTATGACCTAATGTTTTCTTAACATGGGTTTATAGGACTGATTCAGAACTCATTGTAGTCATATAAGCTTTTCATAATCATAGTTAATATCTTTTGGCTGACATGGGATTGTATTATGCATCAGAAGCCTACTATACATTGGAGAAATTAAACTGTCTAAAATGCCTCAAACACTTGCAGAGCACTTTAGATTATTCTCAACAGGGTCTAATTAAAGTAAGAAGGCAGAGTAGATGAGATGCTAACCAGCAACTGGTTGAAATTTATGGATGGAACATAGGCCAGACTTAATTGTGTTTGTTTCCCTCCCTAAAACACCTTATTTTCCTCTTGGTTGTTAGGAAAATATTCTATCATAGTTTGTATTCATAACCTTTGAAACAATTTTACAAGGGCTCTTGTTGGTCCTAGTCTACAAAGGCATGGAGATTCATAGAGAAAAGCAGTTATTTTTCAAGTCTAAATAGTTAACCTAAGAGAACAATTCAAGAGTAAGTCTGAAGTGTTGGCCACAGTGGAATCAAGTCCATATTCACTTACTAGTTTAAAGCTGGTTAAAGAATTAGAAGCCACATCAACACAAAGATAAGTGTGGGCTTCAAAACTGCCCATAAATCTTGGCTGTAAGGTCACAGTAATTTCTTTAATGCTGTGGTTAAACTATTAGAGATGTCTGCTCTACCCTGTTTAAAGCTAACTTGATTATCCTTACAACATATTACCCTTGCTTTTTGTAACTGATATTCCAACTACTATCCACAGAAGAATGCTGCTTCCATAGGAACTCTAGTTTGCAAGTTCTGAAGGACTTTCAGAACAAAACTCAAAACTCTGGGGAACTGCTCATCACAGCCCTAATTTTGTGTCATTGTTCAAAATTTTCAATAATTCTTTAAAAGAAAGACTGATTAAGATTGCAAATAACTAACAGAGCATACTTGAAGATTAAAACATTATGGCTTTGATTTATTAGAAGTTACTCACTTCAAGCATTTGACCTTGCGTAGAGGCTCTTTTATTTTTTTTTTTTAACTTAGTGGCCTGCAGTTAAGTTCAAACATGCCTCATGCCTTTGCAAAATATGGTATGATTACAGTTGTATTCGTAATGTGAAGTCTAGTGTCTTAGATGTGCCTATTAAAGAAGGGTTACCTCATCAAAATATTTTGTTTTCAAATATGAAGTAAATTCTTCCCATTTCTCTTTCTTTTGCATGAGCATATATGGCAATTATCTCAAACAAGACAGGCTACGCATATTTTTCCCCTTTTTGCATTCACTGTAATTGAAACGTCTTTCATAGTTGCAGAGAAACTTCAGCTCAGCTATACAAACAGACTGTGTTGATCTTTCTCTCCAAACATAAATTTAACAGGCATTGTCTCTTTTGTTATTGGGAACTGTTTCTTTAATGTATTATTACTTCACTGCAGACTTGAGGTCTTCAACTACTTAAAGTAATAATAATAAAAAAATGTTCTATGACTCACCTTTTTAGCTTTCTGCAGTAAATCAACCATATCTTAAGTCATGAAAATTAAACATTTGTCCATCTGAATGTAAATTTTGAATGAATGTCAATGTATTCCTTCTTCCCCACAGCAAAGACTGAGGTAGCAAATCAGTCATGCAGTCAAGGTATTGACAAGATGGGCTGAAAGCTCAGCACTCAGATATGAGGGAAATGAAGCAGTCTTAGTCTTAACGTCCTGTATGAATTAGCTTAGCAACACTAGGGAGGCACTGGGTATTCTTTATGACAAAAATGTCAGAGATGGTCAAAGGAATGCTGCCAAGGAGCATTCCTATGGGTGGCACAGCACAACAGCAGTGACACTAGGACAAGTGCCTGGCCAGTTGCTAAAGGTGAACAGAAAATAAAGCACAATGGGAAAATGAACATTTTTCACAATCACTTTTGAAAGCAAAACATAAACATTACTCTTGCCCTGCAATGTTTCCTGCCTTACACTTGTCTTAGACCTGCCAGCTTACCTGGATTTAGGTAAGTGTAGGTCTCTGGTGCTTCAGGCACTGTTAATCCTGGAAACTCACAAGAAATCTCAGGTTTTGTTTTCTCCGCCTTTTCAGCATGTCCTACAGATGGATATGACAGCTGTTTGCATCCAACAGATTAAATCTGGTAACTGAACTTTCTGTGTGTGCGCTCAGCCAGGCCTTGAACCAGAACCCTGGGGGCGTATAGAAAGCAGGTTTACCAAATGAGTCAAAAGGAAGCCTTCCACTAATGGCTGTGCTAAGCTTCTCTCAGTTTCAAGCCAGTTATCTTCAAGTCTTACAGAAGTTCTTTGACAGGGAATTTTTTTTCCTGTGATGAGACAAGAAACAGAGCTGATGTTAATACAGCAAGAGATGCTACACTTTACCACACTGAAATTATGTGTCTTTTTTATTGAAGTAGGCTCATGGCTGTGAATGATGTCAATAGTGCCTCATTGTAGCAATGTGACTTGTAACAGGGCTTGAGAGGGAGATAGGAGGCTGAAGAGTTGCTTTTTTCCCTCTCCATTTAATTAAATGGACTCCTTGGTTACAGAATTTTAAAATATACCAAAGACCTGCCTTTGTCACCTGACAAAATCTGGCCAAGGCTGGTTGAAGCCCAAACTATTTGCTATGGATGTGTATCTATGTACCCTAATAGCAACCATACTGGGGTTGAGAATAAATTAATAATTTTTTAAAATAGAGCCTAATGTCAATTTCCTGAAATTGTCCTTTCAGGCAGGTTTCAGCATCTCTGTCAGAGCTTTAAAGGAAAATATTTTCTCTGACCTAGGAATAAATGTCAATGTTTTGATCTAACACCTTGAGTGATGAAATCTGTTGGATTATCCACCCTCTTCTCACATTCTACATACACAGAAAAACATCTAAAATATGATTGTTTTGCTTAAATTATTCCAAGAAAAATACATACTCAACTCCAGTCAAATCCAAGTTCCTTCTTTTTTATCTTTGTCCTCATCTGCCTGACAAGGAAGCTGCATTTTAGAGAAAAGTAGGAAACTTAACACAAATGATTTCTCTCTGTTCGTTCTTCTGGTAGCTAGTGCAAAATTTGGGCAGGCATATCTGAACCATGCAGCTGTGGCAGCTGTGGAGTCATGAGTCTAGCTTCTCCTTGAAGGGCTTCCTCTGCCTCAAAATATCTGTGACTATTTTGATGTTTACTACGTATTTACTTAGGAAAGTTTCTTAGGGGTTTAAGTTTTATGTTGCATAATGCCTAAACACTAAATTGGTGACTAATATTTTTAGAGTTTTGTTTTTCTTTTATTGATTTATAAAATGAAATTAATAAAAAAAATGCGGCTTTCAAAGGGTCTATAGCCTCATACAGCATTGGTAAGGCTGATGTTAGAAAAATGTGTATAATTTCAGTATTCACAACTTTGAAAAGAGATTTGGAGTTGGAGATGAGATCGCTAAATCTATAGAAACCATTTGCAGGATAGTGAGAGATGTAAAGGTTTTCACATGTTGACTTGTTTTTTACTTCTTTTTAAATGGCTTTTAAACTTACAGTTGTCATCACAAATGGAAAATAGAGGGTACTGAGGATTTTAAAATCTAGTAAAGGAAGCCATAACAAGATTTTTGACTGCAAGAAGCCAGGAAATTTCAGATTAGGAATAGAGCATTTTATAAAAACAAGTGGCCATGAATGGAACAACTCAGCAAAAAAATTAATTCTCTGTCTCTTAACATCTTCAAATCAAGAGAGGATGCTTTCCTGGAAGTTCTGCTTTTACTAAATACAAGGCATGTTTTTGCTAAACAAGGGCTGTTGGCTTCAGTACTGGGTGAAATTTAATGTCCTATAATAAGTGAGTGAGGCTAGATGATCCAATATTCCCTCTGGCTTAGTTTTTATTAATCTCTTATTCTTTTATATATGTGTTCAAGAGAAAAAAACCCACAAAAGTATCAAGATTTGCATATAGAAGTCATTCTAATTTTTGTTTTATGACAAGCATCATCTTGAACAAATGAATATATTTTTCTTTTTTTTTTATTTTAAATATATATGAACACTTTAGTTGAGTAGATGCAATAGAACAAAACTGAGTTTTGATTTCCTCAAACCAAATCCAAAAATCAGAAAATTCTACGTCTCTTTGCTTACACATAATATCTTTTATCTGAAATTTACAGGCAATCATTTTCTGTGACAATAAAGGAAGTCATAATACAAGCAAGATTGTGGAGGATTTTTCTATTTCACAAAATGCAAAGTGCTTGCTCTCCTTATTATTGTACTAGTCTTCCATTCAACATCATTCAACATCAGATCACAGACTGAGTTACAGCTGAGTTGCCACATCAGGAGGCTTGCATAATCACAGAGAGAATTCAAAAAGATGAAGACAAAGCCTGATGGCTGGGATTTTCCAAAGTACGTTATGGCTTTGGCCTAACCATGGTTTGTTTGAAATCAGTTGAAGTTGTGCTGTTCATATCACAGGCAGTATATTTGGGTTGATGTTGAATGCTTGTAATAATCTTAAGCAGCAGTTCTGCAGTGTCTTTATTATTTTTAAACTGTATAGTATTAAGTGACAATAATGTAGTAGTGGGAAACTATGACTAACTGTAAATGAGAACATTTATTGAATTAAAAGGAACCAGAGTCTACTGATATGTTGGCAACCACATATGTAAACCTATAATTCCACACTGCCTCTCTGAGCCTGAAACCACTATTACTGTAAGCACGAGAACAGTGTTTCCTTTTCAGTTGAGTTTTAAGTGGAAGGAGACTGAAAAATTAACACCGTTAATTCAAAAACACCTTATTTTTTTTCTTCTGCTCTCTGTTGTTCTACTATACAGTGAACAGGAGAGATAATAACATAGAAACTTGTCATCATGACAAGAAATCAAAATGCTTTTAAAGACAGTTAATAACTGATTATACAAGTCAAGTGATGAACATTGAGCCATACTTCTCAACTTTGGGTTATAAATAATTTGTATTATAGATGCTTACTGTATCACGTGGCTCTGGTTCTCACCTGTTTTCTAGGCCAAACTTTTTTTCCCATGCTGCTCCATTAATTTTATGATGTCCCAGTAAAATTCATTTGATTCATCATTCTTGCCAATTTTAATAAGAAGCAATTATTGGCAATGGGTAAAATCTGTTCTATGTTGGTGAACATGCTTTTTGCTGCTCTCATCTTGCTAAATGACTGTGCCTTTTATGTCAGTTCTGGTCCCACATCATCCAGATAAAGACTGTGATATTAAAGCAAAAAAATTAAGAAGAAAATATATACAACATCTATATCAACAACAATGAAAATACAACAAATAGCAAAAAAATTGAGCTACTCATATCTGGTTTTAAGGTATAATGAAGGTGACATTTTAATGTTTTACAGTTCACTTACACAGGTGAGGATATTCTGATCAACTGTAGCTCAATAAGGCATAAAGGCATAAAAAGAAATTACTCTGCAGAGAAATAGATAACGTGCAATCTATTTAGGAAGAGAAATTAGTAGGGTAAGGTCTTGATCATTGATTATGATTCAGCTAAAATCTAATTTACGTATTTCATTAGAAGGCCAAAATTATTCTCCCAAGATTTTTCTGTGAAATAAGTGCCCAAATCACCTGTGAGCCTAAATCTCTTTGTTTACGTTACTAAACAATCTACATGCCTCTGAAAATATTATCCAGGGATATTAAGTGCCTTTTCTGTGTTTGTTACACATTTCAGTTCAGATTTTTTTTCTTTACCATGTCCATACTGAGAGCTAAGTACTGAATTCTATAAGCCATTTGTCATTGCCAGAGCAAATACAAGAGACATTTAATAGTACTGGGAAACCAATTTTTATATATATATGAGGTGGCATAGAAGAACAGATTTATTTACAGAAAAGGCGGCATGTTTGAAATAAAATGAAAATAATTAAAATACATTATAATGAAATGTCTGGAGGGAACATTGCTTCCTTTTGATCAGTGTTTAGATGAGGCTAAGCTCTGAATTGCAAATAAAAACACCTGAATTATTATTTTGTGGTCCTTTTTCACTAGAATCATAGGAAGGTTTAAATATTTCAATCTCTTGTCAGCACTTCAGCTGAACACTTCTCTTGCATCTGCAAACAGAAACATTTGCTTACATGCCCTATCAAGAGAAAAAATGTCAGACATTTCCCTATACCTGGGGTAAGGGACACGTTGGAGATATGCATACTACTTTCTGTTGATGGTATTGGGCTGGGATTAATGATAAATGATTAATGAACAGATTAGCTGAGCATCCGTTGGGAATGGGGTAAATTCATTTTGCACAGAAAGATAGTGTAGGTGACTCCTCAAGGTTCTTTGCGGATCTTCTATTGTTCTATGATAACACATAAGTCCTTCCTCTCTTGTTTTAGGCTTTTTCTAAGGGAATGTCTCTTTTCAAGGTCACTTCTCTAGGATGATATGCTCCATGCTTAATTTCCCTAAAATAATACTAAGCTGGCTAAAAGTGGAAATATACAGGCAAAAATTTCAGCTGCAAAGTTAACTAATTCTTCTCACTCCCCCAGAGCTGCTACAGCTCACAGCAGCTGAGTATATAGCTTCCTTACTTCAACTTTCACCTCCAAAATGTAGTTGAGCTCATTCTCAATATTTCAAGTACCATTGTGGATGAATTCCAACACTGGAAGCACATTTGAACTGGCAAACAGTAAATGGCTGCCATCAGGCATAAGCACTTGCTATATCAAAGCTTTGGCACATTATTTATGGAAGACTTATTCTAATGAGTTCCATCCACACCTACCAGATGTGCAATCCAGGATTATGCCAGCTGTTTACCAGAATACTTGATGTCCAATAATATCATGAGTATAACATGTCATTCAATTTTAATGTTGCTGAATAAGGAAACTTTGTCTTAATATCTTTGTTGAAAATGAAAAAGCAATGTTCTCACATATCCTGATGGAAAATGTTAGCAGTCCAGCCCTTACGGAAACACAGGCGCTTCTGTGCTTATGAACAATCTCAACTGAATCTGCACAAGGCTCTCCAGTATTCATAACAAATTAACCTCATACATAAAATCCATGGAACAACAAAATACCAAATGAATGATAAAAGAATCTGATTAGCTAAATAGCACTCACCACTGTCTGTTTACTTAAAGGGATGTGCAGGAACAAAAATATTGAGAAGACTTCCTCTCCATCAGAGATCTCACTAAAATTAGTGATACCTTTGACAAATTCAGATTTTACCAAACATGTGAGGACAGAAGATGCTAATTCTGCTTTTTTATTGTATTAGACTTACAGAAATAGGATTGAAATGGATCATGGAACATTAAAATAATTTAATATTAATCATTCAACTTCTTAGGTAGGAACACTTAATTTTCAGACTCATAACTTATAATATGTTGACTTCATGGTAGTTGTATTTGAATATACAATAATTTACCAATGAAAAGAATAATTCATACTTTTAAGATCTATTTAAAGCAAGGAAGGTAACAAAGACTTCTTAATAGCATTATGTTTTCCAGGATGGTAAATATTTGTTATAACCTGTTTGGGTTTATAACTACATAAGCCACTGACATATCAAATTAGAAAGAAATACAATGGCTCATAACAACGCAAATATACATATGTGTTAAAATTCAAGACTTTAAAAAAACCATTGTTCATACCTTGTTATTTAGATAATGAAAATTACAAATAATTCACACAAGAACTACTCTGACAGAAAAAAAAGTATGGCATTAGTTTACTGTATTTATCTTTTAAAAGGCATTTTATTTTTAAGCAGTTATGAGGTAGGCCTTTTAAAAATTCTTTTTCCTTCACACTGCTAATCAAATTAGGATTTACTAGTTCTTGATCCTTGAAAATAGTCATACAATCCATTTTTTTGTTCAAATAGCGTTAAATTTGCAAACATTTCCTGCACATGATTTGTTTAATTATCTACTCCTTTGTACACATAATGCTAATGAGAAAGAGTAACTCTGCTACTCATGTTAGTGGGTTGAAAATTCTAGTTTCTGAAATTCCAGCTTGCTATTCCTAGAAGTAAATGTAGCACAATGATGTAACAACACACATACATGTTGGGCATATGTGTACTGTGGTTATTCAAAGATAGAATAGCAATAATATTTGTAATCTATTTTTCAAGTCTTCTTTATTTACCCTGTGGGCCTGATTCTATGTAAGACTCATAGGTTGGTATATTGAAAACAGCTTTAGATTAACATTTCTGTGTAGTAGTATACCATTCCTAGGCTTTCATCTGTAAAAGCATAGTTAGAATTCCTGCATTTTAATGGTGTTTGATAGATGGACAATACTTGGCAGTGTGTATCAACGTCTTTTATTCTGTTTCCGTTTGCAAATATATACGTGGAAAAAAGTGAGAGATCTTGGCATGAAAAATATCTTCCATTTTTAGAACAGAATTTCCTCAGCTTTATTCGTCAGTCTTTTCCCATTGTTTTATTGACATCTCTGGCCTAAAACTTACTGAGGTGAGTAGGTTTTGAAGTGGTTCTTCATGTTCCCAGGTCATTAATATATTTTCAACTTTTGTATCTCATTAGAAAAAGAATATTGTATATTAAAAATATATTAAAGAAAACAAAAAGATTGGAGGTAAATGTAAATCCACTCATCTGAAAAATTAAGCCATACTTTATACTTCATTCTCCTCTGCTACTGACCCAGAACAAGTAGTCACTTCTATCACATAAGTACCTGCTTTCCAGTCAAGATTAAATCACAGAATCATAGAACTCTTGGGTCGGAAGGGACCTCTGGAGATCATCTAGTCCTATGCTGCTGCTTTAGGAGGTTTACCTAGAGCAGGTTACACAAGATTGTGTCCAGTGCATTTTTGAATATCTCCTGAGGAGGAGACTCCACGTTCTCTCTGGGCAGCCTGTTCCAATGCTCAATCACCCTCACAGTAATGAAGTTTTTCCCTCATATTCAGCCTAACTTCCTGTGTTCCAGTTTCTGCCTGCTGCCTCTTGTCCTGTTACTTGACACTACCAGGAACAGCATGTCTCCATCCCCTTGGCACCCTCCCTTCAGATACTTCTGTACATTTATAAGGTACCCATTCAATCATTAATTCCCCAGACTAAACAGATCCAGCTCCCTCAGCGTCTTCTCCAGTCCCCTAATCATCTTTGTACTCCTTCACTGGACTCCAGGAGCTTCATGTCTCTCTTGTACTGGGGAGCACAGAACTGGACACAGCACTTGAGATGTGGCCTCACCAGGGCTGAACAGACGGGCAGGATCACATCCCTTGACCTGCTGGCAGTGCTCTTCCTGATACACCCCAGGTTACCATTGGCCTTCTTGGTCACAAGGGCACACTGCTAGCTCATGGGCAGATTGTTGTCCACCAGGACACTCCAGGTCCTTCCACCAGGTCAGTTGACCGTCTGTATTAGTACTTGGGATTATTCCTCCCCAGATGCAGGGCTCTGCTATTTGCTTTTGATGAACTTCATTATGTTCCTCTCTGTTCAACTCATGTCTGTCCAGGTCCCGCTGAATGACAGCACAACTGTATCATCCATTCCTCCCCAGTTTTTATAATCAGCAAACTTGCTGAGCGTACCCTATGTCTCTTCATGAATAAGTTGAACAAGACTTGACTCAGTACTGACCTGTGGGGAACACTACTAGCTAAAGGTCACCAATTAGACTCTGCATCACTGATCACAATCCACCTCTCTGTTTGCTCATCTAACCCACACTTCCTGACCTTACCTGTGAGGATGTTGTGTGTGTCAAAAGCCTTGCAGAATTCAAGGTAGAGAACATCCACTGCTCTGCCCAGCCAGTCATTTCATCATAGAAGTCTATCAGACTGATCAAACATGATTTCCCATTGCTTAAAACAAGGCTGACTACTCCCAATGACCTTTTCTTTTACATGATTGGTGATGACCTCCAGAATCATCTATTCCATCCACCTTTCCAGGGATGGAGGTGAAGCTGACTGCCGGGTAGTTACCCAGGTCCTCCTTCTTGACATTTTGAAGACTGGAGTGACATGGATTTTCCTTTAGTCCTAGGCAACTCTCCTGTTCTCCATGAACTTTCAAATACGACATCAAAGCTTTCAGGCTATTGGAGAATGTTATGACTTGCCTACTTTGTTGAATGAGGAGCACTGTTTTCCCAAGAAAACATCAAAAAATATGGATGTGTGTGGATGTTAATAGAACAACATTTGCAATTAACAGTGAATTAACACTTTTATTGTTTGGGTTTTGGTTAACACAATAGGCCTTTCAAAAACAAGATGAGGCCCAGGACATTAAAATCTGAACAAAAAAAAGGTGAGGTCAGGTTGAACAACATCTAGCTGGTAGATTTGGAGAATATAGAATGAATGAATAAATGAATGAAATTACAAATATGTTAGCAGAGGTGGAGCAACTCTCCTGTGAAGACAAGCTAAAAGAGTTGGGATTGTTTAGCCAGGAGAAAAGAAGACTCCAGGGAGACCTAATAGCAGCCTTTCAGTACCTAAAGAGAGCTTAAAAGAAAGCTAGAGGGAGCATGTAGTGATAGGACAATGTGGAATGGTTTTAAACTGAAAGAGGATAGGTTTTAATTAGGTATTAGGAAGAAATTTTTTACTGCACCACTGAGAGTGGTGAGGCACTGAAACAGGTTGCTCAGAGAAGCTAAGGATCCTCCACACTTCGCAGTGTTCAAGATCAGGTTGGACAGGGTTTTGAGTAACTTGGTCTAAGGTGTCGGTGCCCGTGGCAGGGGGGTTGGAACTAGAGGATCTTTAAGGTCTCTTCCAACCCAAACTATTCTATGATTCTGTGAGTCTAATGAAAATTGGGGCGAGTCAGCAGAAGATAAAGGAATCTGGTTTGCAAGATATTTACTATTACTATTGTTAGTGTAGTCATGTAGTGAGGTCCTGATTGTCTCTATCCATTTCAGCACGTTGCCTGGAGACAACTTAACCCATCCCAAAGACCCATATATGATCTGTGTCCAAACACAAAAGCCTCAAACTTACTTTGAACTCTCCAGGAATACTGGCAGACAGTCCTTATTCGCTAATTATACCATATGTAGGTAAAAAGGTGCCAAGAATCAGACCAGACCAGAAACATCTCCCAGTCAATTATTTGCTTGCACATAATTTTTAGAAGCCAAATTTTAGTAAACGAGTTGTTTTGCCATTTGTCCCCATCAACTTTGCTCAGTCTTAACAATGGAAAAACTATCCCTTTCCTAAAACTTCTCTCTTTGAATACATGTCCAAACTTCTGAAATGTAATAGCAACTCATTACTCATTCTTGTTTCATTGGCAAGTACATCTGCTAACAACAGCCAGGCAAAACTGGAGCTTCCTGTCCTCATAAACTTTCCAAGTGTTTGCTAGAACAACAGCATACTCTCCCTTATTGAGATATTACTAATCATATCCCAGGATATAATAAAAAAATAATTAGTGTAACAACAAAAAAGAGGAAATATTGTACCTTACGTGACCTTGTTGGTCTGCCTTCTTTTTGAGAGAGTTGAAAAAGGTAAAGCAATTTAACAGACTTGGAAATATTTTTCATTGCCACTTCATAGTGAAGAGAAAATTGACTTAATAGGTTAGGTATATTATGGCGTATACAGCTTGACACAAAGTTGTTGCCTTTTGACAATAAGATACGTAGTGTGGATATAAATTTAGTGCACTCAGAACCTGAAAGCAAGCTCACAGCTTTATGGCATATCTATATAGATACAACTGGTGCTTCTAGGAATTGTCACCAGGATCCTGTTTATACATGCTTTTATCTTGCTTTTATCTGCTATTTATAATGCCTTTATCTTTGTATATACATGCATGTGTGTGGTATGTGTATAGAGAGGAAGAGAGAGAGAAAGAACATGCTATTAGCTCACATAGTTACAGTGAAGTCTCATAATCTTTTATTAATATCTCATCACTTGCATCTTTCATGAATGTCGTTGTATGCAAGAAAGAAAAAAAAAGCATCAAAAAAGCAACCAAGCAGGCACACTGTGACAATTTTTAGAAAAACTCAGAGGAGGATCTGTCTTCCATAAAAATGAAACAGTAATTTCATAGAAAATGCACGTCTCTTGACACTTAACATTCTCAGGGAAGTATTTATTGTATAGTCACTGTGCAATAGAGGCAAACCCTTCATTTGTGTACTCATTTGCTCTGTCATGAGGGTGAGCCACAGCTTACTGTAGAAAAGAAACATTGTCTGGCCATTTATATAGGTTGTATTATGCCTCTTTTGTATGCAATGCTGTCACATAAATATCATAATACTACAGTTATAGTATTGCCAATAAGTATGAATTGTGTCACCTCTAATGAAGAAGTTTAATCTTTTTTAGCAGAAGGAATGTATTATACCCTCCATGAAGTCAGTGTTAAACATAATAAGCAAAGGAGTATACCTGAAAATAGCCTCCCAAGCATGGGGATGAATCAGGGCTAAGTTGATGCTCTTTCTAGACTTAACCAGCACCCACTCACAAGTGGGATATGTGTAGTCATTCACAAATTAATATAAATTCTTCTTCACTATCTTTTCCTTTCTTTCTTACATGCAGGGAAAGATTTGTACACATTTGTTCAGGTTTTTAAGTTCACAAGCAAGGAGGCTTGCTGACTTTTTACTACCATCTAAACTCTCCTTACCATTCTCACCTCTTTCATTAAATGTGCAGATGATTAGAGAAATATTCAATTGATTTAGGAATTGATCAGTAAGGAGGCATTTATTTATTTATTATTTTTACTGTTACCAGATACAAAATTTTTAAAAGAAGAAGCCTGAAAGTGATTCAAAAGGAAAACTATTTCTCTTGTGTGATGAAATTTAAAGCTGTAAAAAATGTCCTTTATCATGCAGGTTGACACTCTGACTGCCTAATTCTCTCTAACCTATACTCAGAATTTCGAGCATGCCTGAGACTGATCCTTTTCACTTGCAATGGTGGTATGAAAACCTGGACACCTTTGGTTTGGAAGATAAAGTTTGTAATGTGCCTAAATCCAAGCTCTAACTTATGTTTGAAAGTAGCACCTGGTTCCCATGTAAACCGCTTTATGATTCACAGATGGGCTGGGAAACAACTACTCATTTGTAATTCCCAATATATAAAATATAATCTTAGCAAGACAATACACTCAGATAGTCTAGATTTTTAATTAAAATCTGCAGCCAGATGAAGAATCTTACTGCAGTAATTCTGATAATTCAAATGCTTGCACTGAAGGATATGGATGGGGTTACTGGAGCTTCAGCCATGTAAGGGTGTTAGAGCTACAGGTCTTGCAACCAGGAGGGGAATTGAAGCAGCAAATAACAGGCTAGGCAGTGCCAGCCTGAGCTCTTCTGGGATGTATTGGTGTTTCAGAGAGCAAGACAAAGAGTGTGGCTGAACTCTCTTTAATCCTTAAGGCACTTGCTCCAGGTTAGGGACACCTGGACACCAATCCATTTCCAAAGAACATTTATATATTTTAAAGAATGAGCCGGTAATGTAAGAAAATAATGATTCCATAAATACATGTTAAATTTTAAGTCCTTACGTTCCACCCTTATGCCACTAAAGTGGTCTCTCTAATGCTTCCACAGTCATGTCTGGATTTATACCTCGGCTACAGTGCAAAGCGAGTTATTGTGAAAAGGTTACCTCCTTGGTTTTCTCCTCCTGTGGCTGAGTTTTACAAGAATATGGCAGCCACTTCTGCATTCTCTGTAGTGCAGTTGCCTAATACAGGTGTACAGTGGACTCAAGGGGAGAAAAAATTGCTTTCTAGATTTTGATTGAGAGATGTAAAGCTTCTCTGGCACATAAAAATAGAACCTATGCTGGGAATGCAGAGGCACCTGAGGAATGTTAATTTCAAGTACTAATATGTTTATATGCTTTGGCAATCCGACAATCAGGTATCAGTTGAATGTGGATTTTCAGGATCATAAATTTGAACCTAGACACACTATTCCCACTTTACAGTCTTACCTTGTGAAAATGTTGCCCACAGCTGTAGGGAAAAAATATGTATCTTTCCTTGACATTTATATAACTGCATTATTAGGAATTTTGTTTAAAGTGATTCTCTAGTCTGAAATCAAAACCCTCTCTTTTAAATAATTAAACACATTTACCTTTTTTATTTCAAGTCATATAGTACTTCTATCTTAAATAAACAACATGTTGTCTTATATATTTATTTACATGATGATATTGCTAACCACCTCCAGCTTTGTTATTGAGCATTATTATGCAGCCAAATCTGCAGATAGTTGAATTACTTCAAACAAATTGTCTAATTTTGTGTTTAATATACTACTGTAAAAATTTCTTTGATGAAAAGTATTTTGCTTTCTGAAAGAAAAATGCATAATCCCAAATCTTCAATCACTGGAAAATACTACAACTCCATTTAATGCACTTAGTTTCAAAGCTGAAAAAATGATTCCTTTTGACACATTCTATTCTAAGTTAAAAGACTTATTCTGATTTAGAAAGTATGAGCATTCCTTCAGAAGTAAAGGAAAGGTTCAGAGAAAAAAGCCCAGCATATCATGCTATAATGCACCATTGTCTTAATACCATCAAAATAACACCAGAAGCCACTCGAGGATTCTCTGTTGAGCTGCAAAGGCTTGTTCACCAATCACTAGACATTCAAATGGAAGAAAGAAATCCCCTGTAAGACCAGCTAAAAGACTGTGAATTATTCCTCCTTTCATCTGACAGACTTGTCTTGGCCACAGAATGCAGAAATGGTTCTGAAAAATAACAAAGCTGCACCCTTACCTTTGAAAGCAAAACATATACATACATATTATGTGTGTATGTATATGTACATATAGTTATATATATGGAAGTTGAGTCAGGTATCACTCTGCCTCACTTTGTCTGTCGAACTAGAATAGATTTTTGGTGAACTTCAGTAGTGCTATGCGCTTGCTTGAAGATCTTTGTGCAAATACAGAAACAAAGAGATTTATCAAATACATGATCTGAAAGCACACTAGTACTTTCAGCGCAGATAAAACTTGGTCTTTGCTGCCAACCAAATGAGATGGCGTTGAAGCCAATTTCAAGCAAATCAGTCAGCAGAGAGTTTGTAGGCACCAGTCCATATCTTCCTAGTCATACCTCCCTCATCAGCCCACATGCCGTCATTCTGCTCTTGGCTTTGTTAGCTTTTTACTGCAGGCTGGGGGTTAGGGAAGCTGTAGATGTGCAGCTTCTGCTTTCCAGCCTGGAAGCAGTCAAATGTGTGTAAGTCTGTGGGGAAAAGCACTGTGGTTTCTTATTTCACTGCAAGACGTGATACCTCCATGCACTTTGGACCTTAGATGAAAAGTGTGTCACATGTATTTGTAAGGATGCCTTCACAGCCCACTTGACAAGTTAAAAGCTGCTTGACGCCTGTATACGGGATACCCTTTTTTCATTATTGTACCACTGGCCTTAATCCAGTTCCCTGCTGCTAACTTTCTTTTCCCTTCCTGACTGTTGGACAGATATTTTCAGATAACATCTTCTGATAACACACTAGCTCTTGCAGTTCATTTTACAGGTTGAGCTTAGGAATCCTTGACCATACAAGCAGTAAAACGTGTGATAAGGGCAGAGAATGGTAATAGAAACACTCGATCTCACAATACTACCTGATTGTTTTTGTGTTATAAAATTACTGTTTATATGTTTGGGTTTTTTTTTCCTAATAACTCTCTGGTGAACTTATGATGGAATAATATTCTTAAGTCCCTTCAGATTCACAAATATTTTTCAGCTGAGGTTTTTTAATGAAATTTAATCAGTCTATAGACTTCTATGCTCTTTCTTTTTGTTTTTCTTTTTTTTTTTTTTTTTACCACAATCACATTTTTATAAGAGTAAGACTTAGGAGCAGCGATACTGAAAGCTTTTTTTTTTATGAGAAGAGGAAGAAATTAATAAATTGAATGAATTAGCTTTGCAAACAGATCTCTGATTACAGTTGATGCTCTGGGACTATCACTAGTGTTAAGACCAATAAACAATTTGCTAATACTAAGCCAAATTCTAATTCTCCAGCTGCAAATTTTAGATATAAAAATTGTTTTCATTCTTATTATGCTTTACTTTCACTTATGTGTTTTTTTATATCCTTTGCTGAATGAAAAGATAAAATTGTGCTCCATTTAAGTATAAATAGGTAGTTTTACTGTATTTTTCATACTTCACTAAGTATTTATTGCCTAGTTTTCATTTTAATCATCTTTTTTTCATATTTCAATAAGAGAAAGAGTCAGATAAATTCCGTTATTAAGACTTGAGTTATCTCATGTGATCCTAAAAGAAAAAGCTGTATTTAGATATTACATTTTCTTATCATGGTACATATGCTTTTTGACCGGAGTTAGAATCTTTTTTTTTTTTCCAATATATTTTCAGTTAGCTGCCTTGTTTTATGGGTTAAAAAAAACTAAAAGAAGCACATGGTCTTCAAATTTTGCTTTTTCAATTTCTCACAGTCTCTCAGGAAATCAAAGTTATTTTTCAGTATGTTGAGCTTCCCACTAAAATAGAAAGCAGTTTTATATCCTTTGTTGTCCCCTGTCTTTCACTTTTAAAAATGGGAATAATGAGCTAAAACTTAAAAATAGCAAAAAATTTAAAATATTTACTTGCAGGAATTGGAAGGTGTTATTTGTATTTGGAAAAAGAAATACTCTTGTACGTAGGTTGTAGGCTTCTTAGTTATATCTCCACAGAGGTGTCAAGAAGATTGGTAGGCTGATTATTATTAATGAGTCAGCTATCTATTCTAACAGAGAGACTGGAAAGTAGACCTAGAGAAGAATAATTTTCTGACGTATTTTTAATGGACTTGGAAGAACAACATACCTTTAAAAGGCAATGCATAACCAGGGAAGGCACTGTGATGGAGAAAAAGAACGACAAAACCACAGAGCTGTTCCTTATTGCATTTTCCCCCCACTCCCCGGCCATGCACTCCTGTCACCTTTGGTGGGAATGTCACTCCGCATGGCAATAGCCACAAAAGAGGAAAATGTGACAAGAATCAACTGAAAGAGTCCAGGATACTTTCCTGAAGCATCCAGAACCATTTGAGAAGCCGTATTTTTGCTTCTGCATGGCTTCCATCCACTGCCGCAGGAATGCACATCTCCCAAGGATCCTGTCAGAACTGTCAACTCAGGTAAATGTCTCAGCTACAACAGAGTAACAGTGTACTACGTGTCCAATGCATTTGCACGGGCTGGCAGATGTGACATGAGATCTATGGATTATCATTTACCTGGTTGGATACTAGGTATTCCAGGGCTCCTAAAGTGCCTCCAGAAATGCAACTTAAACATAGCAGAATCATTCATCTCCACCACGTGTACTGACAAGATGTTCGTTCAGTGTTCCACTAGTGATACAGAGACCTTAAGATAGACACCTAGATGTAGGTGTCTTGATCTCAAATTGAATCCCACCCAAAGAGTGTTTTTCTTAACTAAATGATTGCATACCCATTAGCATACCCAGCACAGACACACATTATTTGTCTAATCCTCACTGCTGAATTGTGATAAAAGAAAAAGTGTTATTAATAGAACTCCCATATGCAGCTTTTTCCTGCTGGATGCTGGCAGAGCTGTCCTGCACAGCATTTTCTGTTTAGCTGAATACCTAAGGTTTCTGTGTAATCTCCAAATTTGCCGGGTAATGTAGTTCTTGGCCGCCCCATGTGAATCTTTTCTTGGTTGAACACCAGGACATGAAGTCAAAGGATCTCACAATGGGTTCCTGGGCACCAGCCATGTTAGCTTATCTGCTCAATGTATCATTTATTTTATTTTAACTCTTTATGGAAAATTATCAGCTATGGCAACCTTTAGTAAGACTCAGGTTGCTTTCAAAAATGCTGTCATTTGCTTTCATTTTTACTGTATTCCTGCAAGTATTAAAAGTATTTCTAAAGGTTCTATTTTCCTCCTCTTGTCCACTGCTATTTCATCAGCTCTTCTGAGCTTCAACTTGTCAATCAGGGCTGCTTTCAAGGTACATATATGTTTCCACTATTCAGAAAATATTTTATAGTAGTCTGGCCTCTAATTATTCTACAGACATGCCGGAGCATGATGGCAATCTGGCTAATTGTAAGACTACATATCTTAAACTACTTGGGACAATGCAGCTGACAAAATGTGTAAGTCCTATAGTATTCAGTCAAGTAACATATTAAAAAGGACTTTCCTGGCCATTGTCAATGTAAATATAAAATGTAACCTAGACATAAAAAAGTGTAAGCAAAGGAACTACATCAAAAGATAAATAGGCTAGAGGGGATATAAAGTGTGAGAAGGGAGAGTCTGGAGGTCTGACAAAAGTTGAGTAGTTGGGAATATGTCTGCACATACCTTAGAACAAAAAAAAATCACTCCAAGGTGCTCATATTCCTACTCTAGTATATAAAGTCTTTAAAAATAGAATAATTATAAAAAAAATATGCACAATAAAAGACATTATCTAAAGAACACTCAAAGCATTTTAAAATGTAATCCTAATTATCCTATTTGTCTTCACAAAGACATAAAGTTTTCTTATATTTATTGCTGTATGTTTGTAAATAAGAAGGAAATAATCTCATTTAGATTTGAAAATACATCATAAGAAATCATCTTTTGTGTGCAGTAGAAGACACACAGATGAAGAAGACAAATCTACCAGAAACAGAAAAATAACTAATGAACGATGTATAGAGGGACTAATTTAGAAATGATGGGAAAGTGAAAGAACAGAGGAATTTTTTTTGTTCTCTTTTGCTAAGTGAAGAAACCCCACCTTTAGTTAATTGGAAGAGGGACATAATGTCTAATAGCCAAAAACCCCCAAGTTTCAAACCTGCATCTGAAAATGACCTTGCTGTAGCAGTGAGCAATTCATTTTGCCACTAAGGTTTCCCATATGTAACTTAGAGATAAGTCTTTCTTCACCTCATAAGAATCGTGTGAGAAAAATTAGTAAATGTATGTGTGTAGCTTGCTGTTGAATAGTATTTTGATTATAAAACTGTATTTGTTTATTCTGTCTTATGTATCTTGAATGCTCTTACTGTCATTGGTTTAACTACAGTTGTGGTGTCAGACATTCTGATCTGAAACCCTCCCACAGGAACTTTTAAATGAGATTTAAATTAACCAAAGAGGATCAAATATTGTCCTCTGAATGTATTAATCCCTGCCTTGTAGAATTATGTAGAAGTAATTAAAAAGCTGAATAAAAGGATCCCACATTGTGTTTCCCAGTTCATTCTTGCGTGTAACATTTCATGCAAATCAGATTATTTTGTTTGACTTAAAAATTACTAGGCCAGATTCTCAGCTGAACTGAAATCAATGGAGAGGAGCTGTTTTACACAAGCTGTGGGTCTGATCCACAACATTTATTTAACTTATTCAGATGTTCAAAAAAAATCACAAAACCAGAAAGATAAGTTTCTTTCAATATATTTTTTTCTTTTTCTCCTTCAGTGTAAGATTATAACTGTGGTTCGTGGTATACAACATTAAACTATTGAGATTCATGCAAGACTACAAAAGGCACAGAGTTCAAATTTAGGTACAACTCCGAGTGAAGAGTGTGCCCACTCCCACCACAACTACTGGAGGTATTCAAGTTCACAGACCCAGTTCCTTCTCAGTTTCCTTTCACATCCAAGAAGTTAATGTTTGTTACTGGTGAGGCTCAACACCACATACTTATACTCCCACTGTGAGTTGGCTCAGTTTTTTTGGCTAGGGAAAAGGAGAAGTGAATGACTGCTGTGATTGTTTTTCCATTTCTCATAAAGCAGCCTGGCTTCACACAGGACCTATCAGGTTCAGCGGAAGAGCAATATAGATAACAGGGCTTTGGAAGTGCAGCAATTGTAAATAAGAAATGGCAATTTCCTCAACTTCGCATGCTCTCATCATATATCACTAATTGAGGACCAGGCCCAAAAAAGGTATAAAAAAATCAGTTGGAAAAAGAGAATTTGATCCCGACTTTTCTTCAGCTTCTCTGAATTTTCTTCTTGTCTTCAGATTCTAGTGATATTGAAAGAATTATTTTCATAGAAATTTTGGAGGAATATAGTAAATTAAGTTCCCTTCAAGTTCCTAGAATTTTAATTCCATTTCCAAACTTGCTTTCCTAGTTACTGTGACTTTACTTATCATAATTTAATGAAAAAAACAGGGATCCATACTAGATAGGTGGGTTACAGAGGTAGCAAAAAATTGCATTTTGTTTTCTGGAAAATGAACACATTCTTCATTGGATACATGCATTTTTACCTCACTTACCTAACCCACCTCCAGTAAGAGATCTCAAATATCAAAAATCACTTCTAATAAAATGTTTTTCATCCAATTACCTATTACTTGTTTTTTTTTTCTTGTAGGGGATCTCTTTCTCTACATTAGTCTATATTGTGGTAGCTAACAGTCAGACACAAGTTCAACAGTTGGTGTGAGCAAATTTTATTTTGTGAAACATCATGTAAATATCATTCTTGCTTTGCTCCTGCATAAAAATTACATGATAATAAATTCTTTATTAAATTGCAATGAGAAGCCTGTAAGTTTGTTCATCAGATGGCAGTGAAATGCAGGAATGACTTCAGATCCATTAACTGAAGAACTGAATGTATAAAATTTACTCAGAAATTACTCACCGTTTTTGGGATCCATTTAAAAGGAACACTTACAGTGTTCCTTCTTTCTCTGGAGTAGTGATGCCTAATGAAGCATATATAAGATACAGAGATAGAAATTCATAAATTCTAATCCATGTTTCCTTGAGATAAATTGAAGGAGATTAAATAGGTATCTGTCCAGACCTCATTCAAAAAAATATGTCTTTGAAGATTCTGGGACTTCCTGTGTGTTCCACTTAACCTGTCATATTCAAATTAAGACAACTAGAAAATCTGTCATTCCAAATTAGTCAACATATCCACATAATTGCTCTGCAAAATCTTAGCATTTCTTCAGTTTTCTATAGTGGTAATATTTTGCTGAGAAGGGGACTTCACTAGACAAGAAAACCAATGCATATGGATATGAATCTTCACATAAGTCTGTTGGAATAGAGAACAATTTGCATGAAGATTTTCACATTGAGTGCCATGGAGTTCACACAGCTAAATGAAATGCTTCAGGAATGCATTTGTAAACAAATCTACTTTTTTATGACCTGTATGTCAAGTAGTAGTTTTAATGCAATTATTGTTACCTCTGGAGTTTCATTTCCCTCAAATATAATTTTTATTCTGCTAGACTATGAACAGCACAGATGCAGATTTTTGGATGATTTTTTGGATCATGTCTGGACTAGGGGACCCATACATGTGTCTGAATTGATGGTGCATGTTCTGGCCACGTCACACACTCACTTTCTGTATTGCAGCTGCTGCAAGAAAGAAACCTGGATATACAAGGCCTTGTTATGTTTTAACAAGGTCTTCATGAAGACAAACAGTCTGATACATCAGGAGAGTTTCCACGATTGTTCCTGTAATGTGAAGATGAATGAAAATCTCAAATCTACCAAACAGGGGCACAGAATAGTTAGATCTAATTGTTCAGATTTGCTGTGGAACGTCACTTAAGTAATTGTATCATCTTCTTGCCTTCATGTTCAATCAAGAAATAGGGATAACAGTAACAGCTTTCTCTCAATTTCATGCTTTCTCTCAGATTCATGTTTTCTCTGTATTTAAACTGCTACCTTAAGGTTTTTGTATTCAGAGGAGTGAGTATGTGTTTGTCTGTTTGTGTGTGTACATATGCATGCACAGGAATAGGAAAACAATGCTGGAGTAAACATTTTTAGAAGCATACATATAGAGAAATATTTACTAGTATAAGAAAAAATAATTTTTGTCCAGTTGCAAAAAGTGCTTATACACTGACTGTTGCTACTCTAGCCACATTAGCTAGATCCATGTTAACAAGCTGAACAGGGCAGAAACTTGTGCAGTGGTGCTCACTCATGAATACAGATTTCTAAAAGGCCTTGTAAAGATTCATCCCTATATGTTTGTGGAACCGTAGAGTCTATTTTACTTTAGACAAAAGTAGTAGAAAACAAAATATCTTTTGAAGACTCTCTGTTGTCTCATTTGTTTTCTAAAACAATTTTCCCTACAGCCATCACCCTTAAAAGAATAGTAAATTACTGTATTCACACCACCTTCTAGAGGTAACAGATATAAGCATTACAGAGATTTTTGTACCCCAAGTCAAATAGAGACTGAGAATTTTGGATCATCTTAGCTAATATTTGCATATCTGGCCAGCTCTACTGCCAGAGAAAAGAAAAACACTCAAAGCCTAAATTACATGAAGAGCAAACAGCTTGCTTTGGGACTAAAATATCACTCGTGTTCTCTCCATTGACTCTAAAGTCTATAGATAAGCCAAGCTGAAAGATTTTTTGCTTGGAAATCTGTCACCATGATGCTTAACTGAAATCCCTCTGGAAGACTAAATACAATGTATGACAACTTTTCTTCCTGCATAATGTCTTTTTGAGTTTTGTTTGAACCCATTCTCACAGACAAATCACCAACAAGCACGAGAAATAACAGTACATTTATTTTTTTGCAAAAATTTTATTCAATACAGAGTAATTTAACTAGAAATGTTTAAAAGTATGTAAATCCACCACCACCTCTCTTTTTAGTTTTGATGTTAAAATCTTATCTTTAGGAGAATCACATGGCTCTTATGCCCCTATTTTTGTAGAGTACACAATATTGTTTGCTACTTAAAAAATGGAGGCTGAATGTTTGATCCAGCTGTTAAATCATGTCTACAATGTACATTAAATAGGCAAAAGATATAAAGTAAGAATTTAATTGACCAATACTTGGGTAGTGTGTGACATTATGTAGCTGTTTTAGCTGGCTTTGTAACATCACACAAATCTATAACTTTGTACTTCATGAGTCAGAATCAATAAACCTGCCATTACAGATTCCAAAATCAATCTTGCCTTAGATGCTTCCCTGCCTTTACTTCTTCCTATTTTCCTTCTACTTCCCAGCAAAACAAAACAAACTGCTGTGAGAATTTATAAACTTTTGAGCTAAGTAAAGCAGATGAATTAGGAACATGGATTCTATGGGCAAAATCACTTACCATACTCTTCAGGACTGAATGCATCCAAGCTGGTATTCCAATGTAGCCATAGTCCCTCATTTCTCTCTCATCTTTTTAGATTATTGTGACTTACATTTAATATAATCAGCCTTAGGCAAATGAAGGTCTTGAGTAAAATTGAGAAGCCAAGCCTTATTTTATCCTATAACGCCTGCAATTCCTCTCTTCTTCTTTCTGAGAACTCATTTTACAGTCCTGATCTCCAATATTGTGGATATGTCTTGTCCATCCTACTGTACGTTTTACCTCCCCGGTTGAGGACACCAACACTGTAAGTGCTACGCTTCATCTACTTATGTCCTTAATCACACATTCAGATATCTTAAAGCCTTTACCATACAAATGTCATTGGTCTCCCAGAAATTTCATAAGCTCGGTCATTGAAAAAACAATGTAGGATACTGTTGTCATTCTGATGTTACTATAGCAGTTGTGTAGTTCTGCGAGTATACTGCGAGAATAATTTGTGTAATGTCTCTTTGAACTTTTAGTACATGCTGGATGATTTGAAATCCTTACCCTGTCAGGAAGGAGGAGTAAGGTCCTTCAGATATCCTATTGAGAAAAAGGATGTTTATGGGAGGAGCATCCCTGGATTTTAAAAGCCCAAGAAATCACTTACCTCCACATTCTTAAGTTTAGTCCTAGTTATGAGAGAAAAAGGGAAAGAAAAAAAAGTGAACATTGCCAACATTTAAATGGCCAAAATGGTGGTAAAAAGTGCCCCTTGTTCCTTTTCTAGGGTATTTTATTGTTTACTCAGCACAAATCTAGTTATAGGTTGATAATGGCTCATCTTGTTATTTAAGTGTCTGAAGGAGTCATCTCCAAAGAAGTATACAAACCATATATGAAACCAGTTCTAACAGGTTTAAGTATGGTAAAAAAAAAAAAAATTATAACCTGTTTAGATAGGATAGGTCAAAATCTCAAAAGTAGACAAGAAGAGTTATACAGTCTTTGATTTGGTTAATTTATGAAATATGTAATTTTGTTATTGTTCACCAAGGCAAGTCTGCTAAAAATCTAAGATATTACCTTCCAAAATGAATAGACAAATAGTATGTTTTGTGCATTATACAGCTCCTGGCAGTAACTGGACGCCAACAGTCTGAATACTAATCTCTTCTGAGCACAGATTTCCTGTATTTCCTCATTATTTATTTATATTTCCAAATAGACCAGACACTGCTAAGGATGTGGTTTAATAACTCTGGCTCATATTGCTGAGCTATTAGTGCTCTTGTAGAGAGCAACTTTTGGCATGAATTGTGCTGTGTCAACCCACCAGAGCACTTAACAAAGGTTGGTAAATGAGAAGTTTGAGAAGGAAAGGAGAACAGTTAGCAGGTGTCATGCATTTGCAGAGCTGCACTTGTTACACTGAACATGTAATATGACAAGGATATTGGCTTAAAACAGCACAGAAGACTGAAAAGATTATGATGCAAGGCACAATTATTTTTCCTGGTATTTGTTTCACACATCCTGGCATTCTGGCATCATTTTTGCCCATTTATAGGAAGGGCAGAGCAGTTCCTCCACACAAGTTCATCCTTAATTAGCTTGTCTGATCTTTCTAAAAAGGGAATGTGGATTATTTCCAAGATTAATAACTGTGCATCTGTTAGTATAACATGAGGCAGATTTGTGATCAATAGACTTACACGTGTATCTGAAGAGATCAGTGGCTCTGAATGAATCTAATCATGTCATTACAAAAATTAGGCCATTCTACAAGTCATTTGTGTCTCTGTTTTGATCATGTTTGATTCTGCTATGATATTTTAAATACTTAAAGTATCTGTTTTCTTCCCTTCCCAACCTTCCCTTCCCTTCCCAACCCTCCCAAACCTTCCCTTCCTAAACCTTTCCTTCCCAAACCTTCTCAAACCTCCCCTTTCCAGGGACTTTCTCCAACATAATTTCTTAAGAAGAAAGCACAAATACTGAAAGATCAGTCATGAATCATGACTTCTTTGAGCTGAACAATTGCAGAGAAATTGCAGAGCATTAACGAAATTTCAAAATTATCTCTACTGTTTGATAGGAAGATTGCCTTGAGAATGGCTCCATCTCTTGTAATTTCTGGATTGACTTACTTCCTTTCCTCCAGTTACCCACCAATATCAGTACTGGAGTTTCTACACAGGTTTCTAACAGTGAAAACAACACTGACAAATGTTTCTGACATAATTTGAGTTTTCTTTATTATAACATCTAAAAACAAGAAGAGAAATGTCCCTAGTCAAATTAGATTAAAAATCCCTAATTAATAGCAATAGAACACGGAGGAGAACTTTGACCAACCAGTACTCAGTAGATCAAAAGCAGGTTCTCCTTTAACCTCTTTGGAAGTTCTTCAAATTGTAGAACATTTTTAGTACAGACCATGTTGATTCTGTTTTCAGTTTGGCTGTCAAATACTGGTAATACAAACACAGAAAAGGAAGAAACATTTTAACAGCAGTATATCCACCAACATTAACTTTAAAAATTGACCAGAAGGTTTGTTCTCCTATATTTGACACTATGGTCTCTATGTAGATAAAATTGCAACTAAAGTACATGGCCTGAGAAACAACTGCAGAAAACTTCACAGCCAACCCACACCCCATCTACCATTTGGTATGAATCATTTCTTTCCTGCAGAGGAGAGGAAAGTGAGGTCAACAAAATGAGGTTTTGTCCTAGTTCTATAGGAATAGAGAACAAAAGATGCTCGTAGATCTCAGTATTTATGCTTCACAGCAAAATATAAACCATCACCAGTTATTTTCACCAGCCTTCAAAAGCTTTAGATTTTTTTCACTTTGTTAGGAATCTGAAAACACCTCTTCAGCCTCACATTCATGTAGTAAAAACCAGTATGGGCAAGCAATAGGTGTTTTGCTTCTGAGACTTTCAGGTTTTGTGAAAAAAATTATCATCACCTTATTTTGCACAGAAGTAATTACATTTTTCAGTTAATGAATGCAAGATAAGCTGCATACGAACTTGAATTCTGATGTTCCTTGTGAGTTATTTTGGCCAAGGAAAAGGGTAAATTTAGACTTGAATGTGATGTGCCACTAACAGTGACTTATCTGCTTGCAAGAAAAAATGATTCTTCAAAGGAGGTGAAGAACAGATCTAACTGAGCATTCTGAAGCTATTATCATTAACTAATAGTATTAACATAGAGATATTTGTCAAATTAGAAAAAAACATACATAAGGCTAATAAGAAAAGGGTGAATGCGATATCTAAACTTGAATTATAAGGGAATTGTTTGAGGTTTACCCCAGTATTGCACAGGGAGGCTTCACAGTAAAGTCTAATCTTTATAATCTTTTCACAACATGACAAATTTTTTTCTGACAACTCTACTGTTATTTTGTGTCTTGATAAAACCTTAAGTACTTTCAATAATAATAAACATTGGTTTTTGTACCCTTTATGGTGGCCTGCTTTTAACTTATAACCACAGTTCTTCAGAGCAGTGTATCAGTTTTCATGTGTTTGGGGAAGAATCGTGATGAGAGTGAAGCTTCATCACTTTTCCCTGAGGACCTGTCTCCTTTTCCAAAATCTAAGTTATAATCCTTCATGTGTTGTCCCCAGCATGACCTTTTCTAAATAAAATGTGAAGATCTTCAATAAGATAATGGTTTCCTACCATTGAAATTGCAGTAGGGAAGACATGAAAATTATTTCACTTGTCACAGAAATCATATAGAGAGATTCTCTTTGCCAGTGGTAGGTTTAGATTTGTAAGCATGTGAGCAACTGCAGCTGACTTTCCCCAGTCTGCTCTGGAATTAAAGGTCGGCATGTGCTACATGATATAGCTGACACCTACCAAAGTAACTACAGTGACTTATTTTTTACTTAATACCTCCAACTTGTAATCTCCTTCTTCACTGTTTTTTGCAAAACAGTATTCCTGCACAACTTTATGAATAGAGGAATGATCTCTCTTTCTGATTCTCATCTGGGAGGAGTTAATTTTTTTTGCTCTTCCCACCTCATCATTTTGTCAATGAGCCATTAAAATGACATGCAAGAGCTTGAAGGTAGAAGTGCTCTAAATTATGTATTTCTAGTGCAGCACAGCTGCCTGGGAGATATGAGCTTGATTTCCCATCCAAATCTCATATTCCTGCACACTTAAACAGAAAACCCATGAATAGTAACCGGTAATTAATAACCCTCTCCAATTTGTCATCTCCCTCAATCCCTGAGAGAGATATTGCTTCCCCCGTCAGCACAATAGAAATTACAAGGAAATAACAACGCAGTTGTGATGGTACTATCTTTTGTGTCCTGTTCCTTAACAACAGGTTACTGCTTGAAATTTAAGAAAAAGCTCTGATGAGCAAATTAGTCAATGTGTCCTCCCCCTTACCTTGTTGGGACCCCCATTGGGTCTGATGAAGTACTACTGAAGAAGACTTTACATATTTTTTCCCAAGGAAGAGGATTTTATGGACCATATACAAGCAAAAGACCAGGTTTTGATCTGTCTCATTGATCTGTCCATGCTTAAGTTACAGTATTAGATGTTAGTCCCACAGCTCCAGTGGCTGTGGTATTCTGTCACTATGCAATTAGGTTATCATGGGAGAAACTGTATTCCAGAATAAGAATTAGGCCTGGAATAGACCCAATACTTCCTGGTCCTCTGGAATGGAAAAGTCAAACCTGAAAATATGACAGTGCCTGCCCTGCTTTCCTGAAGACCACAAAATACAACGGAGAGCTTAAATTGGTATTTCTAGTTGACTGACAAATACTTTGTGACTTCGAATGATTATTCTTCATAAACAGATATAAGCACATTTGAATACTGCAACCAGCTTATTATTTTCTTTTTTTAAAGAAAACAAAAACTTTGCTGTCCATAGACAGACTGTTACATATATCAGGTTTTATACATATATATTTATTCTTGTGTATACAGATCACAGGATGCTGGTTTATATTATTATCAGGCACATTCTTACTGCATTGTCCACTCCACTACTGAATTGTCAATAGATTTCTCTGCTGAATGCTTTGAGCCATATACTACTGGGATTCCATATGTATACAGGAGTCTGTGAATATGCAGTGAATTGCAGATTTTGGAATTTAATAAGAGCATCATGAAATTATGGGAAATATTTAATGAAAAACTCACTTTTTAAGAACTGTTTTATGCCCATAGTATCTTACGGGGTTTTTTTGTGAAAATGGTGTTTTGAGTATGAAAATACATTATGCTATAACATTTTGAACAATTCTGACTGTGGAAAGAGTATGAGCAGAACAGATAGTCCTAAATTTAGCAATAATATATAGATTTTTGGCAAAAACTGGAGCCAAGAAAAAGAGTGTGCCTTTAAGAATATTTATCACTTCTGTCTCATCTTTCATTACAAGATATCAAAGTGCTTTATGAACATCAATTAAATCACACTTGTTTACTCATCTTCTTCAAATGAGTAAACTGAAGTTCAGAGAGATTAAAAGGTTTCTCTATAACAAAATAGTAAATCAATGGAAGAGCTGAAAACAGAATTCAAGGGTTTGCATGAGAAGATCATATTATGCAAAATTTTCATAATGTAATAAAAAAGTCTTAAATATAAAGCAGATTATTTGTTATACATATAGAATTGGATCCGATCTAGTGAAAACAACATTTACATTCTAATGGGAACAAAATTTATCTTCGTAATGGAAGTATTCAAATCACACTTGGGACTGTTTTCCAGTAATAGCATGGCTGTTTGTGGGTGAAAATAGATTTTTGAAAATTGTTTGTGCATCAAAGAACAAGTGAAAATGTATGGATTTGTGTATCAGTATCTACGTATGTGTATACCAACATGTTTATATTTATTTATATATACATATAGCCAATAAAATAATGTTATTAAAGCTACAAATGCTAGAAGAACAATGGGACCGAATATGTTACCAAACAATGATAATTTTCATGCAAAACTACACCAAAACAAACCAGCAAATTTAATCCAGTTCTGATCCTGACCGTGAACCCAGAGACAGAAACCAATGTTGCATTATGAACTGAAAATTTATTGCATTTTCCAGGCACATGAGCAGCTGTTTTATAATATCTATGATTTCTTTTTAGAATGAGCATTATTTCTGCAAATAGTGGCAAGTAATGGCCAAAGTTAAAACAATGAAATATATTTAGGATATTTATTGTCTTCTATACTGACAACAGCAAGATTCACCAAAACCTTTGATGCACCTAAAACTAAGCTTTCAGCATTTCATAGCATTTCACAACATTCATGATGGTTTTGTTCTTGTAGATTTATTTGGCTATATTATATCTGGCACTAACTGGTGAACAACTAACAACATAACACAGTGGTGACTGCATGATGCTGTCTCTGTTCTCACTGTGAGCTGGGCAAGAATTCCTATTTTATATATCGTTAACAATTTGTTCTAGTGGCAGAAAAAAATCTACTAAACTTGTCACATACTGAAAATGACAAAAATAATATTCATTGAGGAATGTTTCAGTCTTGTTAGTTTTGGGAAGTTATCTGTAAAGTTAGATGTGTAATGCACATGTCTTGATGATTGTGTGGGCTTATCTCATCCAGGCCTCTGAGCGTCAGCTCAGCACCCAAGTGTCAATGGCCTTGGCTGCAGATACTGGGTAAGGATTTCACTATGTCGCATTGTAATCTCCCTTACACCTTGTCATTTCTATCTTTCACACATTTTGCTTGCTTCATAGTTCAGTAAAATTTCATCTTCCCAGGCAACTGCCAACTGCAGCTGCAATATGGCTAGCACCTTCACCCTGGTCTCACTATGGTCAGTGAAAAGTTTCTCATTGATTTCATCAAGAACTGGACCAAGACTTTTACGTGGAACAAAGCTCATTCTAAACTATAGTCTGTAATACTCCTAGTAAATTCTTCTGCCATAGTCTTAGCAAGATAGCAAGCTTAAAATCAAATTCCTGCTTGCCAAACAGTTGAACACAAGCCATTTCTGATCCACCTGCAAAACTCAGCAAAAGTCAGTAAAATTGCACTATTGGGACAGGAGAATGAGCAGATGTGTTGTTTTTTTGGTTTTGTTTCTCCTTGCAGTTGCCTGAAAGTCTTTGCCTATTTAATCAGTATTACTATAGGTTATTTGATAATATCCAGAGGAAAAGGCTGATGTATTCAGAGTTGTCAGGTGAGCCTTTTTCTACATGAGGCAGGAAATATGTTTACACACACACACACACACATATGTAATGCTTCTTCTGTGACAGTTCTTCCATTTTCAAAGTATAGAAAGGTAATTTTGTGTATAAGAAAGTATTCAAAATTCTTATTTTGAAATCTATTATTTCTTTCATTCATGTAGGTGGAATTCAACCATCTACAAGCTTAGCCACATCACCCAGGGTTCATCTATAGCTATGAGAAAGAAAAGCAACTAGTCCAATTCTAAAACAAGCAACTCAGCAAGTGGAATGACTCACTCTCTATTGAATCTTGTATTTCTGCATTAGTTATAGTACCTAAATAACTAATTTAGTTAGACATATGTATTCTCTATCCCACTATTAAATTTTTCTTAAAAAGATAAATAACACCTATTCTGGCAACAAACTTTAATAAATCTGTGAATACATAAATTTATGTATATGATTAAAAGTATGCAAAACATAAAATATATAATAAAAACATATAGATGTGCAAATTCATACAAATGCACATATTAATAGATTTATATACATATACGCACATATTACAAACATACCTCTTGTGTCTACATACATGTGATGAAGTTTTTTAGATGTCTTTCTACAGCCAGTCATTCCGTTTCCCTAAATATCAAAACATAATCTAGTCACGTCCTTGTCGCCTCCAAGGTATCTCATTAAGAAAATTGCATCAAGAATTAAGAAATAATGTGGCCAATCTGAACTTGTTTCTTTTCATTTCCTCTTCCTTAAAAAAAAACGAACGAAAACAAATCAACCCGCATGTAATGCAGTTGTTTGTTTGTCACTGCATTGTGTTAAAAAATAAAATCTTAGAAATATTTGCTTTCAAATATCTATTATTTAGTACCTTTAAAAAAATAATTAGTTGCTTCTTTCTGTAGTGATTTTAACAGCTAAAGTGTTGTTTTGATAACACTTTTTATGACTGTGTTTTTAAACAGTCATAATAAGGTCTTAAAATTCATCTTTTGTTGAAAAAGTTCCCATGAGAGTGAAAGAAATAGCTTATTAGGAGGACGATAGAGAGGGACAACACTGTAAGACAGGAGTCATCTTAGTTTTCAAATTAATGTGAATTTTGTATCAGAGAAAAATGATTCAACTGAAAATTATTCAGTTATGTTTATGAGCTAGTTTTAAATCCAACAAACCAAAAAGGTGTTGAGATTGCTGTTAATATCTCCTATAAATGTATTTAAATTAAAAGTCTTGCATCTTTTTTGACTTGTGTTTTTCCTCCAGATAAATGCTAACCTTTTAAGAGATTGTTATCATTACCAGTAATTGTTAACAATAATGCTGTTAATACTAATTAGCAAAAATGCTGCTACACACAGAGAAAAAATAGGCATAGCTAAAAATACAGGCGAGGTGCTTGTTAGGAAACTGATCAAACAAGCTTAATTATGACCCCCAGATAAAGGGACTGCCATTAAGCCATTAAATTATCACAGATAAGACAGACTCTCAGACACTGTCTGATGATAAATCACAGCTAACAACAGCAAGGAAATCAGAGCTTGAACTGCTAATCCTTCTGAGGTTTGTGATGAGCACCAGTGCCCCTACTGTTTTGCATCTATTTATATTGCACTTCGAACCCCCGAATGGCCTCTGCTTATCTGCAGCTCTAGATAATTTATGCCTATTGGTGTGTCACCTCACAGCAGAAGCTGTTATCAGGAAAGAGGAGTTTTAGGAAATCTGATCCCTTGAAATGCTAATCCTTTGGAGATTACTGCACATAAACGAGTTTTCTGCCATGATTTACTTTTATTTATTGGTAGTGGAGATTAGCACTTTAGGATTGCCACTTCAAACAGCTGCTTAATTTGGGAATAAAGTGATCATCCAATATGCAGGATTTTCACATATAAAGTTGTCCTGAGTCTAGCAGTCAAAGGCAAGATAGCAATTTTTATTTATATGTCATCTCTTAGAAAGATTTGTATATTTTTACCTCATGAAAGGCTGATCTTAAATGCCTCATTCCTTAGACTCTAATCCAGAAAAGCATCTACATTTCTGTGTAATTTTAATCATGTGGTCATCATATAGTAACTTTGATAGGATATTCTTGTCTTTATATTCTGGGTGTCCTTAAATTCTTTTCTGGATCAGGTCCCAGCAATGAGATGTTCTCTGGTTTCATTTAGCTATGATGGGTACTCTGCATGCTGAAATGGCACTGATGAGAAAGGATATATGAGTAGGAATTTTATTTAAAAGCTTTTCCTCTATTGTAATGCTGTTGAACTGCTAAGAAATCTTATCTTTTAGCATTTGATGGGGTTATTTTGTTGGTAGCTAAATGTCATGCTTTTTCATTACTAAATGAATAACTACCAAACCCATCAAATTCAAACGTGCCTATGAGTGTAGTATAATGAAAGCTTGAACTGCAGGCACAAAACGCTGCTGAAAATACGTGGACTAAACACATAGTTGCTAAAAGTTTCCAATTTCCTTTTTTGTTGTTGCACTCAGGCTCAACAGTCAGACAGGATGAGATCACACCAAGTGACAGGACTGATTAAAAATTAGCCAAGTGTTCTGATGGTAGCTGTTGGTGGCAGCTACTGAGATACAGTACTATGTGTCAGAGAGATAAGGAGACACAAGAAATTAAATTGACCTTGAGATTTCATTACATTTAATGTCACCTAACAGCACCTGATATTTTTAATCCTGGTTACTTTCACTCCACCAACTCCATTCCCCCTGGTAATCATGATTTTAAAAAAAATTAAAAAATCATAGTTTCAGAACTTTTGCACTGGTTTTTCCCAGGGGGATACTTCAGTATAAAATGCATATGAGGGCAGGAAGTGGAGAACGTAGTGCCCTGTATTTTCAAGGCTGACAGAAGGATTATTTAATTACTTTAAATTACACATTGTAAAATTTTGAGGTTATTTCTTAGGTCCCTTGTCGGACTGCAGTTAGTCAGCAGTTCTGTTAACCTTATCCAAAAGCATGGAAGTGAGGAGGTGGAAAATAAAGATGTTATCAAAATGAAAGCAAACGATGGACACACAGGCAAGCAAGAATGAAGATTACATCTCTCAGTGCTTGTTTTTGTCGGATTTCAGAAAATTACATCTTTATACACATGAAGGTTTCTGTGAAATTTCGATTCAGATATCACATAAAGACAAAGTTTTCCTTTAAAAGTTCTTTAATTCTTAATATATCTCTAGTTCCTGAATAGAGAAACAAAGATAAAACCTTTTGACAGGACTCTGTACATCTGTTTGTGCATGTGTGCTTGAATATCTGTGTGCACCCATGGGTAGGTAGAGAAAATTTCTGGTAAACTTAGAGCAAGACCTTTTTAAGTTTTATCCAATAATTTTGCCTAATTCTGCATAAGGAATTATGCACAGCTTTGGAGATAATTAGAATGTGAGGACACAAGTATCTAAATCCTTCATTTTCTATTCAGCCATCAAAATGTATATGCCTTTTTTGATAACCGTACAGATAAAATGGAATTGTAAGTGGACTAATGTGAAAATTTCTACATTTTTATTTGGCAGAGATGAGAAATATTAATATGTTTCACTAGCTTTAAACTTAACTTGTTTCATCTACAAAACTCTGCACTTCTTTTTCCATGAGCCTTGCTTATTGTTTCTATGTCAGAAGTTGAAGTTATAATTTAAACAGTGTTTTCAACAGACATTAGAAAACACGACAGCATGAACTTTTCAGAAAGAATGTGTTCCATATATTGTTACATATTAATTGGCAAATTCTTGACAATTTGTATAAATATTAAAAAAAATAGAAATATAATAAGAAAATAGTAGATCTTGAACTGCCTAAAGAAGTTTCTGCTGGTTCCAGTTATCAATACTTACTACAGTAGAGTTTGAGATATTCTTGTCCAAATTAGTATTAATTATGGTTGACAACAGTGCATCTTCTCTTAAGTTTCACTTACTTAGCTGAAATATTTAATGAAGCATATAACCAACTCCTTGTATTTATTAGAAAACCTGCTTCCAAACTGACCGTCTCAATTTGTTTTCCTTGATACATCAGCTTTGATTACAGTTGCTGTCCACTGGTTAAAAGTTCATTTGTAATATTAGCTTGGAGAGAATTCCCTGCCTACTCATCTACACCAATGCATGCAGCATGAGCAACAAACGGGAAGAGCTGGAAGCCACAGTGGGGCAAGAAAACTATGGCATAATTGCCATAACAGAAACACGGTTGGATGACCCACAAAACTTGACTTCTGCAATGGTTAGCAACAATCTCTTCAGAAGGGATAAGCAAGCAGGGGTAGTCTTGTATTTTAGGGAGTGTTTTGATTGCCTAGGGTTTAATGATGGTGATGATAGGGTGAGTGTTTATGAGTGAGAGTCAGAGGAAAGGCCAACAAGGAAGATGTCACAGTGGGAATCTGTTAGAGACCACACAACCAGGATGAAGAGGTGGACAAAATATTCCATATGTAGCTGGGAGAAGTCTCATATTTGCTGATTTTAGTTCTCGTGAGAGACTTCAATTTACCAAGTAACTACCGGAAATATAACACAACAGAGTAGACAGTCTAGGAGGTTCCTGGAATGTGTGCAAAATACTTTCCTAATGCAGCTTCAAAGGGAGCCAACGAAGGAATGCCCCACTGGACCTGTTGTTTGCAAAAAGAGCAGAACTTGAGGGGTAGTGTGATGGTTGGAGGCCGTCTTGGGCACAGCCATCACAAAAATAATGATTTTCAGTTCTTGGAGAAATAAGGAGTGAGGTCAAGGGCACAGGAGCAGGCAATTTTGAAATGCCAAAAGTCAAGCAGGTAGTTTGGCTGAACAGGAATCTTTTCCTTGGAAATAATGCAAAAAAGGAAGGTGCATGCCCAGTGGAAGCAAGGTCAAGTGACAAGGAAAGAATACAGAAATACTGCTTGCCACTCTAGGGAGAAAATCTGTGCGGCCAAAGCTCAGCTGGAGTTGAAGCTGCAGGAAGTGTGGGGGACAATAAAAAAAGTTTTTTCAAAAATATTAATGACAATAAGCCCATTATAGGATGAGGATAGTCACCTCACAAACAGGGACAGAGACAAGGCAGAGGTGTTTAACGCTTTCTTTGCCTGTCTTCAATGTGGATGATGGACCAAGAGGGTCTCAGTGTCCTGAGTTGGAGGACTGTGACTGCAAGAATGATCAGCTCCCAGTTGATCCTGAAACTGTACAGAATCTGCTGTTCCAGCTGGATCCCTACAAATCTTGAGGCCTGATGGCATCTATCTAAAAATCCTCAAAGAGTTAGCTGATGTCACTGCAAAGCCTCTCTAAATGATTTTTGAATGGTCTTGGGAATCAGGAGAGGTCTCAGCTGATGGGAAGCTAGAAAATATTGCCCCGATTTTCAAGAAGGGTGGGAGCGGGGGCCCTGGAAACTTCAGGCTTGTCAGTGTCACTTCAGTGCCTGGTAAAGTTATAGAGAAGATTATTCTGGGAGGTATTGAAAAACACCCGAAAGACAATGCTGTCATTGATCACAGTCAGTGTGGCTTCATGAGAGGAAAGTCCTGCTTATCCAACCTGATTTCTTTTTATGACAAGGTAACCCACTTAATTGATCAAGGGAAGCCAGTTGATGTAATTTTTTGGATTTCAGTAAAGCTTTCGATACTGTCTCTCAGAGGGTCCTTCTGGATAAAACGTCCAGCACACAACTGGATAACTGTATCATGTGGTGGGTGAGCAATTGGATCACAGGTCAGGCACAGAGGGTAACAGTGACATCAGACTGGTAACCTGTCACTAGTGGGGTTCCACGGAGCTCCACCTTAGGCCCTGTGCTCTTCAACATCTTCATAAATGACTTGGATGAAGGACTGGAAGGGATACTAAGCAAGTTTGCAGAGGATAAAATACTGGGCGAAGCTGTTGACTCCCTCAAAGGCAGGGGGACCCTTCAGGGAGACCTCGACAAATTAGGGGACTGTGCGATCAGGGACAGTGCCGGATTCTGCACCTGGGATGGGGCAACCCTGGATGCACATACAGAGGGGGGAATGAGATGATGGAAAGCAGCGCCACAGAAAGGGACCTGGGGTCCTGGTCTATGGGAAATTGAATATGAGTCAGCAGTGCCCTGGCAGCCAGGAGGGCCAACCATGTCCTGGTGGTATCAGGCAAAGCATCACCAGCTGGTCGAGGGAGGTGTTTGTCCCACTCTGCTCTTCACTGGGGTGGCCTCAGCTTGAATACTGTGTGTGGTTTTGGTCACCACGATATGAGAAAGATATTAAGCTTAATTAGAGCGTCCAAAGAAGGGCAACAAAGGTAGTGAAGGGCTTTGAGGGGAAGCCGTATGAGGAGCGGCTGAGGTCACTTGATCTGTTCAGCCTGGAGAAGAGGAGGCTGAGGGGAGACCTCATTACAGTCTACAACTTCCTCGCGAGAGGAAGAGGAGAGAAAAGCACTGATCTCTTCTCTGTGGTGACCAGTGACAGGACCTGAGGGAATGACCTGAAATTATGTCAGGGGAGGGTTAGGTTGGATAATAGAAAAAGAGAGTTTATGATCTTTACAGGAAGAGGCAGGCCACTCAGGAGGACTATAAGGATGTCATGAGGTTATGCAGGAGGAAAATTTGAAGGTCTGAAGCCCAACTAGAACTTAATCCATCTACTGCCATAAAAATATAATATAAAATACCTTCTATAAATACATTAGCTGCAAAAAGGGAGCTAAGGAGAATTTCTATCCTTTATGGAATGCGGGGGAAAGTACAGTGACAAAGAATGAGTATGGGTCTGAGGTAATGCCTCAGTCTTAATAATAGTGATAATTACAACTATAATAACTATTGAAACATTTAAAAAATAATGATAATGCTTTCTTTGCCTCAGTCTTTCATAGTAAGACCAGTTGTTCCCTTGGTACCCAGCCCTCTGAGCTGAAAGACACGTATGGGAACAGAATGAAGCCCACATAATCTGAGGCTAAATTTTCTACACAACTTAGGTGCACACAAGCCCAAGGGGCCTAGATGGGATCCACCCAAGTGTACTGAGGGAGCTGGCAGAAGGGCTCACTGAGCTGCTTTCCATCATTTTTCAACAGTGCTGGCTCACCAGGGAAGTCCCAAATGATTGGAGATTAACAACTGTGACAGCCAGCTACAAGAAGGGTCAAAAGGGGGATCTGGGGAACTACAGGCCCATCTGCCTGACCTCAGTGCTGGGGAAGGTCATGGATCAGATTGTCTTGCATGCCATCACTCTGCACATGCAAGACAACTGGAAGACCAGGCTCAGCCAGCACAGGTTTGTGAAAGGCAAGTCCTACTTGACCAAACTGATTTCTTTGTACGAGAAGGTGACCTGCTTAGTAGAGGAGGGAAAGGTTGTGGATGGTGTCTACCTGGACTTTAGCAAAGTCTTTGACAAAATTTCCCACAGCATTTCCTGGGAGAAACTGGCTGCTCATGGTGCAGACAGGTGCTTGCAAGGTAAAAAATGTCTGGATGGCTGGACCCAGAAAGTGGTGATGAATGGAGTAAAATTCCATTGGCAGCCAGTCACTAGTGGTGTTCCCCAGAGCCCAGTGTTGGGGCCAGTTCTGTTTAATCTTTATTAATGATCTGGATGAGGAAATCAAGTGTAACCTCTGTTACTTTGCAGATGACATAAACTTGGGCAGGAGTGTTGATCTGCTGGAGGACAGGAAGGCTCCACAGAGGGATTTGGACAGGCTGGATCAATGGGCCAAGGCCAGCTGCATGAAGTTCAACATGGCAAAGTGACAGGTCCTGCACTTGGATCACAACAACCCCACACAGTGCTAAAGGATGGGGGCAGCTGGAAAGTAGACTACAGGAGAAGGACCTGAGGGTGCTGGTTGACAGCCAGCTGAACACAAACAAACAGTGTACCCAGGTGGCCAAGAAAGCCAATGGCATCTCAGCTTTTATCAAAAATATTGTGACTAGAAGGATGAGGGCAGTGATTGTCCCCCTGTACTCAGAACTGAGGAGGCTGCACCTTGAGTACTGTGTTCAGTTCTGGTTCCCTTACAACATGAAGGACATTGAGGAGTTGAAGTGGGTCCAGAGAAAGGCAGCGAAGCTGGTTAGGAGTGTAGAGCACAATTGTTATGAGAAGCAGCTGAGGGAGCTGGAATTGTTTAGTCTGGAAAAAGGAGGTTCAGGGGAGACTTCCTCTGACAGCTAGTTCACTTCTGTCACTGGTCAGATGAGTATAGCTATATCTTTGAATTATTTTCATAACTACAGGAAAATAAACACTACTACATATTTGTGATGAGTGGGTTTTTTGATTGCTTGTTTGTTTTTTTTAAATATACGCACGTGGAGGTGTTTCTAAAACACAAATAAATAAATACACTCTTAATTCCTTCTCTCAAATATTCAGGATACAACCCAGTTTGAGAAAAAACAAGTGTCAGTCATTGTTCACTTATGTCGCCTACTCCTTTTCCCCACTAAGTAAGATTTCTGGTGTCTTATGAATATTTATAACTCATAGGGTCTACTCACCTGTCTACATACTCTCAGTATTCACATGAGGTAACATGGGTCATGGCACAGTACTTGTGTAGACAGAGAATGGGTTTTGTAGAATTACTAGAATGCCATTTGGGTGAAGTTAAGATATGGGATATATACAGTGATTCCTTTTAACACAAACAAGTTTAACAGATCTGCAAAGTCAGGGTCCAAATTCCTGTCACTTCTTTCACAGGTATTGTAACACAGACTCCAGCTCAGACCTGCACTAAAACAGAAGTGGCTAAATGCAGCTCTGAGCGCTCACGCTGACAGGGTAGCTCCCTGAAGTTCACTCAGTTGTTGCCTAAAACTGAAAATTCAACATTTACTGAGATATAGAGAAAGAGAGGGATTGTGACCTCAGAGCTGCAGTTTAATGCTAGAGCGCACTGCAGGAAATAGTGGGATAAACAAGAGGAACAGCTACTGCAGGAGAGATGCTGGAAGTCCCACTTCACAGCACCTTACAGTCCCATGAATTAAGCAGTGTTGAAAAATATACCAATATAAGTACACCATTAGTTCATTTAATTTCCGCCATCTGGCTGTTTCTTCTGTTCACTCAAACTGTTTCCTGCTCAACATGCCAGAGTTGGTGGAGGTTGTTGCTAAACACCCAGGTTTTCTCTTTCAGTTTAGAAGGATGTGACTAGTCTGTGTTTATAGCTTTTCCAAGGAGGTAGGACGTCTAAGAGGATAAAGGCATTCCTAGATGCACTTTATGGATCTAGCCCTTAGCAATTTTTCACTCTGGAGGTTGTATAACCATTCTGTCAGAACCAGGAGGCAATAAGAAGGTCTAAAGTCTACTTTAAAGGTCTCCAATTAATAAAACATAAATGACAATAGCTTGGAGTCCGTCCTTCCCCATCCTGAAAAACATAGAAGTGAATTTTAGCCACTGGGCAAAGATTCCTGAACTGAGGCATGAAATTAAACAAAAAATTTAAGCAAAAGTACTTTTATTAGTAGTAAAGGGAAATGTGATATCTAAGAACTCCCAGATGTGAAATTTGATACAAAATGGTTTTAAAAGTTAAATCAGAAGCTGCCTGTAAAGAACTGGAAAATGATTTCACAATTTTGAATGCTCTCAGCAATGCAGGGGTGATGAAATTTGATAAAACAGAAAGAACTGAACAAGGGAAAAAGAAGTCTTACTATACATACATAGGCAGAGACTACAAATTAGCTATTGCTTGAGAAGAAAAAATAAGGAATTATATTAGACATCTCTCTGAAAACATCTAGTCAAGCACTTAAGTAAAAATGTGAAACAAGATATTTGGATAAATAGGAAAGAAACTGTAAACAAAATAGAAAACATATATATATATAAATACACTGTATCGTTATATCACTGTATAAATACATCATACACTCTTATGTTGAATAATTCATGCAGCCCTGGTCATTCTATTTCAGGAGAAAGAAGGGCAAGACAGAGAGAGAAAGATTGACAGAAGAAGTCGGAAAATTCACAGGATATAGGACAAATTCAAACTATTCATCATAATGCACTCCCCTGATTTAGGAAGCATTTGAACTGTACATATTGGATATAGAGCCCTGAAGATATCTGGAATTCAACAGCTGAAGGTGTCCCTAATCTGCAGGGGACAGTGGAGGCCTGACAGTCCAACAGAACTGTACCCCTACCAAGTCAAGACACCTGCCAGTTACACAGGGTTATGTGGCTTGAGTCGTTGCAGCTATTGTTAGTCTACATACAACTAAATGTCTTCTTGAAAAAGCTGACAGACAATAGGGAAGGATCGTGAGGAAAAGTATAGGCAAGGTTAAAAGAAAAAATATAAGCAAAATAACCTTACTGTCCTCTATTCTCAGGATACATTTTAATACCCTTTTTTTCAACCTTTTTCCTGTAATACCATGCGGCTACTGAGGTAGCTGGTACTAAATCTCTTCCCAAATCATGCATCCACTTCAGTGCCTGAACTCAGAAGGTAGGTCAGACTGCAGTTTTCAGAGGTTATGCCACATTTCTTAATTGATTTTTTTTTTTTGGGACCACAGGGTGGGAAGGTGCCGCACAGCTGAATCCTCTCCCAGAGCCAAAAGACAGGTATACGTAACCTGCTATCATACTAGAAACAGTGGCAAAATTATGCAAAATCTGGAGCTTGGCTAAATAAAATTAGTAGAAACATTATGTTTTGATATTGCTTTATGCTGAGTGTATTATTGCAAAAAGGTGTGTGCAACTGAGTTAATGGTGTTCTTTCAAATATGTAAAAACCATATGTAAAAAATTCTGTATTATGGGGTGATACTATGACACTACTTTGCAATCTCATTTTTTTAATGATATGTGGGTTGTTATAAAACTTTGAGCTACATTTGATTGAAAAATAATCTAGGCAAAGCAGATTTTGTTGTAAATTGACACCATGGCTATATGATTTAAATCCAGTATTATTTCAATAACAGTGGAGAGAAATTACTGAGGTGGGCCTGATTCTTGAAGCACTGCTGAAATTGTGTTGACTCTATACCTGGTCTGTTCTTTAGTAGCTGACATTTCTACATGGACAGAGAAGGTCTTGTAAACCTCATTGCTAAAATGATACCCTGAGATGAGAAGAATTTAATTAACTTCAACAAAGTTCAAATTGAAAAAAAATGGAAAAAAACCTGCTTGGCCATTGCTGCCAAGTAATGAATCCAGTAAACCACCATTTACCAAAATCTTCAAGCAAATGATGGACAACCCAACCAGTTAAGGATTTTTGGTAATATTTCAGTTACTTACACTCAGACAAATTATTTGAATCCTATCCAGAGTCACCAAGATATTCTTAAATGAGGCCATTGTCTCTACTAGGCAATATCATTGCACTGCTAGAAGAGACTAAAAATGGGAGTCATATTGATAAGGTGTCACAACAACCAACTTCATATCACTCTGGTGTACACTCAAGATGAATGACTCATGCAAAGCTGTGTTACCCTGAAGAAGAAGAAAAATTTATCCAGTGCTGTCCTCTAAAACTTATAAGAAAAAATATAATGCACAAGTACCTATAATACCCTAAACATCAATACTTTCCAGTCAGAAGTATCAAGTGAAAAGTGTCTATATATGCCAAAGTAATTGAGTACTCCATTAACAGCAGTAGTCTCTCAACTCTCATACCAGTACATTGGCTAAGCTATAACTACATTCAAAAACAGTTTCACTGGAGACAGAAAGATCTGAGCCTTTCCAGGGTGCTTTCTGATAAACTTTTCCAGGCAAAATGGAAGAGCTTTGAGGATGATTTAAGTGGAGAAATAATCTGCAGCAAAAAAGTGACTTCCTGTAAGCAGATCCAGTTAAATATTTTTCAAAGTAGTTGGCCAAATGCCTTTTCTCAGGAAGACATAGAAACTGGTTTTGCTCTTTTCAGACTAATAATTAGACATGTCTGATCACCAAAGCAGAGGAGAAGGAAGTGAGGAAGGGATTAGACTAGCCACATTGCAGCTGTCTTACTCCTGAAGAATTCTTACCTTGGAAATCTTAGTATTTTAAAATGTCTGACAGACTGAACATGGCAGTTTCCCAGTTCCCTTCTAGAAACATCAATTTTCTAGAAAAAAAAAGGAAACAGAACAACCAGTCCTACATAAAAGAGTTCCCAATTTTATCAGAAATTTTCATGAAAAATTATAAAATACACCTTTTTATAATAAGCAAAATTCCCCTTATATTTTTCTGTGATAGTGAAATGATTATTTTCAGCTTTAAAAAAACCCTGCTCAAATATTTTTCTTCCCTGTTTCCGTTTCTCTGTGAATGTTACAATTTCTGCTTCTTTCTGCTCTAGAATAAAAGGACATTTTAAAATGTCCTGGACTGGCTGGAGTACTATAATTTTGCTGAGTATTTCTCAACAAGGGCTATTAGTAAGCAGAGGCAAAAACTCCCATTGATTTGTCTGCATAAGAATGGCTAACAGAATGAATGCTCTCTGCCGCCTGCTATCATGAGCAGCATGAGTAGGAGTAAATCTGTATCATCCCAGCTTAAACCTCTTCCCCAGCAGGATCTTTGGAAAGGTTTTAGTTAGCTACTTCTCCTTCTCCTTTGCTCTTCTATATACATATTTTGTGTATAAGAGGGGAGCTAGAAAGAAGATGGGGAAGCAGGGTTATGTTAGCATGAGGAGCTTCCAGGGCAGGCTTCCAGGGCAGCTTTGCTGGCTCTTCTCTCCCTAGCAGCATCGCCATGTCCTGCTTCACCATCCTCCTGAAATCATCATGCTCTTCAGATGTGGTCTTTCATTCTTGTCATTAGTCATAATCCTCAGTTTGTCAGTTGTGTGTTCTGGCCTCTCCCATACACCTCTGTTTACTCTTCCTTCTGTTGCCAGTCTGTTCCTCCCTTCTTCTCCATTCCTTTCCATGCTTCTTTTCTACATTTCCATTCTCTAATCCCAACTACAGTCCTTATGCGCTTTAAAAAAATGCCTCATAGCGTTCACTGTGCCTCCAAACCAATCTCATGATCTTATGGTTATAACTCTTGTTTTGCTTCCCCTTTCTGCTTCCTTTGTCTCCTGCCATTATGCCATTTCTATTCAGGCTGTCATCTCTTCTGGAAAGGGATTTTTCTTGTTCTCTGTTTTGCAAAGCACCTGGCATGTTTTTGATTCTGTCAAACAAATAATAACAACACATATGAAATTTGCAGTGCAGCAGAATCCTGATATCAGGAAGTAATAGAGGCAAATTACACTATCATTTTCATTGCCATGTACATACCATTACTTGACAAAAATTCTCATTGAGTGGCTAGGTAAACATCAATAAACTAAAAAATTCCCAAGCAAACACCTCTAACATGAAGGAAATATGGTTGTGTTTCATGTTGGATCTCAATGAGCCACAGGGTTATAGTTGACAATTTCAGTATTGGAAACAAAGGAAATAAATGAATGAGGTGCAGTTTTGCAGATGGGTGTTGGGGTATAAAATAAGTACTACGAGAAGATGTAGATAACTGTTTAAAACATAGAAACAGGACAAAGGTGGAATGGGTGTTCTCAATTTAACCTCTTCATTAAAAAAGCATACACAAGGCAGGTACATTCTAGCATGTAAGCTAATAAAGTAGACTCTCCTTTAGCCTAACTGATGCTATCAGAAGCTCTTATTAATGCTGAAGAATCTTGTAAAACATTTTAACTGACTGTCTCAGTCATTATGTATTAGGCACCTGAAGACGTTTGTTACTTGTGTTGCCAAAAAAAAAACATCAACCCCATCCCACCCCACCAAAAAAAAAGAAAAAAAGCATCAAAAAAACCCCTAGAGCTTAAAAAAGAGCAGGAAAGAATAAGGTGTGGATTTTACCACATGTTTAGTGACAGGCTAGTCATATGAAATGTCTAAACAATATAGCTTTATCACTAATGGATGTAGGCCAGGACTGAATGGAAATTATTTTACATATGGTTAGCAATCTCTTAACTAAATTATTTGAAAATTCCTCAGAGAAAAACAATTTATTATAGACATTAAGACAAGCCAATGTAACACTAATACTTAAGAAAAATAAACCAGCAGAGGAATGTCCTCCTGCCATATCAACCAATATTCTTACAGTTGATTCCAAAGTATTATCTGTCATTCCAGCACACGGATTAGGTTATTTAACAGTGTGAATCAAAGTGAAGATACTCATTCAAGAGAAGAGCATTATTAATACATCATAGCATGCCATACATCTCTGTCACCAAACTGGACAAAATGGGAGCAGATGTTTTATAATAAACTGAGAAGAGGATCTGACATAATTAATAGCCATAATAACTGAGGCTCAGCAAAGAAAAAGAGCTAGAGGAAGCAATCTGATGGAGGGACAGAATGCTTTTTTCCGTCTCTAGTAAAGTGTCCTAGGGACTAATTTTACATGAAGGGAAGGTAAGCTAAATCTCGTTTCTATTAGTTTTTTTTTGCACCTGCCCTTTGAAGCCCTCGTAATGCATGGAATGCGTGAGAAAAGAATTCAGCAAAAAGGAACTCTGAGGAGAAATCCTTTCCAAAAGGAAGAATTTTTGACTCTGATAGGATCTTTTTACTATTATGAAGACAAGTAAGCCTTTGAATTAGTAAAAATGATTGACATGTGAATTTATTCAAAGCTAAAGGCAAATGTTAGTCACAAATAGCACTTAGGTGCATAGGTATTTAAAACCTCAGGTTACATTTATATTGGCTCTGTCTCTACTGGCATTTTCTTGGTCAGCACCAGGAAGAAGGTCTCCAGATCAAGAGATTCATGAAAGTTTACAGTGTGTGGCATAGCCTTACTCTGGGCTGCATCTAGTTCTCACTGCCCAAGTACTAGTTTCACCTGAGCAGAGAGAGCCCAGGTACAAGTTAACTAGTATGAATCATCAACAAATGAGAGATGAGGATCCCTGTGCAATGCGTAGCAAACCAATGTGATAGTTTCCTTGCACCTGTATGACCTAGCTATTCATTCTCATAATGCTTAATTTCTCTCTGTCCTGCTGACCAGTGTCATTCCAGACCTGAACTGATCTATCTCCCTGGAAAGAGATAGAAACCTAAAATGGTTTGGAGAAACCGAAGGCCAGTCAAAGACAGTGGATAGACTCTCTGAGACAGGGACAAGACTTCAGTTCTTGGCTGCTATATTTGTGTGGTTGGATTAAGTACTTATTTGAGCAGTGCCTGATACATGCCAAGGCCTGAACTGCAATCAATAATGGGAGAAAACTAGTACATGAAAAAGTTACTGCCTACATTGTAACTTCCATAGAATAGAAACCCCATGAGAGCTATCTCTCAGTATCATGGGTAAGCCATCATGCATCCCAAAAATCTGTATGTGTCAGGAATTCACAGACCCAAACTTCCTCTGAAAGTAGATGCCTAAATTCATCCTTTCAACAGGAGATACACGTAAAAGAAGGATCAAAGAGATCACATGTATTCTATCTAATAGCTGAGCAGTAGAAGAATGATATGGGAAAGCATGATGCCTGCAGACTGAGACTTTAGCTCTTCTGGAACATGACAGGCCACCCAATGCCTTCCAAGAAAAAAACTCCATTTTACTTAGAACAACTGTCTCCTCATTCCCACAGAAGTGTCATCAACATGATTTTCAGAGTAAGAGAAGAGGATTTCTGAAAGGGAAAAGTGCTTCAGGAATGGAAGGGATTGTACATTGAAGGAAGGAATTTCAGAGATAATTTTGGATTAGGCTTAGCCTAACCAACTTTTTCCCAGGCAAGCAGCTACAGCTCAGAGTGTTGGGAAATACATGAATACCAAAATATGAGTCTCTTCCTTTTCCACACAGAAGTTTAAAGTCCTTAAAGGTTGGCATTTATGCTGGACAAAGAGAGAGGGAGTGAGCTCAGTAACAGTTGGATGTCACCTCTACGAGGCAACATCGTACTTTCAGCAAATGGCTTCTACCAATTTACACCAAATTCATCTGCTCACTGACCTTAGTTAACAAGTGCTTCCATCACCAAAAGGCTTTAAATATAAAAATAATGGCAACAACATAATTGAATTTATGGTCTAAGCACCGCCAAGTATAATCTGCTGTCTTGCAAAAGTATGTTGCAATGGCTCAATGACAGACTTGCAGATACATAAGTCTATGCAAAGATGTCTGGCTTCTGTTTCTCTGGTATCTAAAGTGAAGCTCTGTTAATTTAGACTGAAAATTCAACCTTAAATATCATTCAACCACTTGTAAAAGCATTATGAAATATATAATATCCTTTTTTGGATTTTAAATTTACCTAATTTGGCAGCATCTGATGTTAAAAATAATAGATAAATTCAGCTTTACACAATCCTTTTTCCAATATACAAGTGTACAAATGGTATTACCTACTTTGAAGGCTTACTTCATACGGATTTTTTTTTCCTTTTCAATAATTAGTAAGACACTTTGCTATGCTGAAATCAGGTAATATTCCTAAAGTATATCTTCATGCTTTTTCAGCAAATAATTCAGAAGCAGAGGACAGGTAAAGCATTAATTTCCACAGTTTTCAATAATCCAGCTACATTAATTTCAGAAAATCCATAAGAAATAGGTTTATAATAGTATAAAAGAATGAGAAGAGACTTTCCCCCCATCTATTATAAGTATAAAATCACAGAGGATAACTATTTTCTCCAACTGCCCTGAAATAGTCCCTTCACCAGATGTTTTGTTTTCTGTCATTCAGCTCTCCCTTAGATTGTACCGTCAATAGAAACATTTTGGTATTATTTTAAACACACTCCATTAGCTTGTATCAGTGGTGTAATTGGACAGTTCATGTAAGCCTGATATTCAGTTTTTCTGTATTCAACAACTCCTCCACTGACCCCCCAGTAAACCCACGTTTTACTTTGTTTGTTTTGATTCATTTTGACCAATAATAATGACTTCTGCCTTAAGATTGCAGATCTCTTGGAGAGGTCTCCCTGACTTGTAGTTGGTTGTCGACAGACGTCGCATTTGTTGTTGCTGGGGTACTAAATGTTCCTTCCTCACTGTCATCTTCTATTTAACCCCCAGTGAAGCACGGGTGCTGCTAGATAAGTGCAGCTGGAGAGAAATTAAAGTAGAGCATAGCACTGAAAATAGTTTCCTACCCCATGGAGGGGGAATTATCCCTCAAAGGCACCTCTGCACAAGGAAACAAACATGGACAACTGCAGAGAGAATTTGGTGTTGGGATACTGAAGTAACTACTGCAAGAAGGGTACTGACTGGGAGACACCCTATTGTTAGGCAAGCACTTTCATGGGATAGAAGGCAGTTTGTGGCTCAGATTTGCGACAAACAGCAAACAGCGTAATTGGGATGCTTTTGCCAGCAAGTTGAAGTGTAAAAGAGGATTAATCTCTTGCAGAAATTTAGGTAATGTAGGCACAGAGACAATTATTTCTCTTGAAAAGAGCACTACAAAGAAATGCCTGAAAGCTACTTTTTTCTCTCCCCTACCCCCATTCCTTCCACTGTCAGTGGATGAACTGAAGTGTAGGGAAGGTATATAATGAAGTGCAGACTTTCTCTCCATGATAGCAATCAATTGCTTTTCCACAGTATGGCGGCCCAATGATATTAAAGGAAATCCTCATTAGGAATACTCTCAGTGCCTTGCTGGCCCAAATTCTTCCTCTAGACATGCTGGCCTGGATTTGAATCTAACACTGCATTTTCTCCAGCAACCCATGAGGGTACAAACACTGGCTACTAAGGAAGGAGACACAGCTATTTTGTATAGACTAATATAAGGGAGGATTTATAGGCTACTTCGGTAAACAAACCAAAAGAGAGACTTGGGATGAAATGGAGGGCAAGAGCTCTGCAACTCTTTCACTTTCTGAAGAAAATCTTAATCACCTAATCACTTTAAAATTGCCATTTCTGAGTGGTCTTAAGGAGCTATCTGAATAATTTTACTAAATTTATTCCAGGCAAATCAGATTTCTCATGCGATTTACTATATAAAACATCAGGGGGATAGAACATTTCATTTATGATTATGACTGAAAAGAACACCCTGGAGAGAACCAGTCTGAGATTCCTGCACCTTCTTGCTCTTAAGCTATACATGTATTCTTGGCATAGGCTGTTTGGTCCCTGAGAAAAGGAAACTGAAACATGTTTTACAGCAGACATCTTAAAAATGGATGTGCGGCCCTTCAGGAAGCCAGTGGAAGCTGGCATAGTAGCACAGATTGAAGGACAGTCAAGAAATTGCCTGAGTAATGTTTCTACAGCCATGAAATGAGAGGGATCAATGTGGATATATTCTATCAATTATTCAGTCTAGCCTCTTGCAAGTCAGATTTGAATGTACCAGTAAAAATAACGGATGATTTTTCTTCTCTACGAGATAGTATCTTTGGATCAGGAAGTTTGTTTCTTGGTATAAAATTATGGTTTTATTGGTCAGGTTGAAAGAGACCACAGTGGGTCATCTGGTCCAACCTCCCTGCTCAAGGAGGGTCATCCTAGAGAACAGTGCATCCAGGCAGTTCTTGAATATCACCAGTGAGGGAGGCTCCACAACCTCTCTGAGCAATATAATCAGATGGTAATTTCTACTGTATGAAACTTACAGATTCTTTAGCATTCCTTCTGTTTTGTTTTGGCACAAAAGAGGAAAGCTTTAGTTATGGACTCGATGCTATAATGTCTCCAGTTTATAAATGACTTGACATACACAGAGTCATGGAACTCTAATACCAGTAGCACAGGAACAGCTTAAGCACTGTGTGTGTTTTCCAGTGTTAGCCGTGTTATGATTCATCAGGTGACCTCTAAGCTGTAGTTTTTCATTATCAATTATTATTAGCAGCACAGTTCTACAATTGGTATTTAGTTCAATTAAATGCAGAAGCCTTGGTTCGTGGATGAAGAGATTTTCTGTTCCTGATTTAGCTCTTCTGGCACCAGGAATTATGTCTTGTTTTGTCCAAGATTCACTTGGCTGGCTACACAGGTTTCGCCTGGCTGTATTACATCTTTTTTCATAGTCTATCAAGACACCAACTATTTTTTGACTTGTGCTTCTTTTTCCGTGGCTCTAATTAGACATTAATTTCATCCACTTTGTACAGTATAAATGCTAAAATCTGCTATCATTACCCAAGACTTAAAGAGAGCTACTCTAAAATCTTCTGAGAATAAATATCATCAGAGTTCATGTTTTATTTTCAGGCTTTTATTGTAAAATTCTCCTTTCATGTCTTGATTTCAAGTCTGCTTGAATGAGCTGTGTATTACCAGTTGCTTTCCCATCTGTCTCAATTTAGTCTCTTTGACAAATTCCAATCTGGCCTGAGGAAAAAATCAAACTACTGAAACCATGCCACATTAGATTATTAGGTATGTTATGTTAACAGTGTTTCTTTACTTAAAAAATCTTGACATTCCTTAGCTCCCCTGCCAGCAATGTCTTACAGACCCCTACAACTTATATTCACACATTCTGAATGGTTTTACGCCTTTCTTTCCATTCCCTCCCATCTCCTGACTTCTCACCAGGTACAAAAGCAAGGCTTTTCCTCTTTAACTTCTCACCTTTCATAATCTTGCTGGATGTAACCTACAGGGTCTGTACAGCATATAAATTCCACATCACTCCTTTCACTTTCAAACTACCTAACCCTTAGCCACCCTGAAAGTGCTCTGAGAATTTCATGGCTATTATAGACACACTAAATTCATCCCTTAGCCTGTCCCAACAGGTTTTAAATGCACATGTTAATTATTCTAACTTAAAAACCTCACAAAACCAAATCCAGAGGGGAAAAACTCCCACAAACATACCTTACATTCTGCCACTACTCTTTTTTCAGGATATTGCAGATTTTACGCCTGCGGTTTAATCTTTCATATTTTTCTAATCCCTATATGGAATATGCCATAAAAATGATGAGCCCACTCACCCTCTCTGTTTCACAGGATCAGGTTTTTCTTTCTTTTAAATTTTTTTCTTTCTCAACTGTTGTATTCCCTCCTCCCTCCCCCATTCCTCTCCAATCCTTTTTGCAGGAACTTTAATTGCAGAATTGCCTATTGCCAAGTAAATAGAAGGCTACACTGTGCAAACAATAAGGATTTCTGTTTAAAAAGTAATTGTCAGCTACATTTGACAACCCTTAAGGGAATATGAGAGAAAATATAGGCTGCTGCAAGAATTTCTTGTTTTACTAGAAATTTGTTTGAGACTAAGACTTTTGAGTAAGTATTCTTGCAAATCTCAAATCTGCCATCTGTATGTCCATTACAAGTTAGTGAGGGAAAAAAATCGCCTGTTTCCACATATCAGTTAATTAATCAGAAGTACAATTCTAACAGGTCCTGAATATGCAGAAGCCCTGCTGTGATAGTTGCTCAGCAAATCATAGCACCAACTGTCTGAATACCCCTGAAGCACCTGCTGCCAGAATGACTCTTGGGCAAGAATTTGTATTGTACTTTTCTTACAGAGGGTTTGTCATTCTGTATGGGAGCTGTTCTGTTCCACAAGCATCTCAAATGTCACTTGTTTAAAACAAAATAAATAAGAGAAACCAACCAACAATCAAACCCCACCAAAGACTAAATCATGAGCATATCAGATTTTAACCACATGCAGAGAGGCAACGCATTAAGAGTGTATTAACTATAACATGTCACATGTATACTTTTAAAAATGAAATGACCATTTTTTGGCTGAGTTGCCCTTCACTGCTTTCACACCAACCAGTGTGACTCCTTCATGCCATTACTGGGCAACAGAATACTGGCTGAACCTGCCCCTGTGGCAGGGTGTCTCCGCATTGCCTGGCATTACGGCTGTAGTGACATGAGCACCACCTCAGTAGCAACCCAAAAGCCACAGAATTCAAATAATTCTCAAAATTTCTATATATGAATTATTTAGAAAGTTAAGGACAAATTATTATTATTTTTTATTTCAACTACTAACCAATAAATGTAAAAAAATACCAACAACAAACCAAAAATAAACCCCTTCATCCCGCACATTAAAGCAATAGTTATTGTAACATTCAAAACAGTGGAAACTATTCATTGTATATTACTATTAGTGGAGAAAAGCAAATTTAATTTAAAATCATTTTTTTCAAACTCCCTCAGTGGATGCCAGGTAATTCAAGCTTAAACAAATATAAAAAACTCATTTTAAATGGAGAATAGTACAGACAGAGCTCAATTATTGAGATATTAAGGGCAACATTCAATTTGAGATACATTTATGCATCTTTGCCTCCTGGAGATTTTTACATGACAAGGGTTTAGATAAACATGGTTTTGCAAACAGCAGCTATCATATCTGATCACATAACCTCTGGACTAAAGCATTATGTCAGCAAATACTTCTGATTATTTAAAATATTAAATAACTGTAATTTACGAGGCAGGTCTTCCTCAGAACAATCACAAAAATTTTCAAGAATTGATATCCATACACAAAAAGCATTTAGATGACCTGTTACAAATCTCTGAGTAAAAAAAAAAAAAATCACCTCTCTCTGTGATAAAGCCCAGTTTAAATACATTCTGGGATATACCAGTGGTGGAGGAGCTGCCTTTCTATGACAGCTTGCAAAGGAAATTGTAGCAGCCAAGGACGTATAGTGTAGGAATCACTTTACTTAACTATATAGATATTAGACACCTAATTTAAGCTAATCATCTGGGTTCCCTCTACAGGTAATGGAGATAAGCATTCCCAGAGGGAGATTCATCCTGCTTCTTTTTAGGCATCTCTCTTCCAGATGCTTGTAGGTGGATAAAGTCAAGAAGGATCAGCCTCACTGACAGCCTGATAATCTGTCATTAGCAATGCACAATTTCCAAATTCAATGAAATGAAGCCAGAACTGAGATAATTTATTTTTTTCATCATTTATCCTTTAATTATCCCTCCGACCCAACTTTTTCTTCAGTTCCTCCCATGAACATCAACTTCCTCTGGCACTTTATTTTTCTTACCCTGGACTGTGTTTTCCTGGAACCTGGGGAACTGCAACCAATGTGAATATTTTGCTGCTCTACCAGCTACAAATCCATTTACATGCATGTGCTTTAAACTGCTGTAAAGTTCTGAACATATAGATAAGTTATCTCATTGATTGCGATTGATCGCGATTGTGCTTTCTGGGTCTACTCTACGACTTTCAAATGTGTAAAAATCTGTGGCAACATTAAGGCAGTCAAGGTATATAGATGAATGCTAAAATACATTTACTATTCAAAGAAGATGGCTTAAATCAAACAAGGAAAATTAAGGAAGAAACACCATTAGGGCTCTCACTTGTACGTGTGTGAGCCCAAGTCGCCACACACGCTTTGAGGTCTCTGTGCTTCAAAATATTGAACGAGTTCTAAAGGTGAAGCCTGTCCTCAATTCTTTTGCATTTAGGGTTTGTAGGTTCTCAGCAATACCAGCATTGCTGCACCGCACCTTTAATCACCGAGCCCTTAGAAACAGTAGCCGAGATTTATAAGGAAGCAGGTGTCTGAACTTAAGACTCCTAAATTCTTAGCTGGGTGCCTAGAGCAGCAGTAAAACCGACAAGCACCCTGTGCAGTTGCCCACAGATGCTCACCCCAGTAGTGAGGCACTTATCATTTGTTAAAACACAAAATGGATGTTTATTAGTTGTGTTCCAATGGCTACTTGAAGTGCCTTGGCCGAGTGCTTGTGTGCACTAAATTCAATATTGGGCATGCAGTCTACTCTGTGTCTTACTTCTACACCATTTCTAGAAAATTAATTTTAATAGTTAAAAAACCATCTTGAGCTGCATACATGAAAATAACTCCGTTTCTACTGAATGACAGTCTAATACGAAATAAGAATAGTCACCTTTTTTTCTTACTCTGCCCAAATCCAGGCAATAAATTAGGCTTCTCAGCATGACTGTAAAGTGCTGTGAATTGTATAAACAATCATATATGGACACTGAAAAATAACCCTTATGCACATTGCATTATAGTTCCAAAAATATATTTACAGTCTATTACAAAGATTACAAATGGAAGTGTCTATGTAACGGGATTATGCTTGTTAAAAGCTTTTTACAGATTTTCTTCAACAAAGGTGAGGGGGACAAAAAATTAGTATAACCAAACTGATTTTTCTAATCAATCAAATAAATAAAATGACAAATATAACACTGTACAGTGATCTAAAAAGGGGGAGGAAAAAAGGAAGGGGAAAATGATGCGTTTAAGTTTTTGATAACTATCTTTGGTCCTAAATGTGGGAAAACACATTATGTAGCACTGAATATACATGTTTGTTTGTGATGCTCTGCAAGTAAAATAGAAAAATATAGTGCATTTTCAATGTATTCAGAGCTCACTACACATAAATGTGTGTACAAAACAAGACAGTATAAATAAAATTTACAAGTTTTACAAAGGAACATTTACAAGGTTTTTCTTTTGTTTTTATTTTTTTTGTGTGGATGCCCACATTATCAAACCAGACCAATTTATGACTGATCCCTGGGATCTTTCTCTATCAAAATCAATAGAAGCAGCCCAATTCTCTTTGGAAGTACAGCATTTCATTGCTGGGGTAGTTCACAATTTTCAGATTTTTTTTTTAAAGCATTTCTTTCCAGTTCATATACATTCTTGCAATATTCATAAATTCATAAATATTCATTATTGCTTATGGTAATTAAATATTTTAATCAAACAAAAGTCATATATAAGTAAATGGTGTAAAAACATATTCCATTGAGCAACTACCCTTGCATCTCTGTTCCTGATGAATGACTGTTGTGTCATACGCATGTTCATTCAGAGCAGCGAAAGCTTGTTAAAAAATTGAAAATTTTGAACTGCCCCTTGTCTCATGCTCTACAGTTCTCATATGCCCTTATTCTGACAGCTGGACTGCATACAGCTTAAACTCATAGAAAATATACACCAGCTATTTCTCTCAGATTTGCTAATGCAGAGTACTGAAAAAAAATGTGATGCACTCAGATTAAATGGTTTAGGTAACACTGGAGAACTGCACCTGTGTTCTGAGACACTCCTACAATCACTTGTCCATTCAATGAAGTGTCTCAGCAGGTTTACAGTTGTAGATCTACATCTTAGAACATATCTCAGTTTAACTCTAGCCCATTAAAATCATCTTGCAAACAATTTGCTAAAAGTGCCTAGAACTACTTAGGGGTCATTATTGCTTTTCTTTTTCTTTACTTTTTTTTTCTCTTTTATTTTCTTTTAAAAGATAGTATATGTGTAACCTTAAAAAATTCTTTAAAAAATATCAGAGCTCTTGGCAACTTGCATTTTCCTGACTCCCTGCCAATTAGCTAGCCATGTTAATACGGTGCTGATTTAACAAAAGTAAATGGCACAAAAGGATACCAAAGTTTGGATAGATATACATTGCTCGATCATGCTTCTTAAATCTCTAGGAACTCAAATAATCCTTCAGAGGTACCCAGTGTAGTAATGTGTCATAGAATTAGCACTAAAAAGGTCCAAAGATATAAACATCATACTAAAAGAAAGTCTTTATGAAGAATAAACACAAATGATTAAAAAAAGATTCAGAAATCACAGATTTAAGGAAAATATTTTGTTGAATTCAACAATAATATCATGATTTTATCTGACAAATATATTCTTTTTTAAATTTTTATGTACATTTAAAAAGTCTATTAGATAAAAAGGAGGTTAGAGAGCTCAAGGTGTTTGTATGTTTATTCAGGTAGTACTTTGTTTATTGTCACTGCTGTTTTCCTTGCCACCACTGGTGGATCCTAATTCCCTTTTCATAAATTCTGGTGGCACTTAGGAGTTCAAGTCTGTAGGTGCTTCTTGTAGCTCTTCTATTCACTGCAGGAAGGACCCAGGAAATCAAGTGTCTTCTAGCAGCACTTCATATATACTGAAGGCCAGTGCTGTTCTCTCAGTCTGTCATCTCCCTCATAAGGGAGAAATGTCTATCACACTTGGATGCCAGTGCCGTGTAAATGTAGCATTTGTGCTCTCATAGTCTGAATGCTGCTCATGATTTTCTTTTGATGACCAACCAACGTGATCCCTAAACTCATCACATCCCTGGGGAAGATAAATGCGTACATTGTTAATTTTTCAACTTAGACTGCTATTGTACGGTATTCAACTGTGAGTCAAAGCTACGTAGTGGTCTGGGCTACAGGTGTCTGACACTGCAGCTATGCTGGAACCTCAGCTCAGCACTGTGAAGTTCGTATAGGCACTGGTCAACCTCTCAGCCAGGAGTGCATTTACATGGCAAGTGTCACGTAATTACACTGCCTGTCTCCACTTCTGAGAAGGAGGCCAGTATGTTTTGCATTATGATATTCTTTTATTGTGGCTTTTAAGGACACCTGAAGACAAAGGCACTTCTGTTGTAAAATACTTTGGGTGGCTTTCAGGACAATGCATAAATAGAAGATTTTGGGGGTCATATTCTGTTTCCTAAAGAGATGCCTAAAGAAAGCCTTTGCATATTGACCCATACCCATCATGCAAAAAAAAGAGGAGCAGTTGTTTAAACTCTACTACTACTAGTGCTAGAAGCTTGTGGGTTCTGATGACAGTTCACAAGCTATAGGCTGAGACCCCTAGTGACACCAGGCAGATAAGAATAGGGTTGCAAACTTGAGAATTATTGTTTAGAAACTTGTTTAGAAAACCACTGCTCTCTAGAAAAGGAATTACGTATGTTTGGCAACCACTGGGTTGATTGCCAAGAAAGTCGTTTGCAAGGTGCCAAGAAGAACTGTTTAAGATGGCAGTACTGATACAGGCCATGTTTGCCTTCAGAAAATCGTTTTGCTTCTACAGATTGATGCAAATTCCTTTCTTGCAGGACACAGACAGCCCCCAGCCAATCAGAAGAAAATTCCACATCTTCCTAGTACACATCTGGAAAATGGTACCAATTAGGTAATAGAAGCAAAGTGGTTATGTTCCTATACATACATATACTTTGAAATGGGCCATATTCTCCCTCAAATTCTAGTCCCTTGGTGTTACTTCAATTGTTCTGAAAGGCACAGAAACACGTGATGCCACCAGGAGGTAGCAGGGTATTTGCCCTTTCATGAGATGCTCTAGTATAACATCGTCAGCTGCTAAAACGGCTCGTTTGACCCCAAGTACCACGTTTGTACTCAGGGTAAAGTTTTGGAGTTGAACATTGTTTATTATTTTACCTAGAAATTCCCTAGATGCAAGTTAAACATGCCCAGTACTAACTTACTCAATAGTCATCCTGGCAACTGATTCAAGAGAGTTGTAGCCTGCTGCTGTGAAATTATCCTTATATCTTTCCATCTTAATAGCTTGTAACCATTCGCCTACGGAGCAGAAAGTGGTAAAATCGGGAGTGTTCTGGTCCAGAAGAGGGCTAATTGGTCTACGGAGAAGGAAAAAGGAAAGTAAGTTGTTTCCAAAGAGAGTAAAACATCAGGGAGTATTTAGCAAGGTGAGAGTCAAATAAGTTTGGGGTATTAAAAATGTCAAGAGTAGAAAGTAATAGGCCTTTATACACAGTTTAGATTATTCTTTGAATAGCTCTTGACTGATCTGTAGCTCACAATATGTACTTCCTAAGCTTATTCACGTAAAAGATGAAAGGTCAGAGTGAGCAAAATCAGCCTAATGGACAACTGTTACCAATAGAAAATCAACCTAGCATGACAGCAGCTACAACTAAGTTGCTGAGTAAAATAAAGATGCTATTCTTTTACGCATCTTAGAAAATACAGTGGTAGCTATTCCCATTATTCAGCCAGATGGGACAAAACAAAGACAAGGAAAGAGCAGAGACACAAAGTAAGTTGTTTAAGGTCACACAGCAAATCAGTCAGTAGAAGAATCAGGAGCAGAACACAGGCCAGTTGATTCCCTAATGCAGTGATCTAGCTAGCAGATCAAAAGATTATCACGATTAAATAATTCACCTGAAATTTATGAAGAAGCCATTAAAAACTACATCATGAAATACAATGAGATGCAATCACTGAAAGGAGTTAAAGCCAGAAAATGAAAGATAAAAATCTAGAGTGTAGCATGTCAAAGTACATTGGCCAAGCATGAGTATCGTTAATTACTTTTTCTACCGTAGCAGTTCCTAGGGCAAGGGATGCATCACATAAAACTACAATAGACAATGATCCTTGCCCTCCAGACTTTACAATTTTAAGAAACAAGGAAAACAAAGACTGCTAGTGGTAAGAGTGTGGAAAGAGTGATGAGCAGGCAGTAGTTTACAGAGAAATGTGTTAGTTCCACGATGTATACTTTATTTTGGTTGGGTTTTTTTTTTTTGTTTTTTTTTTTTTTTTAAGGAAGTCCTTTTTGGCTTTGTTCAGCATGGTAAAAAAGAAGGGCAAATGAAGGAAGTGAAGAACAGGGAACAGAAAGAAGGAGGAACTGAGAGACAGATGAAATAAGTGTGAACTGGAACCAGCCACCAAGCAAAACATCCAGAACCTAGCCACGTGCACCATCAGAAGAACACGCACTAAAGCTTTTCTTACCTGCTACAGGTTCCCAGTGGGGTTTTCAAGCTGTTTGGATTTCTAATCATTTTGTCCAGAATACCAACTATCTGCTCAAACTTTGGCCTTTCGCCACGTTCCTTCTGCCAACAATCTAGCATCAGCTGGTGCAGTCCTGCTGGGCAATCCATAGGTGCTGGCAAACGATAGCCTTCTTCAATTGCTTTTATAACCTAGTAGCCAACACAGTTAATTATTTTTCATTAAGAGTCATTTCAAGAATACATATTGCTACCCAGGTCAAAAAATACAAGAAAAAATAAAATTTAAAAAAAAAACCCAATAAACTAAAATTTGCCATGAGTGTTGCAAAAATATGAGCCTGTTGTTTTTACACTAGCCTTCAGGTTTTCAAGTAATTTCCCCAACTTTATCTTTGGGCTTATTAAGCATATTGTTCTATATGTGCAGAACATAGCTAAATTAACTAGACAAGTGAGTAGCGGGGAACAACAATTAAATTCACCGAGGGAGTAACAGATAGAGTGATAAATGGAGTTATTTCAGAAAGCATTATTACTTGCCCCAAGGCTTTTATGAAAGAGTGTGTGGTAGAAGCAACTGACTTTTAAATGGATAGAGATCTGTGCATGCACATATAAAACACAAAAAGCCTGCAGGTATTATAAAAGGATCCAAGAAAAATGTTTAGCAGATAGAAATTGGTAGGGACAAAAGTTATATTCTATGTCTAGCCATGTTATATTAATGATAAAGTAGCAGAAGTGTGCCCTGTGAGAGAGAAAGACCTGGATGAATGGTATTTTAATATATCACAGAAAGTTAGATTTAATAAGAGATGCTGCTAGATGACGATATGATCGAAGGAGAGCATAAATGTCTAAACCAAGAATTACATCCACCCATTGACTTCCTCAGCCAAGTCCATTTGAATTTAAGTAAAAAATAAAAATGGATAAAGTGAAATCACAGCAAACTGCTGTAAACCTTGAGGGCAGAATAAGAAAGCACATCAGGAAGCAAGGCAGATAAGAAAAGCTAGTGAAAAAGGGCTAAAATACTGTTCATGGGGGATTTCAAGTATACTGACATTGACTGACACAGCAGCATTAGAATTGCTAAGGAAGGGTGCTTGTTCCTGAAGGGTAGTGCACAGGACTGTCTTCTCCCTTGGTTTGTATAGAAAGCAAGATCAGAAGCTGTTCTGGATGTAGTTCTAGGAATTAGATCTGGTATGATAAACAAAAGTTACTGAATATCCAGATTTTAGTAGAAGTAATAACCTCAGACAGAAAATACTCCATAAGTTGTATGAGAAAATTTAAAAGCGGTAGACTGCAAAGTAGACAGAACTGCAGACAATACAAAACGACCTTCAAAAAGCTGACTGAAATCCAGCCAGGTTTTGTATCAAAACCTTTTGCATAAAAGAAGTTTTGTGAAAAGAGAAAGCATAACCCAGTGGTAGGGCACTGACTGCAGGTTTGTGTCACAGAATGTCCTTCCGACCTCAGGGCAGTTGCCTCATCTTCCTAGGACACAGTTTTTTCTCTGAACATTTAGAACGACAGTACTGTCCTACAGCTCAAAAATGACTGAGAAATATTCAATTCCTGCAGAAATATCCACACCTTGAAGAATGAGTGCGGTGACCTTTTAGAAACAGTGAAGTTGTCTGTCAGAGACTGTGTGGAGAGAGGTTTTCTGCAGAAGAACAGGGAAATGGAAAGAACAGAAGTATATAGGAAAGAAAACATTAAAAGTAAAATGTAAGATTCTTTGGAACTATATGAAGATGAAAAACAAGAGAACAGTACCTTATGCTTAGAAGTGGCAGTGGAATAAAAGCAAAAAATAAGCTACAGTGTGTACAGGACAACTGGTGTGCTGTGAAAGTAATGCAGAAATTTCTGACCTTCCAAAAGCCAAAAGGTATTAAACCCTTCAAGCATGCTACATATGATTTACCACCAATGAACTAGTTGCCTAAGGGGTCAGAAGACCGAGAGCACCAATGAGGAATGGAATAGGTAGGTAACGGCAACATCAACACAACAACACCAAAATGTCTAAGACCATTATAATTGGTAAACCATCTACATAAAACTATATCCAAGAATGTAAGGGAGAGCGAAGACATGAATGAAAAGATCACAAACAGGAGTTTTCCCCATTCACTACAATCTGCAGAGAAAACTGAAGTGGGAATCAAGATGATGCCATTTTTGAAAGGCTTTGGTGATACTGCAGAATCAGCTTCTCTGATGAGTATTCTGAGCAAGAAGGTTGAAACTGGGAAATATAAAATAATGAGTCAGCTAGGGATGGATGGAATTTCTGCCAATATTCAAAACACTGAAAAAATATTCTAAAACATTGATAAGTAAAGTAGGACAAGAGTCCACTCTGCAAAAAAAGGAGTCGGAGGGGTCCAAAAATCAATACTCAAAGATAATGAAATAGATGCAGGATTTTACTTTTTTTTTTTTAATAAGCAAATCTACAAAGAGAACACAGCCGGAGTTCTTACCAATAGAATTGATTTATATTATTTACATTTCCCATATTTTGTTTTTGAAATTCTGCTTTTGCTGCAAAAAGAATAAAAGGGAATACTGCTAAGGCTCAAGTATGCTTTTATCATAATCAGGCTATCTGAGGACGTAAAAAAGAATAGGAGAGGACCAGGTCTGCTCACTTTATATACTGTATGCCAACAAAGAAGTACTAAATATGGGTAACTGGACAATGTAATGTTAGAACTCTGCTTATGGGCACATAATAATTATACAAATTATAATAATGGTAATAAATCCAGGAGTACAGCAAAGAAAAAACATGTAAGCCTAAATTCTTTCCATTTTCTGAAGAACTAATCTGCACTGGAGTCAATAAGTGAATGAAAGCAAGAACACCATAAGTCTAATAGGGAAATAAGGGTTTTAGGCCTACCAGCCAGGATTAAGCTGAGGTGAGCCCACTGCTCAGAGAAGTTGGGACAACTCCATCTATTATCTCTGGTCAGCCTGCTGTGCCTCTGCGGGGAGCATGTAGGATGAGTGTTCTTTTGGTGCACCCTAGCTCTAGGTCATTGCTAAAAGAAGAACTTGTTCTTGAGAGATCACAACACAATTTTGTATTTTCCATCAATCTAAAGCAATGACTTAAAGGAAGCAGGGCAGAATTAAAGAAATGCTATCTAAAACTCTAAAATCAGGGAGATGTATTTTTTTAGGAGATCCAGTCTGGTCTATGACTATGCCCACATCCACTTGTAGGCAAAATGATACACTTAAGACATATAAACTGAGTCCATATGCAAAATTAGAAGAACACATTTAGCATTTTTTATTCCAGTTCAATATTCCCACTGGTAACTTTGAAGGAGAATAAATAATAAATCATAAGGTGATTCTAAATTTTTGCATCATAGATTCATCTATAAGATTGGTAGGATGTGTATACGCTTTGGGAGGACATGCTTGAAGATCACAGCTTACAGGAATATTTGAAAGGATTTTACCAAGAACTGATGCATCTTTTAACTATGTGCTATTGAAGATTATCATGAAAGCTGCTAAAAATGGATTAAACTGTAAGAAGTCGCAATTAGCTGGTTTTTGAAAAAGGCTTAGTCATGTGCTTTACATGCAGTTTTCAATAGAAGGAATACTTTTCAAAATCCAATAACCAGCATGGAAATACCAAAATTTCTCCTGTGTTTGAAAGTTTTTTCCGTATTGTTGCCAGAAAGATAGGTAAGGTTTGCCTTTGAGGCATCTTATATTCCTGTCAGACTTCTTTTATGTTTGAATCTAGTACAGAAGGAAGGTGTCAAAAGAAATGAAACTCTACGGGGTGTCTAGGGAATGTAAATATTTCTCTTTCTCTGCCCCAAGGACTTGTTTGCCCATATTTTGACAGTCCATGAAATCTTTGACACTGAGACCTGTCAAATATTAACAACTTTGCACTCTGCCAAACTGACTCATCATTTACACTTTTATCTTTTTTTTTTAACTTTGATGTTGATAATTCAATAAAAAATTAAAATAACAATTAAAAGAATACTCCAGCCCCCACCTGAAAACTTTAATTGATACTCTTTCTGACAACTTTTGCACCTGTGTGGCTTTTTCCTGTATAATTTCTATATTAATAGATACTCCTGTCAGAAATCAAGATTAACACCCATCTGTTCTATTACTGCTGACCTGTTGCTCTGGATCATATTTTATGCAAACAAGGGTACTGTTAAATCAGCATAATTAACTTGAAAAAGCCAAAGTAGGTCATTAACTGCCACTCAAACTTTTAACAACTTTTTTCGACTGATTAATCATTGCTCTAAGGTCAGAAACCTCAGAATTATTTTTTATTGGAAAAAAAATAATTCTTTCCATGCTTAGGCATAATAAAGTGAAGAGCACATATTACTATTTTTGATGTTCCAGTTTTAATTGATACTCAGAACAGAAACCTACAACATCCACATGGCAGAGGAAAGATTTTGATCTAGGTAAAAAGTGAAAGCTCTGTAACTTTCTCATTTTGTGAGAACCATACAGTTCTCACAAGATTTTATAAATCTTATTTCTAAACCAACATTTTATGCACTTATAGTGAAATACATATGTATACGTTTGCAATATGTAATTTTGGTTTTACTAACACACACACACACACACATTCACAAACAGACAAACCTACATCTTGATTTGACATGTCCCAGTAAGGCCGTTCTCCGTAAGACATTACTTCCCACATAACTATTCCATAACTCCACACATCACTGGCTGATGTAAATTTGCGGTACTGAATGGCCTCTGGAGCCGTCCATCTCACTGGAATTTTTCCACCCTATGAAAAAAAACACAAGAAAAAAAAAAAAAAACAAAAAAAAAGGAAGGAAGAAGAAGATCTTTTTTTTTCCCCAAAAATGTTTGTATCCTCTCCTATAGAATGTGTTTATCATTATTTCCATCAACATCAAAAGCAGCATTTATATCATCTACTACGGTTGATCAACTACAGAATTTCTAAAGCTGTCTAAAGAAGTTTAGACTCTTAAAACACTTAGAACATAGAAACTTAGATACTGTCTAAGCTAAGTTGGATGCATTTCTTTGGAAGAGCTTATCCTTTCATCGATGTTAAAGGGGTGCTTAGATGTCTGATTTACACCAGTCATTTAACTCCCAACTGGTTGAAGGTAGGTGAAGTGAATCTCATTGACCACTGACTTGTCATATGGCTACTCTGAAATCGCAGTCTGACACTTTTAAAGTGGGATCCTGCTTAGAGCCCAATGGTAGGAGTGACAGCTGTGAACACTGGTGTGGTTTCCTGGATACCTGTGCCTGCTGGAGCAGATTCCAGGGGCCCCTCCTTCCCTCAGCATGAGAAAATAGGTACAGTGAGGCCCCATGGGTGGGAAAGTGGAGCTGGCTCAACAAAAGAATAAAGAGCATAGTGTGCCTGATGACTATGTATTTAAGAAAAGCGTCCCACCCACAAGCAAGGGAAAATATAGGAGCTGAGCTTTGTCACAGTCTAGCCTCAAGCTAGTCAAACTTTTGGTGAGATAAATCTAGTCTGAAAAATAGTAATAGTCTACAAAGATTTTAATTGACTCATAGTAAATTAGATTATTAAAATTTTTGTGGGTAAAACTTCCTTATTTGTTCAAACAGAAAATCACAAGGAAGGAAATAATGAAAATACCATATAAAATTTTTCAAACTTTACCAAATACAAATGTATGTTCTTAGAAAATTATGATTTCCTAATTACAGTCATATTTCTGCAGAGACTCTTCCTTTTGCCTGGTTAACATTCCCAAGCAATTAAAGTATTTCTCTTATCTATACTCTCTAGAAGATATGCTGTTTCTTAATAACCACATCTAAAAACTCTGCAAACCCATCAATTTTTCTTACAGTTGTAGTGTAGACAGCCTCTGGATCATCTTCTATAACTCTGGAAAGGCCAAAGTCTGATACTTTACAAACAAGATTGCTGTTGACAAGAATATTGCGCGCTGCAAGATCCCTGTGTACATATCCCATATCGGCCAAATATCTCATTCCAGCAGCAATTCCTCTCAACATTCCCACTAGCTGAATGACTGTAAATTGCCCATCATGTTTCTGGAGGGAAGAAAGGAGCAGCAATTCTTGTTAGTATAGCTGAGAAGAGAAATAAGAATTAGTTTTACAACTTCAGCTTTCTACTTTACTCTTTTTGTGGCAATTCATCCTGGGGCAAAGAAACTCACTTCAAATACAAGTTTTATTTTCTTCAGACATAAAGCAGTACATTCAGTTAAGAAATGTGTGAGTAGTTAATCTACTAATAATAGCAAAACTTGCTCATCACTATACATTTCTGCCTAATTCATGGTAAATTGCTTCTAAGAGATTACCTGATGAAGATTACCTGAAGCTCTTACAGTTTTTTATGCTTCTTACATAGAAGCATAGTTTGCTTCTCTGCTCTTCATCTCTCAGTATAATTATTTGTATCAAGAAGATAGGAACTATCTCCTTTTTGAAACCCTAGCTACTGATAATTTTTAGTGATAGTTTAGAGTTTATCAAACAATATTTCTGTTCTCTATAGAGTGTTTATACATCATGTCACACTGTCTTGCATACCTGGTAAGGAGTTAGAACTGGCAAGTTCAGAACACGCTTAAAAATGATAAATTGTTGAGAACTTGCATTTCTTCTTCCTTTGTTTGTCTCTTAAACAGAATCACAGTTCATTTAGGGATTCTTTTATTCTGATTTCCACCATGCTGACACAATAAAATTCTGCACCCAAAAGGCAGAAGATTAGGCTTCATGTATCAGTGATTTTAATTTCAACAGGTGGCAATAATAAAACTCACTGTGTTTATGCCACATTAAATCACATAAATTCCTAGAATGTCTCCATATGATCTTATCTGATCCTCTCATTTTTGATCTGGTTTTGCTGAAATAACACAGAGAACTGCTAGTATTTGTCAAGCTCCATTTCAGCCTGAAAACCATTTTAATTATATTAATATCATGCATGTAGACATGTATATATCACATATTTAAACCTTATTTTTTAAAAGTGCCACCATGTAGTATATGTCACTCTAAATATGTTTATATAAGTTTTCATTTTGGTACTCACCCTAAGAAATGCATCTAAGGCCCCATTCTCCATGTATTCTATTACAATCATGACTGGTTTCCCTGAAAGAAAAGAGAAACTGTAAAACAAATGGAGTCCCTTTTTTGATAAAACACACATTATTCCTTTGAAGGACTGAATCGCTGAGACAACGAACATTTCTGAGCCCTTCAGCACTGTTACTGAGCTCGAATTTCTTAAATATCTTAATGGAATGTGGTCATGATTCACAAAATCGAACCATACAAATCAAAAAGTCAGTGTGTCCTCCTACCTCCTCCTGTGTGAACAGGACTCTGGAATAATGACACTTCAGATAATTTGAAAGGACACAAGAAACCTTATCTCTCTGCATGGTCTTTGAGGCTAAATGAAACTAGAAAAATAATATGTTTCAAAGTACTTCATCTTTTAATCATGCGTGCATCTAAATTTTTTTCCTCAGGTTGTAGCATAAAGTAAGTATTGTTTTAGTTAGTTACGCATCAGGAGAAAATCCATTAGGAGTGTGCAATCTGTTTATAATTTGAATCTTTGACCATGAATAAGCTAGAGTAATTTCTGCCATGCTGTTGTTATTTGACTGACAGATCGAGCTGCTGCTTACCTCTGGTAACGACCCCTTCTAAGTGAACAACGTTGGGATGGTCAAACTGTCCCATGATGCTTGCTTCACACAGGAAATCTCTCCTTTGCTTTTCAGTGTAGCCAACTTTCAGAGTTTTTATGGCTACTGCAACGTCTCTCTTGCCAGGAAGCTTTAGACGCCCACTGCACACTTCACCAAACTCTCCTAAAATGAAGTAGATCAATGCTGAATTGCTCCGACTATCAATATTTTCCTTAGGCCTTGATTCAGCTACCCACCTAAGTGTGTGTTCAAATCTTGCATGTGAATGCTCATATTTGAAATGGATTACTTTGAATTGCTGACCCTTACTGAATAAACACTTCATGTTAACCCAATCAACAGGACTGTTACTTGAACATTTTAAAAGACTTGTTAGCAATTTGTTGCATTTGTTTCAAAATCAGGAAACAAAAATGAAGTGGCTTTCATAAGAAAACACTATTATAGAAATAGTAATACCATTGCCAAGTGAAAATGTCATTCTGCTCTACATAGTTTCCTTGCTATCTTTAGATCAGTGACTTCTTTTCTTTCAAAAGTCAGCTCTTGCAGATCTGCTTTTAATTTAGCATCGTTATGGTGTTAAATGAAGCACTACATTATTACCTTCAAGCAAGATAATTTACTTTGCAGATTATGAAATGAAAGGTGTGACTTATAACAATTTTGTTACATTAAACAAACACAAGCAAATGCTGCAAGTTTGTAAAAGATTCTAAACTAACAGACAATTGGAACTTGAAGAAGCATGTGATGCAAAAGAAGAAACAGCCATCAAGAATACAAAAAAGAAAAAAGCAGCAACAACCAAATTTGGGATAGAAGTAACTGGACTCCATCAGACAGGAAAGAGGACGGAAGCATGTGATATGTGGAGTTGAATGGTAATACATCTACCTCAATATTAATGAGATTATGAAAGATTTAAGGATTGTCCCTAGTCTCACAGCTGTGTAAGAAGAGAGAAAAAGTGAGTTATCCAATACTGCAGTTAGGAAGAAAAATCTCTTAGTAAATATAGAAGAAAAGGGTAGTAACATATACTGAATACAGAGGAACATCTCTTTTTCAAAGGGAAAAACTCATTGCAAAAATATTTAATGATCTGACACTTTGCAAATTCATCTGGAGTATGGGAGATACAGTTCCAAGGCCCTCCTCCAAATCAAATCAACTCAGAAACTTATCTCTTGCATACCTGTGTAGTGCCTTAACATTAAGCTGTTATGTATACACAAGTATGCAGACACACCTACATCTAAAACATGTTTTAGGAGTGCTGAAAAAAATGATTGAATGAGGTAAGACACAGAGAGTTTGATTAGAGAATCCTCTTGGGACATAGACTGATGTCTTGAGGAACTTTGTGGTATCAGAAGTGAAGCGTACGTGCACACTGTCAAGATGCCTGGCTGGCAGTGGAGAGAGGTATGCTTGGAAATGGGTCTGAATGCCTGAAGAGATAGATGTTGAAGTGTCCTAATGGATGGGTTCTGAGAAATCTTGTTTAGGACACTGTCAGCATTCAAACACTACGGTGCTCCTGACAGTCCCACGAGAAGAGGTTGGGGAAAGAAAAAAGCATTTCTTGGGTATTAGTTTCAGAGTTCTCCAGCCAGAAGGGTAGAACTTAGACCATGACTTAATATTTCCAACTGACTTGTTTGGACAAATCTCCACTCAGTATGGCTCGTTTTATGAATCTTATAGGAGGTGACTGCATACAGAATCAAATTCCTCTCCCTCCTGTGCTATGCTTGCTGAATCAAGGTTAGCTGAAATCAGCTCCATATACCTCTGTTAATACTGTGCTGTACCTAAGCTAATTGGCCAGACAAGTGTTCCTGTCTGCACATTATCCTCAACTGCCCTTGGGCACTGAAGTCAAGGTCTAAATAGCCATGTCATAGCTATGAATACCATGAGGCATAGCTGTTACATACACAACAACTAGATGCTCATGCCCTTAGCTTGGTGCCTTAACCTCCCTCCTGCACTTCATTAGCAACATGGATGAGTATTAATGAATTCATCACTCACCTCACTCGTAGCCCCTAGCCTCAAGAACTTGCTAAAGGATAACAATTTTCTCCAGCAGTACTTTGTAAATTTTTTTTTGTTCCACACCGAAAACAAGACATGAGTATAAGTGTGCGTCTGTGGTATTTCAGAGCCAGGTAATTAGGATACTTGGCACAGAAGACACTACGGCTTAACTCCTTTCCAGTTCTCTGTGATCTGATTTTGATTGATTTCCAAAAGCAGATCATGCATACTCCAGCAAACCAGAAACTTGAACTTGTATGCTATGCGTTTCAAGCCAGGATGATAGCCAATGAACTACTTTTATTCCCAAGAAAATAGTATATTCAGCTGAAATTATGCCCAAAAATGAACTGGAAAATATGACAACAAGAGTGGGAACACTGCACAGCCACACAGTCACTAACTCAGCACATCAACAAGGCAGAGGCTAAAACAAAGGATGCGTGGTATGAACAACTTAACATAGTGGACACCATATTCTGTATCTGACAGGTGGCCACAACGGGATGGTAATGAAAATGCTGGCAAGGAAAGCACATATCCCTCATGCAAATTGAGCACAAGCATATTTGCACCCTGTTTGTCTGAGAGACATGGCACTGCTCAATAGTTGATGCGGCCAGCATTGCTGATGCACATTGAGACTGCTAAGTGGCTTTTCTGGTGCTGTCACTAGAAGAAATTCCATATTCTTCTTTGATGTATGAGTTTCAGCTGCTGCTTTGGGTCTTTAACATTCTGTTGTTCCTGGACTGAATTTCATTTCACTCCTGTTTGCTATTTACATCAACAGGTTAAAGCCATAGCTAAATGCCACATACAATATGCTTTCATCATTGCACTTCTAGTCAGAATGACTACTGACACATGTTAGTTATTTTTGCTATCAGTTATACTCATTAAAATCAAGAATAAATTCAACTGCAGTCAACAAAATTAACATTCTGGAATTTGTCATAACACTGAAAATACATCTTAAACTGTATACTCTGCAGCTCAAGTGTTTTCAGCATTTTGCTCAGAAGGCATTGGCAAAATCCAACTGAATATATCTTTGTACTCTGAACTGTTGATATGCTGGTAGCTTTCTAACTCAGAGCAAAAAATAAAGCTCTGCAATTTGCCTATGCTAATTTATATATTGTGTATTTATTAGAGGAGATGCTGCCATTCCAGCATCACAAAAATTCCTAGTTAGCAAGGGCTAAATTCTTGTGCTCTTACTCATCTGAAGGAATAATTTGCTCAGCAGTGTGGTTAATTTCAATGCTACTACTCCTTGATTGAGACATGATTCAACATGAGTGGGGTTACTTTGAAAAGGCGTGAATTCTAAGTCTAAAGATTTTCTTACAGGTACACCAGCTTATTTTAGAGATGTTTCTAGTTCTGTTTTTAAATAATACCGCAGTATGTAATTTACAGTGCCAAATTACAGGGTGATTTAGAAAGTATTCTACTAATACTTGTATAAAACAACAGGAAAGCAAACGAACATTTCCTCCAGGAATCCAAAGTATTTGATATTTTTCTTACCCATGGAAACTTAATTTCACTACATGGAGTAGTGCAATAAAAATGTCACATTTCTTATTAATGCAAACAAATGAAACTGCCTTTTTAGAGCATGAACACCATGGCTTAAGTAGGTGGTAGACAGCTCAAGAGGAAGAAAAGCAATGTAGTGCTGAAGCAATTACAATCAGTCATAAGAAGTTAAACAATAACTTTTTGTATTCATAAAATATCAAAAAGAAAAATGGTAGAAGAAAAAAACAGCCTTAGGGCAGATTTTGTTATACAGAAACAAGACCTTCCTAGTCTCTATTTCAAAGATTTTGTGCTGCAGCCAGTTTTCCTTACTCACATGCACGAAGCTTCAGAGGTCAAAAACCCCCCTTGCAAAAAGCAAGTGAGCAGAATTTGCACAAATGCCTAATGTAATGTCTTTACTCTGACAGTAAATAATAGGCAGCAAAACTGGCCCACTCCCCCCAGTTCCATTTTTAACAGCAGATACAGGATTAGAAACCCACAAGCTTTCAATGTCAAGCAAGACTTTTAATTTACTCATTTATTTGTTTCTTTTGTTGGGCTTTTCCCCTGTTTGTTTTTACATTTTAGAAGTGAGTGCAGCTTCATTGCTCTTAACCACTCTAGCAAATGCAAAAAGTTCTTCTATACTTGAGGTATAATTATTTGCCTGTCATTATGATGTATGAGTTTCGATCCCAGCTAAATGGAACAGTTGAATCAGGAAGCCACGGCAGCCTTACCTGCGCCAATCACACGCTCAATTTTAATACAAGAGGCATCTAGCTCCTTGGCGAATTGATGGACAGCTCTATTTGGGTCCTCGTAGGTTTCAGGGTCAATGTAGGTTTTGGTGCCTGGAAATTTAACTGTAATGATGTAAGAAAGCATGACTGTGATGAAGCAAAAGCACTTATTGTGCAGTCAGCCCAGGAATTTCATTATGCAGAGTGCTCCTTGGAAGAGTGAACCTGTTTCCACGCTGCCTGAGTCAGAGCCACTCTGAGGAGCAACCTTAGTTTTAGGCATCATCTGCAAGCATGCTGACACAAGTACACAATCCCATCTTTAAAAATGACTAACATCTCCACCTTGAACTAAGTAATAAATATTAAATAGTGCCTAATGGAATAAAATGAAAGGGTTGAGTGGGAGTAAAAACAAAGTGGGGAAGGGGGTATAAGACCAGCAGAGGTGAAAGTTTCTTTTCTGTGTAAGGACAGTTATCCTTTTGTCTCAGGATGCATAAACAGCATTTCTTCATGTTATTTCTGTCTTCTAGTGAGATTTGAAACATTTCTTCATCTCCTTCAATTTGCTTAAACTACTGAATACAATATTTTTTGCAGACTGTGGCAATAGTCAAAGTATTCACAGCACTTAGAAATTATATCCTTCAGTATAGTTTTTGTGGTATAATATGAACATGTGGTAGTCAACTTGTTGCAGTCAACTTGTAAAGGCATAGGAAGGAAAGTGGGCTCTGTGGTACCAATATTTCCTCCCTCAAGCACCTAAGTAAAAAATATGCAGCAATTTGTATTTTGCTCATTCCTTTTCAGTACAACACTTAGTGCATAGCAGGCAGCATAGTGCTCTGGCCAGCATGCAGTTTTTTCCCTTAGTTTGCTAATGATTCAGGTAAATTATTTTTTGCTCTTTTGGTGAAAGTAGAAACTCCTGGTGATAGTAGAGCAACCCTGAAAATTTATTAATCAAGAAATTTTTATGAAATAAATTTGCTCACAAAGATTATACTCTCGAGCTTTAATTAAATCAGTAAATTACAATTCAATATCAAAATGCAAAAATGTTCCTCTGCTAATTGATATGCCGATATACAAGAATAGGAACAAAAGTCAGAAAAAAACATAAATAATTTACATTTGCTTCATATTCTTTTAATTTCACATAAAATATTTTAAATTTGAAAATATATTGAAAAATAGCTTGGCAATCACCTATTTGTTTCAGATGGTATTAATGACCAAAAACACACAAACCCTCATAAAAAAGAAAAAACCAAGAGAAATTGGTCGAGTAATCCAATGAATTGACAACCAGAGAAATTATTTGAAATGTTGCCCAGATGTTATTATCTGTCTTATTACGTATTTAAATAGATGTTCTTCCAGTTGCATTGACGATGCCGCAATTTTTAAAAATTATAAATATTTATTCTTAAAACCAAATGACACTGGATAAAATGAGAATAAAGCAATAGGTCGACCAGCTCTAATAATGTTTTTAGGCAACAGGATGGAGAAGGAATCATCCTCTTGTGTTTGTGATAATGGGTCTGGATTGGAAGTAACCTTGCAAATCTCAAGTGGGTCTCTAAAGCTTTTTTATTCAAGCTGTCATACAACATTTTGACAGGCCAAGGCTATCCTGGCATAGCAATGTGAAATAATGCTGGCCTGAATTTGCAGACATTGTTTGATGAAAATGGGAGGAGGAAACCAAATGTAAATCTGACTTGCTTGACTAAACTCCTCCATTGTAGGCGTATCTTCAAGTGTAGCACTTGAGGTCACAGAGAGATGAAGGCAACAGAAATGAAATCTATGATGCAGTGCTTTAAAATCTGCTTTAAAAAATGTTTCTCTTATAATTTTTGTTGTAAGCAAGTGTTTGTTCTAAGTTATGTTTTTGAAAATCCAATCTGGTACCCCAGTACAGAAGAATGTTGTCTATATGTTATGGAGCAAAAGGCCACCAAACTGGTGTTCACAGCCCTGTGACCAAGCTGGTGACCACAGCAGTGGGTTCCATCTTACCCTCTACACGGCTACCAAACGAAATTAAATACTACACATATGACCAACAGATGATGAAAAACTACCTTGGCAAAAAGTTACTCATATTTTGCGCCATGATTTAAAAAAAGATTGTGTATGCTTAATCTTTTGATTGATTTGCTGGAAAACCAGATTTCTTGAAAGGATAATAAGGGAAATGAACTCTTATAAAGTGTCATCATTTCTGGATCAACTATCAATCATTAAGTAGCAGCTTTCACATTACTTAATTTACATTTTCACTGAAAAAAAAAGAAATGTCACCAATAATGGAGATAAGGAAAGAAATTATTTAGCTAGCATATTTCTTTTGTTTATATAATGAAATACAAGAATACATAGCTGATCTTTTCCTTCAAGGACATAATGGGGATTTTAAAATCAAAAGCAGTAGTTCTTCTGAAAATGTGAAAAGCTTATAATGCATTATGAGAGGCAAATTTCAAATCCATCACTCCAAGAACAGTAACATTTAAGTAAACTCAAATTTTTGATGAATTCTTTAAAATCAGCTGCATTGCAAAGTGCATTATAAATAATTCTTATCTCATTATTATTTTCCACCTTTGTTGCACAGTTTATGAACTGATTGACTAAAGCTGCAATGATGTCACTACTTAGTTTGACACTCGTTGCATTTAAACAATTTAGGTAGCCACACACTCAAACTCAGGAAACGGGATCAATTTCCAGCTGACCTGATTTTTTCAGGGAAGAAAGGTAAAACAGAACCTTGATCTGATTTTGAGTGGAGCTTTGGCTAGAACTACTCATTTAGAGAGGAGTGCATTGAAAAGATGTTAAGAATTTATGACTAGTGGCTACTTCATTCACAATGTGACATCATTTTCTGATAACAGCTCATGACTTTAACGTATCTAAAATAAGATAAATCCTATTGCTTTCACAAAAAAAAAAAAAATCTGAAGGATTTAAGCTACAACTGCAATTATTGGTAGACAACAAAGGCTACATACAGCACAGCATTACTAAATGGCAAGTTGTACTGATATGAGAGTGACCACATATGGGAGAAACCCAGGCACTGTTCCGTATCAGAACTTATGTTCAGTTTAATTCTATTATGTGATTTTACAATTATGGTTGCTCAAAATAATTTTGCGATTTAGTTTTACTGAAACTCTTGAGTTAACGACTGTTTCTAAAAGAAATTAAAACATTTTCAATTTTTAATGTCAAAATGGTATTACAACTGAAATGAGAAAGGGCTAAAGTAAGAAATTTTTTGAACAATATTTCGATAAAAATGAAAGTATTCTTGTATAATCCTTCCTTTACATTTCCCTTATATTTTCAATTGTCATTAACCCAAGAAAGATGTGTTTTATTGAATTTTCCCAGCATTCAGATGGTGGATGCAATTTTAATAAGAGAGGCTTTAGGTGCTACTCTTGGCTAGGCAAGTGATTCTAGAACACAAAACAGTAACAAAGTGGATGCTCTTTCTTTTCATATTAAATAATTGACTTTTTAAGGACATTATGTTTTGTAAATATTGATGGTACAGTATTCACAGAAGCAGAAAACAGCTTTTGAGCAGAACAGCTTCATTTTTAGGGTGATGCAGTTACTCACTTTCTTAATCTGAAGTTTGCCTGAGGTGAAGATCACTTAGGCAAAGGTCTCATGAATACTGCACCTCAGAGAGATCATTAGGACAATGTGAAACATATATTCAAAGCAACAAGAAGAAAACAAAAATGCAGAATGAAAACAATAGTATATCATAGACATGTATAGAAATAAAACCATCTGTGTGAGCAATGTTGTCTTTAATCTGCATTCCTTTTCTGTAGGTCACATTTTTACAGTGTTTAACTTCCTGCTTGTTATTTACACAGTATTTTTGAATTTCCTATGGCATTGTCTTGCATGAAGTCTTGTTTTAGTATTGTCTACACTATAGTATTGTCTACACTATTGCAGTTGGGAATTTTTGAAAGGGGGGGAAAAAAAGCAAAACACTTACAATGAAAGTAAAGTTCTTCATCCCCTTCTTGATCCGCTTTGCTATAGCCACAATGCCTGAAAAGAAAGTAAATCATTAGTTTTACTGGTAAATAATTATTTACTTCTCAAGTCTAAAGTCCTGACAAAATCAGTTCTGCAGTCTGGGATTTTCAGGTGCTGAGCACCTAACTGCTGTAGGCCCTTTGAAACTTTCACCTATAATTCTATTGACAGCAGAGTTTTAAATAAATCATGAACAGTTGCAATCAAAAGGCTTTTTTATCAAATACCAGTCAGGACAAGTCCTAAAGAAAAAATTCTAGTTCTGGTGAAAAGCTTCAACAGATAAAACAGAGGATTAAAGAACTTGAAAGTAGAACACTGTTTTACATGAGGGTATTCTTAAACTTACTGCTGTGCCTCTTTTTCTTGAATGTAAAGTCATTTAAAGGCTGATCAGATAAAGTGTCAGATTTCTCCATGTGAGAAAACTGAACAGAAAGAGGGACTTTGAGGAGTACAGTTAAAGAACCTGCTAGGGGTTCCTTTTACAGCACATTTACATAGGACAAAAAGAACATCTTGATTTAAGTGTCTTGCCAAAGTAATAGGACAAACCATATAATTGGTAAGGGAATTTAAATAAAAACTGTCCTTACTAAAAATTATTTCTGTTTCAGTTTTTCAAGTTACTATCCCAGAACAGCCTGTGTCTCAAGAGTTCACAAGAGTGGGGTCAGATGTGCTAATGCCCACGAAAGATGCAATACCTTCGTCCGATGATGAAACCAAACACCATGAAGACCAGAATGATGGTTCCTGCCACAGCAACCACAGCTATGATAATAACAGGATTCTGTTCACTGGAAACAGCTGTGGCTACAAACAGAGCACAGAGAAGAGATTAGTAAAAAATTAATCCCTACAAAGGGACTGCAAAAATTTAAGTCAATCATCACGAATTGTAGATTCTCTACTACTGTCCTACTGTTGTGGACTGCTTTTATCTGAAACTATTATATTGATAATATTAGTCTAAAGAAGGGCCTTCATTGGAAATTTAACTCAATGCTGTATGAGTAAATGATTGTCTACACTGAGTAAAAAGGAGCCAAGCTAAAATTTCCTTGGCCAAAGCAGTACAGCCATTAGCTGAAAGCCAGCACTGCTAGCATCAGTCACTTCCACTTCCTCCTACTGCTGTGCTGCCTTCTGTTTTGCTCAGTCGTTGATCCCTTCCTAAGAGGTAAGACCTGGATATTCCTGCAAGGAGGTACAGTAGGGGAGCAATCCCTGAAGAACTCTCCTTCAAGCTTCGCCTCTAAAGCTCCTTGATATGACTTTGATGGTTTCCAAGAAAATAGTGTCTTAACTCTAAGAAAAATGTTGAGCAGAAATGCTATTAACATAGATTACCTAGTTAGCATATTTCAATCTCTTACTGCTAATAATCATTGTAAATAGCTATTATTACTTATCATTTGTTTCTGTTAGGAACAAAAAGGTGCTTCCACATCTACAAAATGGACTTCTCCGTGCTTCAGAGAATTTAGGTGCTAAAATAGCCACACATTATCGTTCTTTTTATTAATATATGCCAATTTTATTAATATATGCAAATTTATGCACGTCACATTGATGTAAACTGAGTATGTAAATACTTAGCCTGAGAAACCTTGAGGTTTGTTAAATACATTGCTTGCCTGACATCTACTAAGGGTGGCCATGTACTCAGCTGTGTTAAATGAGTGCAGTGCTACCGAACCCTGTGGAGCTGTGTTGATTTGTAAGTGAGAATCTAGACCAGGAGATGGACAGAGGAGGAGACATCAGGCACCTGGAATCATACAATCATAAAGTCACAGAATCATTAAGTTTGGAGAAGACCTCCAAGATCAAGTTGGCCTCAGCCCATTGATTCAGATCCCTCCACAGAGCTTTCCTACCTTCCAGCAGATCAATGCTCCCATCCAACTTATTTTCATCTGCGAACTTACTGAGGGTGCACTTGATTCCCTTGTCCAAATCACTGATTAAGATATTAAACAGTACTGGCCCTAACACTAAGCTTTGGGGAATCCCACTAGTGACCTTCCGCCAGCTGGATGTGGCACCATTCACCACCACTCTCTGGGCCTGGCCATCCAGTTAGTTTTTAACCCAGCAAAGAATGTACCCACCCAAGCCATGGGCTGTCAGTTTCTCCTGGAGAACGCTGCAGGAGACAGAGTCAAAGGCTTTACTGAAGGCCAGGTAGACTGTATCCACAGCCTTTCCCTCCTACACTAAGCAGGTCACCTGGTCATAAAAGCAGATTAGGCAGGTCAAGCAGGACCTGCCTTTTGTAAGCCCATGCTGTCTGTGCCTGATCGCTTTGTTGTCCTGGACATGCTGTGTGATGGCTCTCAAGATGATCTAATTCATTACCTTCCCTGGTGGTGAGGTCAGGCTGACAGGCCTGTAGTTCCCCAGATCCTCCTCTGAACCCTTCTTGTAGATGGACTTCACACTGGCCAACCTCAGGTTGTCTGGGACTATCAATTTCACCCCCAACACTATCATGCTGGCCTTAGGCTCATCTCTATCAAGCTTGGTCTTATCCTTTCCCCCCTTCAAACTTAGTTTAAAGCCCTGTCAATCAGCCTGGCCAACTCACAGACTAGAATCCTTTTTCCCCTTTTAGACAGGTGATCCCCATCTGTCTGCAGAAGGCCTGGTGCCATGTACACCACCCCATGACCGAAATGCAGCAGACAGGTGAAAGAGAGGGAAAAAAATAAAGGAAATCAAACTAAGAGCTGGTTAACTAAATTGTAGATGGCAACTGAACAGTAATGTCTACAAGAGGATTTTATGAATTTCACAGATTTGGGTTCCTGTTGTAGACTTCAGAGGTTCCCATAGAAACAAATAAACCAGTTTTTTCTTGGGAGAAGTGAGCCAATCAATATGATTTATTTTGGCACTGACACTGACCTATACTGACTGTTCTCCCCCCCACCCCACCCTCCAATAACAAACCCCTTGTTATACTACACAGATTTAGAATAATCTGCGCTAGAGGAAAATTACACACACACACACATCCCCTTCAATTCTATATTTTTTCTATATTCTACCTAATGCAGGTGAGGAAGATCACATGAATAATATCACTCTTTACTTGAAAAGAACAAATGCTTTGAGTAACTATAACTTTCTTAGATACTCAGGTCAGTAGGATGCTTCTGCAGCCTTGGCTATATCCCACTTATGCAACTTTTGAGAAATCAGTGGTGACTGTGACTGTCTTATGCATGAGTGTAGGTGCGTAAGTAATACTCAGTTCCTGTAACGTAATCAGGCCATCAAAATAGACAATCCCAAAGAATGTAAAATTTCTATAAAATACTGCATTTCCTTAAACTATTCCCTTCTCTCTTTGAACTTCAGTGAAAACTCTCACTTGGAAGTGAAGAAGAGGCAGCATCCTGTCACAGTGGCCAGGGTGTGAAGCTTCATCCATCAAAAATGTTTTGAAAAATCCCCAGCCCAGCCTGTCACCTAATCCAGTAGCCAAGATGAGAGCATAGAGGCTGACATATGTGAGTGGGTTGCTCTGTGTAACTGCCTCACAGATTTTGGGTACTGGCACATTCTGGGAGCAAGTTTTTCGGGCTCTGGAAAATGTTTGGGACATGGTACACTGGCCAACTGGTAAGGTAAGTTGGATGTAATGTATTATACGATGAAATTTCACATCTTTAAAAAAAAAATGAGGCTTGATTGTGAGCATGGTCTGGTATGAATTCAGGGACAGCAGTCTAAACTATGTGACTCTGTTCAGGGTCTCCCTTCTGAGTGATGAACTCTGTTAGTGTAAGGGTGAATCAGAACCCAGCTTCTGGAATGATCCCTGTGGTTTGGCAGAAATAAAGATGCTAGAGTGTTCTTAGAGGGGTGATTTCAGAACGCAAAAGACCTTTTAAGGGAGTGCACGGCATGGTTGCCTGTCACTGGTGCTGCCCCAATGGTGATGACAGGGAATCAGCAGCAGGACAGAGAAGTCTCAGAGGAGGTGAGACAGGGAGCTGGTATGTGGGCTGATATCTGATCTGATGCTATGACGTGCACATCCAATGCACAATGCTTAATTTAAAGGACTGAAAACCACATATTAAATACGTGGTTGCAGGGATGGGGAATGGATATCTAAAGACCCTGGACAATATAAAATGGATATCAGCTGAAAATGCTGTGCTGCTGCTCCAGCAACCTTTTAGCACTCAAGCAACCTGAAAGTACGATTTGTAAAAAAGAATTTCTGATGAAGTCCCTCATGAAGGCTTCAATGATAATTGGAGCCATGTACACCAAATATTTCTTAAATATTTTGCTTTATGCCGTCTACAAAAATGTGTAGTATTGTTATTTCAGACATTAGAAATAAATGCTACATATGCATACTGCTTTAATCTTGTTTGATTTAAACTGATTCATGGCAAAAGGAAAAAGCAAAGACTTTGTCATGCCAGGTTGCGTCAAGTGCTTTTACTTTAACCATGAGAGCCATAACAAAGTCAAAGATTGGACGCAAAGATCTCAGAGGTCTTTTCCAACCTAATTGATTCTGTGATACTGTAAGTGAAAAAATCTGCTTCAATTACAAAAAGCACAGGATCATCTTTAGGTCCACTGGCCACAAGCCATTTAACTTGACTTTTAAATACTTTAGTGAACCAAGAGATAAAATTGCCACTTAAGTGATATTCTATGCATTTGTGTTTTTTTCCTGAGGGACTTCTGTCTCTAATAACCAGGCAACAAAAATACAACGACTAGAGTCATTGACTTGAACTGTGGTAAACACAGTATATAATAGAAATATTTTTCCTTTATAAAGCATGTTTACTTCATAATTATGAAATTTTTACATAAATTTTTTATTCAATGCTCCACATATATATGTTCCAAATACAGGCATAAAATTGTATATTTTACATATCAGTAATATTATTATAATGGGTATAGTTCTTCAAATAGTGAAAAGTGACTATGCAGTTGCTACCACAATTCAGAAAATGGAGCATGATACAAAAATCTACTTAATTGAGAGCATCAACTGAAAGTGCCAACCGTTTAAGTACCAGGAGAAATCCTCACAGACAACATGACTACTTGACCGTGATGGTGATTATATATATTCTTACATAATATATGTGTTTATTTTCCTTTTGAAACACTTAGAAATTTTTTAAAGCTGCATTCAGAAATCCACTGGAATAATGAGAAGACAATGCCTCTAAACTGTAGCATAATACTGGTCTAGTGTTCAACAGTAAAGTGCTTCACTTCAGGCATATTTCTTAAAAATGATACAATAAATGTCTTCATTTAAAATGCTAACAAAAGACTAATTTGATTAGTCTGCAAGTTCTCATAAAACTATAAATAAAATATGAGAAACAAATACTTTCATGTAAAACTATTTTAGAAGAATTTAATGAGATTTACTATCTTTTTACCAACAATTATTTCTGAAAACTGTATAGGGGATATTGTGGAAGCTTATCCTTGATAGAAATTATATTTTATAATGTCCTCTCAAGTTAATGGAAAATATGCCACTTTTAAAATTTTCTTTAATGAAAACACAGGACATTTTACATGGCATCTCAAAACACAAACTGGCTTGTGACAAGAAAAAACCTGCTGTGCATGTTGGCAAAGTATCTTTCTGGTTTATATGCACGTTTTCATCACCTGAGTGAGAAAAAGGGTACAGGAGCTTGGTCAGTGACGCATTTATTATAGGATTTCCTAATCTTCCATATGTTGACCATACTCCAGTCAAGACTGTTTACCTCTGAAATTATCGTTGCTAATCTTAGCAGCTATCAGAATGCTTACATTCAGTATATAAAAAATATGCAGATAATTAAGGAAATGTTGAGGAAACATTTTGAAGAACCAGTTTTAAATCACTATGGACAATAAATTAGCTAATTAGCAGAAACTTATGACTGATTATGACAGACTTTTAATTTGTTTTCCAGAATACTACTCAAAATAAGAAATTACTTCTGGCTGTACCTTAGGTTCCCATTCTGCAAAATGGGGATTCTGCTACTGACTCTTCCAAAAGCAGAACTCTACAGATGGAAAGTATGCTATTAGACACAGAGCTAATAATATTAGTAATAACAGCTTATTGCCGCTATTATGATAATTACTATTTCAATTATGTCTACTAGATATGCGGTATTATTCATTATTTATAGTTTTTATATTCTGTGTGAAACTAAGGTGGAATCAAGACCTAAGCACTGTGTTTTAAGAATGCCCACAAATTGTTCAGGAGACACCTGGCTGCAATTAATAAGACGCAATAATGTGTGTCTGCACCTTAGATGTGCTGCATAGAGTACAGCATCCATACCCTTTGAACCTGTAGGTTGTGTATTCCCAGCTCCAATTGTGGCTGACCTGCTGTCAGGCACATCAACCTGAAGCAAATGTTCCAAAACAGGGTAACCAAATTTGGGTCTGCAACAGAGTGGTGGAGCTGCCAGGAACACAGACAGTTCCTGAGAATGGGCTCACAGCTGCCAGGTCTCACTGATGGAAGAGTTTCCTTCTGAAGACGCAAAATGCGGAAGATGTTCTCTAAACATGCATGAACTACACTGGTGAGTAAAAAAGGTATCAGTATGATTTTTAAGCAAATAAAGGCATGATTCATTGCCAATGAATTGAAAATACACTAAAAATGGATTTACAGCTTAAACAAGACACATACATAAACAAAACTATCAAGATTTTTTTCAGGAAATCAAATGGAAAAAATGACCCAGAGAAGCCTCTGTGGGTTGAAATCTCCTCCTTCCTTCTCCCCAGTTATAGAAGAATCTAGCTGAGTTACTCAGCTCATCACTACTCACTTTTGTGGGGAGAAAGAAATGTGTATTTGAATTTAAAAAAAAAAAAAGTCTTTATGGTAGAAGGACAGCAGAGGAGATGAATCTGATGTATTACAAATCTCTTGCAGCCAATTATAAGATTAATTTTCAGTTCTATGGTAAAACAAATTATTGAAGCTACTCCTTCAAAATACAATTACAAAAATCCACCTTCTTGTATAACTTCATTCCTTCTAATTGTAATTATATTGCTTATAACTCCTTTCTCCCTTTACTTACTACCTCTACAGAAAGGGTTAATTTCCTGTAAACCTAATTGCTTACCTGTGGCTTCTTCCAGTGTGGCAACATCCAGTCTAGGGCTGTAATTTCCATAACCAGCAGCAGTAAAAGCACGAATCTGGAAAACATACACTGTTCCTGGCTTTAAGTTATTAATAGAAGCTGAAGTGGACTTGGTTTTCACTGTTGAATAGGTCCTCTCCCTTTGATCCTGGAAACAGTAAGACAAAGATTAAATGACATTTACAGATCAGATTTTATCATGGTTGCACAACAGCAACTGACAGCCAGCCTGGGCAGTTTATTTCAATTTGCTGAATGCTCTTTTCCCCCAACATAAAAAATAAAGCATACTCTGTGGAGTATTACAAAACATTGTCAATGCAATGAAGAGCTCTAAGTGTAACATAAAATTCAAATGGGATGCTCATGTTGTTGCTCATAAAACATCCAGACAAAAAATGATTGCTTTTTTGGCTCCGATTAAATTTTGTGAAATTCTGATGAGAAATAACTCAACTGCCGATTTCCAGGGGAATCCGTGGGGTCTAAGCACTTCAAGGACAGGGAAATTCACTCTTTCATGGTAAGAACATGACAAACATATAGCTGTGCAACCTGCCTTCAGTCTGCATTAACCCAGTTTTTGTTGTCAGCTTTTTCTTATTTCTGGAGTACTTCAAAGTTTTCATGAATGAAGTCCTAGACATTGTGAAATGAATGGCAACACTCCGACTGACATCGTTACTTCGACATTTTACTCTTCCGACACCTTTAACAAATACAATATTGCCAATTTACAATTGACTGGATTTTATACAATTTCTGAGGTCCTTAGCTCAGTTTTCACTTTAGATTTTTTCCCTCTGGCTTTTAGTCTTTTCTCAGTTTTAGACTCTATGTTAAAAAGAAGAACCCAGGGAAAGAAGCTCAGTATGACACTCCCCAAATTTAAAGCTGTAAGATTACAAACCCTGTGAGTAATAACTCACCTTCAAATAGTACAAAAGCTGTATCACAGATCATTACAGTATTCAAAAAGCCCTACTTATTCATCACATTTACTGACACAGATTATCTTTCAGCATAGATATGTGCAGCCCTGTTGATTTTTGGTGGCAGATGCAACCCTGATTTGAAGGGCAGAAGAGATGAATTAACCAACCATCTGAATGCACCACATGACCAGAGAAGCATGAGCTGTACGCAGCAGTGCTCATGAGACAGATACAGAGGGAAGGAATAAATTTGTACTCATTTCAATGGTACTTCACCAGCTAAAATTTATGGAGAACCTTCCCCTTGGCAGTCAGTAAAGCAGCAAAAGCTTTTGCTGAAATACAAGGTTAAAGAGAACACATATGATTTCTTTTCTGAGATTCAGTAATGGCTTTTCCTAGTTCTTGCCCAGTCTGTTACTTGAGCAAGCCCACTGTCTTGGCTAGCAACAACTTTTTTGTATCTTCTCCAAGAGGATTTATATCATCTGTAAGTGAGGAGCATGGAGGAATGTATGTTGGTATGTGAGAAAGAACAGGAATGCTTGAGAGACAAGAAACAAGTGTAAGGAAACTATAAACAGGTTTGGGACTGTAAGCCACACTGGAATTTCAGAGTTTGGGTTTTGATGCATAAATGAGGCTTATTTGAATTGCCAACAGTTCTTGCATTCAAAATAAATAAATAACAAAGAAATAAAAATAACCTGTGCTAGAAATCTCACAGGACAGGCTTACTTTGGAGATTTCAGGCAGTTTCCATTCCAGCCCTAGCCAGAAGTGAGAGGTGAAAAAAACACTTATCAGAATATTTCAGAAGGACAGAAATGTTTGATTTAATTTGGCTCTAAAAGGAGCTGAAAGTTCAGATTTTTTTTTTTATTATTTTATTTTAAACTAGCGGAACAAAACTTAAACAGTCTCTCTCATTCTGAGTAAGATTAGGAAGTACTTTTAAAGCTGAACTTCACTATTTTGGAAAGAAAAACATTTAAGTATTTGTGAAAAATTGTCTCAGTTAAAGATATACAACCCAGTTTATCTGTGCCTGTAGAATGAGTTTTGTATTCTTTTATTAATTTCACTGTAATAAGGATAATACTAGGAGATTTCTTTCTATTAAAAAAGAACTTTAACATCAGTTCTTCTCTTTGCAAACACAGTAAACAGGCAATGAAATTCTGCTGGTTATTTAAAGTAACATGAATATATAGGGAAAATAATATTCTAAAGGCCACATTCTAAAAGCTATCATTGTATGAAAAATTCATAATTTTTCTGTCATTTTACACTTCCTATTTAAATTGTTTATTGAATTTTAACAGATTAGAAACTGTTCTATAGATTAAAAAAATTCCAAGGTTTTTGGTTTGCCTTTTTTTTTGTTGTTGTTGTTGTTGGGTTTTTTTGTTGTTGTTGTGTGCAGAGGACATTTTTGCCATTGTATATATGTAAACTTTTTAAAATATATGGACTTTAGTTATGTGTGTATGCACAGACAAATGTGGTCAGAACAAAAATTACCTGCCGAAATTAGTAAAAATTCTTTTAAAAGACTTGTTTAATTAGTAAAATTTATTTAAAATACTTGTTTAATTATCTGTACAGATCTGATAAATTTTGTCATAAGAGTCTTTAGAGTCAACAAGTTAAACTGGAAGTTAGTATCAACAAATAAACATTGTATTGCTCTCCCAAACCATACAAAGATCTTTTGATAAGTATATTTGTGTAATTTAGCACTGAAAATCAAATATGACACTTGAGATTAGATCCAATCTGGTCTGAATTTACCTAATTCTGTGTTACCTAGTAAACTGACATGGTCTTTTTTGATATAGAGGTACTATTACCTTGTTTGCAGACAAGAAATGTCTTCACGAGTGATCACAAAGGAGCTCTTTTGTTAATTTTTTTTTTAACTTTAATTTGTTCTTTATTTTTCACAGAATGTTTTATAAAAATTAGGAGTATGTTATGTTATGCAGTCAATTTCCCAGGGAATCTGGAGGAGACACACTTAGTCTGGGTCCCAGGACAAGCATATAGCTGCACAGCCTGCCTTCACTCTGCTTTCATCCAGCTTACGGTTGTCAGAATTTTTTTATTCTGAAGTACTTCAAAGTTATCATGAATGAAGCCTTAGACACACTGAAATGAATGGCAAAACTATGACTTGACATCAGTAAGATTGCAATTTCACTCTACCAGAAACAGAGATCACTTCACCTACTATTGAAAAGCAGCCTTCAATTCATTATTGTGTTGAGAGAACAAGTGAAAAATAAATTTCACAATGCTGGTCCTTTTTAAAAGGACAAATAAGAAATATTTATTTGCTGAAACTGTAGGAAGTGTTTTGGAAATTTTCAGACATCAAGTCGAAGCTGCCCAGCTCATATGGAAATACGAAACACAGTCAGGAGTTGTATTTGATACACTGTCTCAAGGCTAGAATTACAGTGATGCAGAAGGAAATGAAAGAAGCTTCAAACATGGTGTAGAGGAGACAGCAAAACAACAGTATACTGGTAAAATATCCAAGTCCAACTTATCAGTTTTAAAAAAAGGGGAAAAAAAGCAGATTTCAAGTGTATATTTCATTTTTAGTATGCCAAAATACAATATATGAGACATATGATAGCAATAACAATTGCAGTATTTAGCTAGTTATTAAAAATAAACAAAGTCACTAACTTTGGAGAGACAGGATAGTGGATAGCTGATGCCTTTAACACTGTTTCACAACACAGCAAGCCAAAATAAAGCAAACAACACATTGTTGTACATTACAGATAATCTAAGCACTTACTTTCTCATAATACTTGATTTCATATTCAGTAATGACTCCATTGGGATGTTCTGGTTCCTGCCAGGAAAGCTCCACGCTCCTCTGCAGCACTCTTTCTTTCATTACTCCACTAACTTGCGAGGGAGCTATTTGGACAAGATGTGTCAATAAATAAAAAGCAAATTTGTTGGATGCCTAAAATCAAATGTCATTACTGATCCACCTCATGCTGAGCCACTTTCATTAAGGGAAAAGAAAGCACCTTTTCATAACTCACAATATAAAGCTAATGAATATTCAAGCAGTACCCTATTACTGTTCATGAACTTAGAATAGAAACTGAACTAAAGTGCAAATAGCAAAAAGTGGTATTTTTCAAGTTAGTGCAAAACTGAGATTGATGGGGTAATTAAAAAATTAGGCAAATTAATTCTGAGGATGATAGCAAAGCAGATTTTTAGATTGATGTGTAGTAAATTAAGAGTCTAAATATTTATTGCATATGTTACTGAAATGCACAGAAAAAGAAAAATAATATTTTAGAACCAAAATCACATTTTAGGCTGATTTGATATGACTGACTACAATTCTGCTTAAAAAATAATCTGTCACACTATCTGATTATGACATGACTTGGTGATGAAAACAACCTTGTTAAGAGACTAAGCCCATTCTTTTTCATTAGTTCAAACCTTTCCAGAACGTTTTGTCTTTAGACCTGAAGTTTTCATACTTGGTCTTGGCATTTTTGAAAGCACGAGGCAATTTAAGAGTAGATCTTATATAACAAAGGGACACCGTCTTCCTCTGCCTCACTCTGCGGAGGCATACATACACGCACACTTCATGCATGCACACATATACATCGAGTTTTCTAATAAACATCACCCACAAATAAGGACTTTTTGAAATTAAAAAAAAACCAAAAACCAACAACCCAATATACAGGCATTACAGAGCCATTGATTCTCACATAATGTGTTCAAGAGAAAATGTAATAAAATGTGAGGGACTGAAAAAGTAACTTGCTTTATCAGCTTATCTCATGTTTAACAAAAAAGACAGCTGATATTTTGCTGATGCGCAGCACCAAAGGAGGCCAAACATCACAGTTATCCTCAAACATACATATTGCCTGTATGAATACAGAAGTTCTGTAAAATTCCAGTACTTAAAAAAAACAACTATGGTATTGGAATCATGCAGAATTGATCTTGTTCTCATTCAGTTCAATGGAAATCAATTTTGCTCATGCAAAAGATCCTCAGCCCCCTACAGTTAAAAGCACAATTACATTTACATGTTCAAGGACTTGATCTTGGAGCAGACTCACACTCTGGAAATATGTCTGAGATAAATTTATTAGAGATAATATATTACAGATACTAGAGATTAAATTAAAGATAAATTTATGTATATCTTTTTCAAGCACAGAATCTAGTACTGATTCTCTACTGAAATGTTTGTTTGAGCAAAAATTCTGAAAATTTTAAATCTTTTTCTAGGTAGAAAAAAATCCCACTGTATTTCAGAACTGTATATAAAGCTTTCACTATGTAAAATAATGTAAAGATCCTGATGATGTTCAGATAGAACAAAAATCCTCTCCTAAGCAACAAGCAGGTGAACTTCACTTTCTCCAGGTAATAACATAAAACATCTAGAATGCACACTCCAGTATCATTAAGTACAAAAACATAATGATTAAAATAAGAATATCTACAGTACAATCAAGAAAATAATCCTCTAAACAACTAAAATTGGATTTTTAAGTCCTTAACGAAATTTTGAAGTTTCTAGCTTTTTTAAAAAACTTAAAACATGTAGGATTTTAATTTAAATTTATTTACATTTTCTTAAAGGCTCCAAGAGTCCATGAAAATTAGGGATTGAAGCCATGCATGATAATTTTCATTATGAACTATTATGTTGTATATCATCAATGTAATCAAAGTTGAAGACCTCTTAATCTAGGCTGTCTATCTGATAAAGTCTTAGAATTGTATCAGGCAAACACCATGGGTTGATGCACAAAGCCAGGATCATTCTCTTTCACTCTCCTCATATTGTCTTTCTAAAGGCTTAGAGATTTTCACTCTTTAATTAGTGAAACATATTTTTTTTTTGTAGCTAAGACTCCGGAATGCAGTAAACTAATTTACTCTGTCTAGTTTTCTTTGTCATGATGAACTAGTTGTCTTCTTTGTCTAAATGAGTACCACAGCATCCTGAATGAATTTCAGAGAGGTCATTATGTTTCATGTATAATTTTCAATCTCATCTAGATAAATGTTTTTCAAACTGCTAATCTTACATTTTTAGATGTCCAAAACTGTTACTGTCTGTACTTATCATGAAACAATTTTATGTTACCTAGGTCACTGGAATTTGTTCTCAACATTTGCTACTTTCTGGTTTTGCTTATCAATTTTTTTCATTCCGTTGGCCACAGCAGCCATTTTTTTAAAGCAATGAAGCATGATGAACTTGTTTCCTTTTATTAAACACATACACCGAGTATTAGTTAACGCTGTATGGGGGGGGAAGGAACAGCAATGCAGAGGAGGAGGAACACTGAAAGGGGGAAGATTTTAATTGGTGAAATGAAATACACTATGTGAGATTCCTATTTAACACATGTACAAAGTACACCACAAACAGGAATATTCCATTCTTAAAGAATTTTCATTAAAAGTAAAATACCAGTGATTTATTAACATTGCAAGACAGCATTCAAAACTCTTAAATAAATGCTATTGTAAAGATATTTTCAATTAATACTCATTTCACTCAAGACTGGTCAAAGATTGGTTTGTTTTTCATTTGAAAGGTGTGCTACCTTTCATTGGTAGGAGAACCCCACGAGGGAGAAAGTCCAGCCCTACAGACTGCATGTGTTTGTAGCTCTGAAGACAATTATGTTGCGTATACTTCCCATACCACATGAGATTCCTAAAATGTAGTATGCTACCTAACCTTATTTTGTGTCCTCACATTTGTCAGGGAACAAGGGAATCATTAAACTCACTGAAGCCAGAGTATTCTCCTCTGGCAAGGTACACCTGTTTGTTGTCACTGCAAGGAAATCTCTGCAAACTAGAGCAGTCACAAAAGCCAATCTATCCATGTGAGAGGCTAGATGTTTAGGCTATCTTTATCCTGCCTTTTGGGTTGCGTTTCTTGATCTGTGCTTAATGAGACTGTACGGGTCAGAAGCATTTTGTTCTTTATTCTAGTATAATAATTTCCTTTGTATTCTCTCTGTGGCTTTCTTACAGATAGTTTTGCATTCATATTTTATTTGTTCTGGCTTCCTGACACCCGTTTTTAAACCTTTAGCCATCTTCTCATTGCCTTTCTATGTTAATTAATTAACAACCTTTTCAATCTTTTCATGGTTTTGAAACAACTATATTTGAGCAAGCTTGAAAATGAGTTAAAGCATATAATTCATCCTTAAATACAAGATAAAATAGGGTACTAAATTACCAAAAATGATAAATCTATAAAAACAGGATTAAAAATAACATTTCTAGCAAAACAAATAATAATATCAACAACAATAATAATAAACAACTACTATTTCAGTTTTCTTTTTCAGTAATCTACTTCTTGCCACTGCATCTCTAACAAAGTCTTTCATGACAAAGACACTTCTTACATTTCTAGACAAACAAGTCCTGAATGACTTGAGCCTGCATAATCCCAACTGTATCACTTCAGGTTACAAAGAAGCATCACTTGTCAGAATCATTATTTCCATAATATATTACACTGGGGGATACAGGCTGTTCTAAACACCATTTGCTATCAACTTTCTGATATACCTCATCTCTTCTTTCGCTCCTTCCTGCTGACACAACATCCAATGCATCAAACACCCACAGCCTCTCAGGGCTAACAGGCAGATGTACCTACACACATTGCATAAGAAAGTATTTTGAGAATGACGGGTCCTCAGTACACTCATTCACCTTTTTAAATGCTTCAAATATACCATTCAGCAAAAGGAAAAATTGATTTTCCCAGGTTTCAACATCACAGCCACAGAGAAATATAACTCTGCTGGGTTTTACTGATAAAGCCTTCAAGTTATACAGATTTCAAGCCGGTCATCATTTTCAGATCAAGTTATAGAAGAAGTTAAAACTGAGGTGACAAAAAGAGCAGGATATTCCAAGGATATATTCCGTTCTAGAGAGAATACTGAATCGGGTAGACTGATGTGTTACATCCATAATGCTAAGCCAAGCATATGGTAGATTATTAATATGTGCAAATATTAGGTACAGAAAACTGTGGCGATTGTTTTGGAAAGCACTACATTTAGTTCAGAGTCCTCTGAAAAAAGTTATGATATTGCTCATGCCTTTAATCTCTATCCTTCTCTGGTTCTCCAGACAAACATTTTCCTTGATCTGCAGTGTGCTTTCCAGAAGACAAAAGAGGGTTGCAAAATTAAATCTTCACTTTGTATAAAACAACAACAACTAAAAAAGAAAACCGCAACAAAACAAACCATGAAACACCCGTCAATCAAAACATTACAACAACAAAACATAACAATAACAAAACAAAACCAAACAAAACCATCAAACACATGAAAAAATCAATTAAAATGGAAAAATGAAAATATGTAAAGTTGGACTTTTACATGTAAGAGGAATTAGGCATAATGTACCAATGGTCAGCACAAAAGTAGCTGTAAACATATTTTTATTGAAAATAGAAAATTCAGCAAAAGAAACATACCAACTAATTTCTTAGAGATTTCTTAGTCCTGAATCTTGAATGTGTCTCAATTCCATCAACAGCATTGGTTGTGGAGACTTTTAATTTGTTATTTTTAAAAAAATGCCTCTAAAAGCATCCTGGATGTTTAGTAGCTTATGTGTATGAAACAAACTATTTAAAATCCTTCAAAATATGCATTTCAAATCTGCAGTTACACTTCATACAGGAAGTTTCATAAACAAACATGAGTGCAGGACTAAACCCTATACAAAAAATGCTACCAAATCTGTATTTGCAACTCCAGTTTCATGATTTGTCATACAAAAGCTAAAGAGTGAATGGTCTACTAGCCTTCCTTAACCTTTTCTTGTATCTCTTTATCTTACAATGGCAATAACGTGCTGAAGTCAATCTGAGCTTCATCTTGTACTTGACGAAATGGACAATAACACTGCTGCTTTCATAGCACAGGACCCTTACAGCCTTTCCTGAGGGACAAAAACTCTTGGGTTTTGGCCTCTTTTCATATCATGAAGATATGCAACAATCATTCAAAACCACCAGCTTTTCATACAGCAGCAATGAGATCAATTTTACGTCCCTGTAAAACTGTATCTTAGGGCCCAATATCAGTTTTATATTACAAGAAGCTTTACATCATTTTTCTGCAACATTGTTCGACAGCAGTTGGAGGGTGTTTTGAGTATTGAGCCCAAAAGGGACATTGCTAACAGATGCAAAGCATGGAAAAACAGAGATATTGGCATGCCAATGGTTATAACCTATTATTTCTTTTTTAAATGTCTTCAGTTTCTCCTTTCTCAGCAGAAATCTTTAGATAACAGAGTTGCTTTGACTCTACATCGATTTTAAGTGAGACTGGAATCTGGTATTTTACCAACAACAAATGTAAAATGAATCCATGTGTATATATATATATATAAAACAGTAGCAGAAAATTATACTATTGTTAGCTCTTAAAGGGTTATTCAGGAAGAGAGTACAAAACTCCCCATACTCTACTACAGTCCTACACCCAGATTACCCAAAGGGCACCCTTCTGCACTGGCTTTTACACTAATTTGCTCCCAAGAGAAAGCGTGTAAGTGAAGTCACAACCTGGCCTCCAACCATGCTCCGATTTGCTCTGAAGGGAAACTTAGACATCAGAATTGCTGAGTGGAAGGCAAACAGATTGTAGACCTTGAGGAATTGCAGCTACTGCTGTCAAGGGCCTGAGGGTCAGCATGTGGTATCACACTGGTTTTTGTGCTGGTCTGAAACAGGATGCCTCAGGATACACGCCGTCACTTGCTTCAGGATACATGCCCTTGCATGCTTTTAAGGATCTGTCTGATGTACACAGAAGTCACTTAAACCCTAACCTTGACAAGGGTTTGCAGGTACTGGGCAAATTTTAACACTTTACAGTACAGATATTTCCCTTATTTATATATTCTGTTTCTTAGAAAGATACTAAATCTTTTTGTCAGAAAAAGTTATATATGTATATAAAATATATTATCTATATAAACTTTTTATTTTGTTTATTATTAAAGTTATTAAATATTTCAGAGCACTGCAACATGGCACTCACTTTAGTGCTACTAAAGGCATAATAGAAAGCTGCCACACTTTGTCATAGAATCATAGAATCATAGAATCGATTGGGTTGGAAAAGACCTCAGAGATCATCAAGTCCAACCCCTGCTCCAACTCCAGTCCATTCACTAGATCATGGCACTAAATGCCATGTCCAATCTCAGTTTAAAAAACCCAAGGAACGGTGAATCCACCACCTCCCTGGGTAGGCC